>WFMF01000008.1:772134-1235848 GCA_011033025.1 Beroe forskalii | reverse complement strand
CCCCCCCTTTTTTCCCCTTTTCTCCCCCCCCTTTTTTTTTTCCCCCCTTTTTTTCCCCCCCTTCCCGACCCCCCCCCCCCAATCTTTTGGGCTAGAAACTTTTAAAAAAAGGGGGTTTTTAAAAAATTTTAAAAATTTTAAATTTTGAAAAAAGGGGGAAATTTTGGGAAATTTCGAAATTTAAAAATTTGTAAAAACCCAAAAATAAACAAATTTAAAAAAAAAAAAATTTTTAAAAAAAAAAATTTTTGAAAGGGGGGTTTAAAAATTTAAATAATTTTAAATAATTTCCCCTTGCAAAAAAAAAAATGTAAAATGTGTAAAGGGAAAAGGGTAAAAGTGGGCCCAAAAAAAAGGGGGGGGGGTTTGGAAAAAAAATTTTAAAAAAAAGTGGTGTAAAAAAATTAAAAAAAAGGTCCAAAAGTGGTAAAAAAGGGGGGGAGGCCCGGGAAAAACGGGAAAAGGGTTAAAAAGGGGGGCCATCAAAAAAAAAGGGAAAGGGTAAAGGAAAGGGGGGTCTAAAGGGTGTAAAAAGGAAAAGGGGGGAAAAATTTGGAAAAAAAAAAGTAGGGGTTCAAAAAAGGGGAAGGGGGCAACAGGAAAGGGTCGGGAGGGAAAGGGAAGGGTGTCAAAAAGTGGGAGGGGGAAAAAATGAAAAAATTTTAAAGGGGAAAAAAAAGAAGGAGGTTAAAAATTTTTAAGTGTAAAATTTTCCCCAAAATTTTAAAAAATTTTCAAAAAAATTTTTCCTTCCCCTTTTTTCCCGCCTTTTCCGGGCCCTTTTCTTTGCCCTTTTTTTTTCCTTGGCCCCCCCTTTTTTTTTGGGATTTTTCCTTGACACATTTTCCTTGAACCATTTTCCCTTGGCACCACTTTTCTTTGACACCACTTTCCTTAAAATTTTTTTCCCTTTTTCATTTTTTTGACCATTTTCCGGTTTTCCTTGACACACTTTTTGGGCATCCTTCCTTGACACCACCCCCTTAAACCCCATTTCCCTTAACCCCCTTTTTCCCTTTTCCCTACAACTTTTTCTTGACACCACTTTTCCTTGACATCACTTTTCTTAAACACCATTTTTCCTTGACACCACCCATCCTTGTTCACTTATCCTTGACACCACTTTTCCTTGACACCACTTTTCCTTGACACCACTTTTCCTTGACACCACTTTTCCTTGGCACCACTTTTCTTTGACACCACTTTTCCTTGACACCACTTTTCCTTGACATCATTTTTCCTTGGCACCACTTTTCCTTGACAGCACTTTTCCTTGACACCACTCTTCTTTGGCACCACTCCTCCTTGACACCACTTATCCTTGACACCACTTATCCTTGACACCACTTTTCCTTGACATCACTTTTCCTTGACACCACTTTTCCTTGACACCACTTTTCCTTGGCATCCTTTTTTCCTTGGCAGCACTTTTCTTTGACACATCATTTTCCTTTACACCGGTTCTTTGACACCACTTTTACTTGACACCATATCGTATTTACCACTTATCCTTGACACCACGTTTCCTTGACACCACTTCTCCTTGACACCACTTTTCCTTGGCACAACTTTTTTCTTGACACCACTTTTCCTTGACATCACTTTTCTTAGACACCATTTTTCCTTGACACCACTTATCCTTGACACCACTTATCCTTGACACCGCTTTTCCTTGACACCACTTTTCCTTGACACCACTTCTCCTTGACACCACTTTTCCTTGGCACCACTTTTCTTTGACACCACTTTTCCTTGACACCACTTTTCCTTGACATCATTTTTCCTTGGCACCACTTTTCCTTGACAGCACTTTTCCTTGACACTACTCATTTGGCATCACTCCTCCTTGACACCACTTATCCTTGACACCACTTATCCTTGACACCACTTTTCCTTGACATCACTTTTCCTTGACACCACTTTTCTTTGACACCATTTTTCCTCGACATCACTTTTCCTTGGCATCCTTTTGCCTTGGCAGCACTTTTCCTTGGCAGCACTTTTCTTTGACATCATTTTTCCTTTGCACCACTTTTCTTTGACACCACTTTTACTTGACACCACTTATCCTTGACACCACTTATCCTTGACACCACTTATCCTTGACACCACTTTTCCTTGACACCACTTCTCCTTGACACCACTTTTCCTTGGCACAACTTTTTTCTTGACACCACTTTTCCTTGACATCACTTTTCTTAGACACCATTTTTCCTTGACACCACTTTTTCTTGAAACCACTTCTCCTTGTCACCACTTATCCTTGACACCACTTATCCTTTACACCACTTTCCCTTGTCACCACTTTCCCTTGACACCACTCTTAGACGGCTTCTTATTGGGTCAAGCAACCAGATGGTGACTAAGGGTGTTAACCGACAGCTTTCCTTTCACTGAAAGATCTCCGAAGCTGATGCGCTATCCTAGATTTGTAGCCCCATTAAATGCAGTAAAGCATCATTTTTGGTATTCTAAGTCCTCATCAATTCTGTGCAAAATCTGAACCTTGTGTTTTGAAACATGATATCCAGGAGTCCTTATTCTTATCCACATTTGCATTTCACAGAAGAGCAGCTCATGTTATGAGTTCATATTGTAAACAAATACCGTAGTAAAGTTCATGCTGACCTGATCGGGTGCAAGATGTTTACATAAAAGTATCATGCTCATGCAATACTATCGAATATTTTCACAATTACATAACGATATTCTTTAAAAAACGAATACTGCAGTATGCACCTTGCGGGTCCACACAGAATAATATGTTCGGTATTTTTCCTCAGTACTATCAGGGAGTTGTCACAAATTGCATCACCCATATAGTATGCACAATGCACATGGATATATCGATGAAAACGCGTAAAAATATTGTACTTTTGACCGAAATTCTATGAAAAATAAATTGCGCTCACTGTCAAGTTATTGAGCGTTATTAATCCCTTCATCGATTGATGCACTTGCACACATATATGGGGCAGCAATTTTTGTCCATTTATGGTTCCCTACTCAATCAGCATCCGTCACCAGTGTGTTTTAGAGCTATAAGAGCCCCTTCCCTCCGCTGACCTCAGGCTATACACTGGATTAGTTGACAAACTACTATACTCAAGTATTTATTGTCGCAAATTTTTGTTGTTTTGGTTTATTGAGCTCTTGAAAGTAATTTGATGATAATAAGTGAATGTCATATCATATTTGTGTCATGGGAGCCAGCTTTATGCCCTGATGACGGCCCTGAGTACAGTTTTTGTTTATAGTTTTCGTTTATCCATATGTTTACATGCGTCCATCGATGAATAAGGATTGATCATGATAACTGATAAGGAGTATTAAAGACGCGTATTTTGGAGTGTGCAAAGTTTTATTTTCTAGAATTTATTTCCAAATTTAGTACGCTTTTTCATTGACCAATCCGTGTGGGTTATAGACTGTAACCTACACTGTATTTCTAAAAGGAGATTGTCCTGTACAAGATGAAGGAGCTCCGGTGGAAGGTACTGCTAACGTGCTGCTGCTGCACTGCTTTGTTTTGGTATTTATGTGTCTCAGCTCAGCAAGGAATGCGCAGAACAACTCTTGATGTGTCTCTATCCATCAAGCTCGCTGACATCAATGAAACACAGACGGCTATCCAGATGCGACTCAACGAAACTCAAGAGGAGAAAACGTACACCGAACACTGTGCATACTCTTACTACTTCAGTAATATCAACACCATTTTCATGGCCATTCCAAAAAGTGGAAATACAAACTGGAAAGAGTCTCTTCTAATTGCGAATGGTGACAAGGTGAAATCTAAGACCAGTTCTGCACTTAAAAACCAGAGAGCAATACGAAAAGAAGTAGCACACAAGCATAGTCTGAAGTTATACCGGGATTCAGGGGTCCTAGATGGGGCTATCACCTTTGCAGTCATGAGAAACCCTTGGACAAGACTAATATCAGGCTACAAAGACACCTTGGTGAGATTAAATGCTTCCATACATTTCGTTCCCATTCGGAGGGAAATAATAAAAGAAACACGGAATGGGTCTGCCAGAGTAGGTCCAGAATATGAGAAAATTCCCACATTTAAGGAGTTTGTGGCATGGTTGGTGGCACATGGCGGGAAGGTAGACAGACACTACGCCCCACAATCGTACCTCTTGTGTCTCCGCAGCACCCAATACGACTTAGTGGTGCCACTGGAGTATGCTGCACAGTACAAGGATCTCATATGTGATAGGATTGGGGCCGACATTGAGGTGCCTGGATCGTATGATGGCTGTGATGTCAAGTCACAAAGTTCAACAATTGATGCAATGAAGTGGCTTTCCGAACTAGACAGCGAAGTGGTTGAAAAGTTGTATGAAATCTTCAAATATGATTTCAACATCATGAAGTACAGTAACTTTACTGATACCGATTTCCCTTATCCACGGCTATTGTAAGATAAGATAATGGAACATCAATAAATGAACCGTTTTACCCTGCAGGTGTCCCCACCTAGTACTAGAATACTATGTATGTATAGATACTTTACATCATCATCTAAATTCGCTTTCAACTGAGTATTTTATTACGTTCGTATGATGCGAATGGGAGGAGGGTTTGCAAATGCTGACTGAAGCGAGGGGGTTAGAGAGTCAGGAGAAACATTTGTGACGCTTTAGGGACCAGTAACTGAACATGGGTGCCTGGGCGGGAACAGGTTGTTAAGTTCCCATGGGAAGTAACCGTATGTTAACCGACCGGTACCGGTAACTGTCCGTTCGTGAAGATTTTTGACCTCTTTCCGAAATGGTAGTACACTATTTCAGTTAGGGGTCACAGCTAGGAGGGGACAATATACGCTTAGAGCATGGCTTGGGATGCGCTAATAAAAATTATTGCACGAGGCGAAGCCGAGTGCAAATAATTTGGGTTATCGTCACGAGGCGAAGCCGAGTGCGATATACCCCAGTTATTGCACGAGGCGAAGCCGAGTGCAATAACTTTGTAATTAGCGTATCCCAAGCCATGCTCTTAGTGTATTAGCCAATGTGAGGAAAACGATATTAAAACTTATTTTATGAGCATTTTAATTGCAAAATGCTGTATTATAAATTATTGCACTTTCGATTCAACTTATTTGCATGAGCATTTTAATTTGCAAAATGCTCTATTATAAATTATTGCACTTTCGATGAAAACCTATTGTTCGTCAATTTGACTTATGAAAAGGTGAAAAGATGAATCACAGCTACTATATGATAAAGTTGGTCACGTGACGCGCAGAGACAGCTACAAATCATGTTACCGTGTGTTACAAATAAGTCTGAAATTCATTACGATACGCCTTTTAAAATGAAACAATATGTTAACTAAAGGAACGAAACAATAGAAATTATGATACAAATGAAAATTATGATACAAATAATCACTGAAGGAGAAGGATGGTTCGTGAACAGAAATAATTGATAATTTAATGAATTAAACAGGAGTACTACTGTACGATTACAAATGCAACATCTAAAACAATATGGATCAAAGAATCAATACAACAAAAACAATATTAACGAATAAGAGCATTGCGATATAATCTGCAGATCATGCAAAAGAGGTAAATGGACTTTCTCGCCGTGTAAACAAGTAAAGCAGAGCCAGAACGCCGAAACAAAACAGAAACTGTGAATGAGAGAATGAGAAACCGTTTGCTCGAAACCATTGGCACGTGCGCGCCGCGCAACACGTGACCTTGATTTGGTACAGTAACAGTGGCACGTGTGCGAGTCACATGGGACGGTAATTACATGTTTAGAGATTCTCGCGGAACGAAACATTTGCATTTGATTTGGTATACATTTGCTAGTAAGAGTGCGTGTTGTTTGAAAGGAGTACAATACACTGAAACTATGTGATAGAGACAGTGAATGTATTTGATAGAGGGATTCTGCCAGCGTGACTATCGCTCTATTTTTTATCCCCTCCCACTGGCTAAACCGTCACGCAATAGCCAAGACGAATCTATGAAATACATAGACACACGCCTATCGGGTCCATTTTGGGATACTTCCAGAGGGCGTTAGCCCGAGTGATGTATCCAGTTTTGGCCCGAGCCCGTAGGGCGAGGGTCTAAACCAATATGGACCCTAGCAGGCAAGTGTCTATATATTACAGAAAACGTCAGAAGATTCTATATAATCATCATAACTATTCAGAGCAAAATTTTTAGGAGTGCAATAATAGAACTTATTTGCATGAGCATTTTAATTGCAAAATGCTCTATTATAAATTATTGCACTTTCGATTCAACTTATTTGCATGAGCATTTTAATTGCAAAATGCTCTATCATTAGTTATTGCACGATGAGCAGAATAAAATCATTCCCCTGCCAAAACAAACAATCAAATCAGTCATGCACTATTACAAATTATTGCACGCTTATAAGTACCCTCAAAATTGGCTAATGGACATTAGCACAGCCCCTGTGTAAATCTAACAATCTAAATTCTAATTTGTAAATCTAACAAATACACACCTAATTAGACATGATAAATATTATATTCGAAAACTGCTATTGAGTTACTTTTTAGGCATCATTCCAGTAATCCAGTGATAAGAGACATTTTTTGTATTATGATTTGAAGAATTTCAAAACCCTCTCTTCAGTTGATTCGATAGAGAAGGACGGGAAGTCAAAAGACAAAAGTAACTCCTTACCAAGCCATGGCAAAAAGTTCGGTATTCCTGGCAAGAGGCTGAAATCCAAGAGTTTTGGTATCAAGGTATTAAAACATATTACTTATTCTGTACCTTTAATAGCAAGGCGTAAATTTTTGCTGATATTTGACATCCCAATGCCCCGATGTGGCTCATTAAAATATGAGCAGCCCCTGCACCCTTTGTCAACCTTCACATTCTTAGTGTTCACTGTTCGTTCTTCTCAGGGACTTCTAGCGAACATCTCTGACAGTGCTCACGAAGCAAGTAGCACCTTCAAGAACAAATCTCATCTGACATCCAACATAACCCGATCCCTAACAAGTGAGCCTTCTTTCTCATGTTTTGTTAGTTACTTGTTTCGGTGCTTATATCGTTTATGTTCATTTAACGTTGACACTAAGATTCCAAGAATTGAATAACCACGCCTCTTTTATGGGCAACACAAAATATCACTTACAAAACTTGTGTGAATTCCGTCTCTGTTATATCGGCAATATGCTGGCAGTGGATATTGTGCTGACTTAGCTGGCTGCCTGCATAGTGTACCCATTGTGCACCTACACTATGCAGTTCGCTGTAAAACTCACAGGAAGGTATTTTAATCTACAAACTACAGTACAGAAGTGCTGTAGTTTGGACCGTGCATATCTCAGGGTTAGAAAATGAACCATTATATGACATATGTGCACTCAGCACTGAAACATGACACTGAAACATAACACTTCTAACATGATGCATTCAGTCACTGTGCTTCTTATCACTCTTTTTATATCAAAGTATCAACATGCGATACATGCCCAATGTTACACACTTACACAGTTAGAACTTAGAAGAGACGTTGGTACCTCTGGTTGAAGTGGTGTGTTGGCTGTTGATAACTGCATCTCACTGCATTCACTCTTTTTGTGGTGTGTTCTGCAGACAACAATAATTCCACTCCCTAAACCACTAATTCCCTGTTCTGCACGCAGCAGTAGTCCCACTCCCTAAACCAATAATTCCCTCTTCTACAGGCAGCAGTAGTCCTACTCCCTAAACCACTAATTCCCTCTTCTGCAGGAAGCAGTAGTCCTACTCCCTAAACCACTAATTCCCTCTTCTGCAGGCAGCAGTAGTCCTACTCTCTAAACCCCTAATTCCCTCTTCTGCAGTCAGCAGTAGTCCTACTCTCTAAACCATTAATTCCCTCTTCTACAGGCAGCAGTAGTCCTACTCCCTAAACCACTAATTCCCTCTTCTGCAGGCAGCATTTGTCCTACTCCCTAAACCACTAATTCCCTCTTCTACAGGCAGCAGTAGTCCTACTCCCTAAACCATTAATTCCCTCTTTCGCAGGCAGCAATAGTCCCACTCCCTCCCTGTATCTCGAGCTCCCGGAAATGCAATATGTGGCTGAGTTTGGTAAACGGACCGGAACACCCAGGGGACCCAGGGAGATGCCCGCGCACTGGATCAAAATATAGAGAGGTAAACCTTCTATTTATGTTGGAAAACAGACATTCTGGGATTCTTCCTCGGGAATTGGTGACGTGATAAGGTGATATTATCTAACATATGTTTAATAGTTGTGAAGGGTGCTTCAGGCTCAAAGCCTAATGCCATTAAGCTATCAAATCACCAACAATGAAATGATATTTTAGGTTTTTGATAGAGGAATTTTAGGAAAGTTTTGTTCGGTCTGCCTCAACTTTCCTGTATTGAGTATTATCACTAATCAGTCTTGGAAGATAGGCTTAATAAACCCCGGGATTATTTTTTTGATAATCTTATGTTGAGGTATTTTTGACCATACCAGCCTTGACTAATCATCTCAGTGTAATTCTATAAGTAGTAATACTTTTAGTAGATTAAATCAATGATTTACTAGGGAGAAAGGGAGGGTCCAACGGCCATCGGTTATTTGCCTATCGAATTTCAATTTTGGCCAAATGGCCGCTTTTTATCTTTTTATACCTGGTGTTTGTGGTTGAATTTCATGAGCGGACCGACGGCAAACATATCCGTTATCCGCTGGGTGGAGGTTTGGACATGGTTTCCATTCTCTGTTATTTACCCCTGACCCAATAGCCACGCCCTTGCCAGTTGCCACACCCCTACTTGCTCTACAAAAAATACTGTATCATATATTTTTTATCCCAAGATCTTCCTAAATTCGAATGTGGTGTCTTCAAATTTGAACTTAATGTATTCCTAGAACACACTCTCCTATAAGGCAGTGCATCAAAAATATAAAAAAGCGGCCATTTCAACGAAAAATTTCCAGTTTCGGCCGTTGGATCCCCCCTTACTGCAGACTTATCCGATAATTAATGATCTGAGTGTTCCTTTGGAACTTATTAATTATAAGAATTGAAGATTTGTTGATTTTTGTACAGTTATTCGAGTTATGATTTCCGTTTTTAATACAACTTTTGATTTTCACATTTAGAACTATTTTGTTAATTACATTATGATTATTGAAATAACACAGCTGTAATAACAATATCATGAAACAGAGAGGTAGTTTGCCACGAATGGAGCCGAAACCCTAGAATTTTTGTGATAGGAAATGGGGTGGAGACGATCAGGATCTGGTTTAGAAGTCCATCCGACCTTATTATTTTTTCTGTGAGACGTCTGGAATGTTCGGAAAAATCAAGTGCAAATGCTAAAATCGGCTCGATATTTAAACAGCACTGTCCGCCGTGGCCATTCTGGCTCAAAATTCGATGGAAATACTTTGGAACTATCCTACAAACCATTTTGGACTGTTGGAAGTCAGAATACAACGTGAAAATAGCCAGAAAACCGATGTCCCAGACTTGTCCCGAATTTTTCCCCTGTATCCTCTTTGTATCGACTATCCACTTTCGCGGAATAATGAATTCAATATTTCGCCCTTCGTACTCGTGAAATGTGGACGTGAAAACCGCCCTGAGCTGAGCATTGATTTTCGTCCTCGTCACTAATAATTCTCAATATAATTGTAAAATCACAGAAATAAAAACTTTGCCGTAAGGCCACTTTCATAATATTATTATTATGAACGTATCCTTATATCCCACGGAAAATTGGAAGAGGAAAAATCTAATTATCGACTTATTATCTTCAGATAATCATACTCGGACTCCTTCAATTAACGATACGTCCAATCGACATTGAGTTTGAAAATTGTTTAAAGCCTTTGAATTACGTTGTTCAAATATTTGCAAACGATTACGAAATACTGCGTAGCGCTGCCGATTGTGCAATGTATTAGAATTTTTGATGCGGTAAAAGTGTGATGCGTTGAATAAGTGCAGATAGAAGGTTTCGGTTTCTGTGGCTGGGTTTCTTGTGACCTAGTAAAAGGCTTTTCGGGCCTTCTAAAAAAGTATGGTATTTTATATACGACAATCATTGTTATTTTTAAACTTAAATAAACATCGAAGTGTTGGAATCAAATTGTTGTGTTATTTAGCAAAACAATCAATAGTTACTCTATTAAAGAAGTTTAACACATTTAATCACTTTAACATTAAACAAATCCATGTAAAAAGCACAACATTAAAACTTACGCAATTAAAATCGTTAGGTATCTACTGACTATCACTTTTCAACAAGATTGCATTTTACTATTTCACATTCACAGACAATATTTTTATTGACAGGGAAATATCAGACCATCTGGCATTGTTTTCAGTAACCAGTTCTACTTCTAGCCGATTCTGCCACCATAGCCCACACTGTTCATTTCTCTGACTACAAATAGTTGTCACTCATGGCTCATGAAGTGCTCTCACCGCGCGTTCCATGGACACGTGCATGTCACGTGTTCTAGATCGAGTAGGGAGGGTCGCTGATCACTTGATCAATGTCTTGGAGCTCTCTGTGTCTCAGGTAGCAAGCAGCGAGCATAGTCGTTATTTCCAGCAGGATCACAGCAGCCACCACAATGATAACCAGCACTGATTGAGCTGAAACGGTAGGATTCATTATTATAACTCTGACTCAGAGCAGTGATATGTGTTAGGATTCAGTGCACATACTTACTAACTCTGAGCAGTCATAAGAAACTTCGAGAGTTTCATCGAAATGGATGAATGGTGAGCCATGGTTATTGATTGATTCAGTGCCTGTGTCAATGGTTATATGGGATTTAAGGATTGATGCCAGTGAGTGAGTAACTTACAATCAATGAACTGCTCTATCTTTGTCTTGCAGCCAGTCTGGTAGGCGGTTAAAGTCGTACACACTGCTGGTTGGCCTGTTTGAGAGTATACTTTGGTTTATCATTTGTTTTATCCATCTAACACTGAGATTAGTATAGTTCTTGTGAAAGTTCTCGTGATAGTTCTTTGGACACGAGTTAAGAGTTAAGAGAGCTTTGAGACACTGAAAGATAGACATTATGATAAAACATAGTAGTCTTGAACCGTAAAACCTAAAGGTAATCAATTATCTAGATACTCGATATTGGATGGCTATTTGACCTGTCGGCAGTAACTGGTATTCCACCAATCACTTCATACAATCACTTGGAATTTCAGTCACTCTGTAATACAGTCACTTGGTGTACCAGTCACTTGGTATACCACTATACCAGTCACTTTGTATTCCAGTCACTTAGTATACCAATCACCTGGTATACCAATCACTTGTTATATCAGTCACTTAGGTCTGAGTAAACTTGGCACTTGGTATGCCAGTCAAATTGTGTACCAGTCACTTTGTGTACCAGTCACTTGGTGTACCAGTCACTTGGTGTACCAGTCACTTTGTGTACCAGTAACTTTGTGTACCAGTCACTTGGTGTCTAGTCACTTGGTGTACCAGTCACTTGTTGTACTAGTCACTTTGTGTACCAGTCTCTTGTGTACCAGTCACTTGGTGTACCAGTCACTTGGTGTACCAGTTACTTGGTGTACCAGTCACTTGGTGTACCAGTCACTTGGTGTACCAGTTACTTGGTGGACCAGTCACTTGGTGTACCAGTCAAATTGTGTACCAGTCACTTGATGTACCAGTCACTTTGTGTACCAGTCACTTGGTGTACCAGTCACTTGTTGTACTAGTCTCTTGTGTACCAGTCACTTGGTGTACCAGTCACTTGTTGTACTAGTCTCTTGTGTACCAGTCACTTTGTGTACCAGTCACTTGGTGTACCAGTCACTTGTTGTACCAGTCACTTGATGTACCAGTTACTTGGTGGACCAGTCACTTGGTGTACCAGTCACTTGGTTTACCAGTCACTTGGTGTACCAGTCACTTGGTGTACCAGTCACTTTGTGTACCAGTCACTTGTTGTACTAGTCACTTGTTGTACTAGTCTCTTGTGTACCAGTTACTTGGTGTACCAGTCACTTGGTGTACCAGTCACTTGGTGTACCAGTCACTTGGTGTACTAGTCACTTGTTGTACTAGTCTCTTGTGTACCAGTTACTTGGTGTACCAGTCACTTGGTGTACTAGTCACTTGTGTACCAGTCACTTTGTGTACCAGTCACTTGTTGTACTAGTCACTTGTTGTACTAGTCTCTTGTGTACCAGTTACTTGGTGTACCAGTCACTTGGTGTACCAGTCACTTGGTGTACCAGTCACTTGGTGTACTAGTCACTTGTTGTACTAGTCTCTTGTGTACCAGTTACTTGGTGTACCAGTCACTTGTTGTACCAGTCACTTGGTGTACCAGTCACTTGTTCTACCAGTCACTTGGTGTACTAGTCTTTTGTGTACCAGTCACTTGGTGTACCAGTCACTTGTTGTACCAGTCACTTGGTGTACTAGTCACTTGGTGAACCAGTCACTTGGTGTACCAGTCACAGAGTACAGAGTCGATCAGGATCTGGTTTAGAAGTCCATCCGACCTTTATTTTTTTTCTGTGAGACGTCTGGAATTGTCGGAGAAATCAAGCGCGAATGCTACAATAGGCTCGATATTTTAAGTACACTGTCCGCCGTGGCCATATTTGGCACAGAATGGCCATTCTGGCGCAAAATTTGATGGACATATTTTGGAACTATCCTACAAACCATTTCCTCATTTCGAACCGTTGGAACGTGAATATAGCCAGGTCCCAGACTTGTCCCGAATTTGTCCCCCTGTATCCACTTTGTATCCACTGCCGCGGAATCATGAATTCAATATTTCGCCCTTCGTACTCGTGAAATGTGGACGTGAAAACCGCCCTGAGCTGAGCATTGATTTTCGTCCGATTTTGGCCTTCACTTTTTCTAAATATAATTGTAAAATCATAGAAAGAAAAACTTTGCCGTAAGGCCACTTTAGTATTATGAACGTGTCCTTACATCCCACGGAAAATTTGAAGAGGAAAAGTCAAATAATCGACTTATTA
Source organism: Beroe forskalii (assembly GCA_011033025.1). Taxonomy (NCBI): domain Eukaryota; kingdom Metazoa; phylum Ctenophora; class Nuda; order Beroida; family Beroidae; genus Beroe; species Beroe forskalii. Next base: position 1,222,849 of record WFMF01000008.1, on the reverse strand, counting down.
TCTTCAGATAATCATTTTCCTTCAATTAACGATACGTCCAATCGAAATTGAATTTGAAAATTGTTTAAATCCTTTGACTTGCGTTGTTCAAATATTTGCTAACGAAGTAATGTGAAGCGGTGCCGATTGTGCCATGTATTAGAATTTTTGATGCTGTAAAAAGTATGATACGTTGGATATTTGAATAAGTGCAGATAGAAGGTTTCGGTTTCTGTGGCTGGGTTTCTTGTAACCTAAAAGGCACATCGGGCCTTCTAAAAGAGTATGGTATTTTATATACGACAATCATTGTTATTTTTAAACTTAAATAAACATCGAAGTGTTGGAATCAAATTGTTGTGTTATTTAGCAAAACAATCAATAGTTACTCTATTAAAGAAATTTAACACATTTAATCACCTATTAAAGAAGTTTAACACATTTAATCACTTGAACATTAAACAAATCCATGTAAAAAGCACGACATTAAAACTTACTCCTATGAAATAGTAACGTATCTAGTATCTACTGACTATTTTCAGCTAGATTACATTTACACTCACATTCACAGACAATATTTTTATTGACAGGGAAATATCAGACCATCTGGCATTGTTTTCAGTAACCAGTTCTAGCCGATTCTGCCACCATAGCCCACACTGTTCATTTCTCTGACTACAAATAGTTGTCACTCATGGCTCATGAGGTGCTACCACCGCGCGTTCCATGGACGAGTCACGTGTTCTAGATCGAGTACGGAGGGTCGCTGATCACTTGATCAATGTCTTGGAGCTCCCTGTGTCTGAGGTAGCAAGCAGCGAGCATTGTCGTTATTTCCAGCAGGATCACAGCAGCCACCACAATGATAACCAGCACTGATTGAGCTGAAACGAGGGGAGGTATAATTCCTCTGACTCTGAGCAGTGATTTGTGTTAGGATTCAGTGCACATACTTACTAACTCTGAGCAGTCATTAGAAAATTCGAGAGTTTCATCGAAGTGGATGAATGATGATCCATGGTTATTGATTAAGTGCCTGTGACTATGGTTAGATGGGGATATAAGCATTGATGCCAGTGAGTGAGTAACTTACAATCAATGAACTGCTCTATCTTTGTCTTGCAGCCAGTCTGGTAGGCCGTTAAAGTTGTACACACTGCTGGTTGACCTGTAGGAGTGTATACTCTTGTTTATCATTTGTTTTATTCATCTAACACTGAGATTAGTTTATTTCCTGTAGGCTGTAATATAAGCGGCTACTTATTTTGGACACGAGTAGTTATAAGAGTGCTTTGAGACAATGAAGGATAGACATAGTGATAAAACGTAGTAGTCTTGAAGCCGTAAAACCTAAAAATAATCAATTATCTAGATACTCGATATTGGTTAGCTATCTGACCTGTCGGCAGTAACTGGTATACCTCCAATCACTTCATACAATCACTTGGAATTTCAGTCACTCTGTATTACAGTCACTTGGTATACCACTGTACCAGTCACTTTGTATTCCAGTCACTTAGTGTACCAGTCACTTTGTATATCGATCACTCGGTATATCAGTCACTTAGTTCACTTACTATACCAATCACTTGGTATACCAATCACTTGGTATATCAGTCACTTAGGTCTTAGTAAACTTGTCACTTGGTATGTCAGTCAAATTGTGTACCAGTCACTTTGTGTACCAGTCACATGGTGTACCAGTTACTTAGTGTACCAGTCACCTGGTGTACCAGTCACTTGGTGTACCAGTTACTTAGTGTACCAGTAACCTGGTGTACCAGTCACTTGGTGTACCAGTCACTTGATGTACCAGTCACTTGGTGTACCAGTCACTTAGAGTATCAGTCTGCTGGTGGACTAAAGTCGTGGCTTTGAACTTACCCTCGCAACAGCTGGAAGGAACGCCTAATATGCTGTAATCTGATGGACCATCGTAGCCACAACACTGCAGCATTGATTGTACTTGGTAGACCAGCTGCATTTCTTCACTTTGCGAGTCTCCCTGCTCAAGGAAATGTCGTCGTGAGTTTGCTATAATGCTATATTGTATTGTATTGTATGCTTGCTGGACTATGAACATGATGAGGTGGTTCACCCCTGATATTTTGAAAAAAAAACATTTTGGGATAGGATTTGTCCAGGATGGCCTGGACGCGTACCAACATTTTGTGTTGGAATTGCTCTCATCAATCGTCATGTTGATGATAATATATCGACTAGACAAGGTATTTCCTATTTCATCCTTAACCTACGTCTTCAATTGCTTTTTTGACATAATCTTCTATTTCGTCCTCGATCGTCTTCTTCTTAATTGCGTACAGGATTCCTGAAACGAAAGTTTCGCTGATAAGGAAGGTACTGAGATTTCAGTTCAATGGTATTCGAGATGCTTTCATACTGAAATATCCTACAAAATTCTCATTCTCCATGCTAAAAACTGTGGAGCACTAGCCCTCATGGTGAAAACAGTCTGGTTAGCTATGGCAGACTGTTACGCACTTTACATGAGGTGAATGTATGTAGGAGGTGAATGTATGCAGGAGGTATGAAAGGTTACCTTTGGCTATCTCTAGCATGAGGTGAATGTATGTAGGAGGTATGAAAGTTATCTGTTACCTATGGCAGGATGTGAATGTGTGAAAGGTAGCTGGGTATTACCTATGTTAGATGAAGGTTACCTATGGCTATCTCTAGCATGAGGTGAATATATGCATGAGGTGAATGTATGAAAGGCAATTGTTACCTATGAAAGGATTCCTATGGCTATCTCGAGCAGGAGCAGGAGCAGCATGAGAATGAAGTAGCAGGCGAGGAGGTGCTGGTTCTGCAGGCAGGCCCCCAAACACCCCACCAGTGACATTACGACCACCACACAGCCTAACCCGATCAGGAAATACCTGCGGGGTCCTCACTTTGGGGTTATAGCGCACAATCTCCGCTGTAATCACATTATATATGGTGTTTTATTTACGCTATGTTCCATTGAGAATCACCAAGAAAGGGAGAAGGATTTAAGATTTTCTGATAGAAGCTTCTACTGCAAGAATTGCCTTGAGATGTGCTACTCACGCGACAGTGCTGAGAGCTTGAGCGTCCTGTACGTCCCCTATGAAGTCCTTGATGCTGATCTTGACGTAGGCCCCGCACCCAAGGAGCACGCCCCCGGCCAGCAATGTACAGAAGTTCAGGCCGAACAGGATGGCGCGGATAGCACCCGCTATAACAGCCTGGCAACCCATGCTGTACGGGAGGTTACTGTTAAACAACATGGATGTTAAGTTAGATTTAGTCATAGTGTCAGACACTCAATTGTAGGCAGAAGCCTAGTGCAATGCTAGCGCTCGTCAGCTTACTAGCTCAGTTCCCTCTGCCAGGGATGGAATTGGAAACAGAGCGGGGCACGTCCCAGGGTCGCCAACTTGGAGGAGAGCAATAACCCCTTTTCTCGGGTGATTGATTATTTAAGTAGGACTCTTTTCAAACACAAGGAAATGTCTTGGATTGTTGTATGAAGCCAAAACCGGCTCTACTGTGGTAAATTATTATGCTGCACTACAGTGCCTCAGTTACAATTTATTACGAACGGTACACCAGTGCCTTCTGCCTGGGGATTTGAATACACTGTAGACCTGCCTGGAAAGAGCATAATAGCTATTTATTTTCTGTCTCAAAAACACAGCAGTACAGAATGGCAAAGAGAAAAGGAAATGCACTGTGTAATGAGAGACGGGCGTTATCAATTTCCTGCGACTGAGAGTGAGTTCAGAGAGAAAGAGAGAATGGGTCATGTGATGGTGAGATGCCTCCTCGAATTACACTTTCCAGTATCCAGAGAATAAGACGACACGTTTTTGACTTTTGAGAAGTAACATCATAAACCTCAGACTTGAGTAATGCTATGTGGGGTCATTTCAATTCAAACTTGATTAAAACGACTGGTGTCCCATATAAACGAGGAGCTTCATTATCTATGACAATGATGTCACTCGGGTCAGGATTAGGCTCAGGATTAGGCTCAGGATTTGTTAGATTTAGAGTAAGGATAATAAAAAATGGTTAGGATTGTGGTTTGGGCTAGGTTAAGGTGTTAGGGTTAGGTTAAGGTGTTAGGTTTTAGGACTTAGGTGTTAGGTAAAGATACAAAAGATTGAGGTTTTGGTCTGTGATGTCACTCAGCCAGAGTTATTTGGGACACGTACCCAAAAAAACAGACTTAAGGTGAAAAGTATTTCAAGATTCAAAGTTAGTCAGAAAACTTACCTTTATCTTATGTATTTTCATTTAACTTTAAGTGGAACTTAAGTAAAAGAATGCACTAAAATACGTACTTAATTGACGTCCTCGGCCTCCACTAAACCGAAGGGGTTTTCGAAAATGACAAAGATCATTCATCATGTACGAATTTCAGACTTGAGTACTTTTTTGAGAACACCTATATAAGATTTGTTTCGGAAATACAATTAGTTATCATCTAAGTTAAAGTAGGCATTGTACTAATGAGTCGTACTTTAGTTAAGTTCCCGAACAGACAATGGACGCTTGTAATTGAATACTGCCACGAATTAAAAGTGAATTAATAAAGAATAGAGAACGCATCTGAAGGTAAAACGCAACGAAATGCAGGATTGCTACAAGACAGCATTGAGAGAATCCTTGTTATGAATATAACTATTTAGCCGTTATTTTCCATTGTGCATGATGATATATGCTGAGCATTCTCATTTTATATTTAAATTTGAATTCTCAAAATGCACCGTAACCATTGTAATTACTCACGACTCAGGAGTTGATAAGCCTTGTGCACACAATAATGGTGTGTGAGCGGTGGCACATAATTCATTCAATTTCATGTCACATATTGTTGAACAGAATATCCATTGATCCCAATAATATTCGAACTATGTTACAATGAAGTTTAATACTTTTAGACTCCAACTCCGACATGCTTGGTTATCAAAAATAAACCGTTATGACAATTTGCAGTTTAGGGTTGCTGGTCATTAAAATGCTGCTTGCTGCTGCTGCATTCAAAGTCATGCACCTTTTTAATTCAACTTAACATGTTACTAGTGCTGTGCAAACAGTCAATTACTCAACACATTGGACATTACAAGAAGATAGCGGATTTGATTTTGTCTAAACTTCTAAAAATGAGATGCTTCGCGACTTAAGTGAACTGTTAAAATAGTAAACGCTCATTCATCGGTGCAGGAGTTGGGGGCTAATCTCCCGTATGAATCCACATTGACTCATAAAGCGCTAGCCGAGGACGTCATTGACATAGATAATGATTAATGAAGGCTCTCGAACTGTATCATAGCGCTTTATGAATCAATGTGGGTTAGGGTCAGGATTTGTTAGCTTAAGGATAAGGATTTAGGTTAGGGTTATTATATGGTTAGGGCTATAGGTTAGGATACAAAAAGATCGAGGTTTAGATCTGTGACGTCACTCAGCGTGGAAAGGTGAACATTATTAAAACTTACTAATCTTGGGGGCTAATATTGCCAGATTAAGCACGCCTGCAGTAACTCAGTGAAAGTGATGGTGCAAGTTGCAACTACATACAATTCGCCACGCGCAGCATATTTTTTACTGTGGCTCCCAGATCTACCTGAAATGCAAGATACCTTAGGAGGTGTATTTATGTGGGATAAAATTTCGGTGTTTCAAATTTTGGTAAGTTGAAAATATGGGGATTTTTCAAGTTATTACTCTTGTTAACATATGATGATGACGTCATTTCGAAATTTCATGGTGGGTGATAAAATGGGGATTTTTCTGAAAATTCCCCAAATTACAACCTTTATAAATAAACCTCCTAAGGTAATCTATATAAGTGTTGTGAAGTTGTACTGGAAGTGAAAGATTGTTCATAGTAGATTATGGAGTATGTTTCTTTGGTTTGTTACAGCTAGAGCTACATTTAATTACATTTCGAGGGATGGAATGTCATCTTGTTTAATAGTACAGACCCGTTATGAAGATTATCTATGTCAGCTTTAAGAGAAAAATGATCAGCCGATATCTCAATTTCTCAGCAGATTTTTTGTATCGTCCGCATAATATAAATCAGCAGCGATAGACCAATGCATCTTTATGAGAAAACTGAACTACTGACCGAACAAAGTGTACTAAATCAAAATGGAGAACGAAAGAAAAACTGTGCACAAGATGAATGAGTTTCGAACCAAAAGTGCTGCGCGCAAATTTTGACCATTTCACTCATAAAACCATTTGTGAATGACCGATCGACACCAAAATTTGCATGGATACAGTTTATGGCATAAGATGTAAGACGCGTCTGTGAAAATTTGAAGCATTTTCATCCAACAATGACCAAGTAATAACAGAATTAAGTCAGTTTCGGATCCAAACTGCCAGTTTCGGTACTACTACTAAACTGACTTCATTTTGCAATATCTTCTTCATTTTTGGATGAAAATGCTTCAAATTTTCACAGACGCTGTCTTCTCTTATGCCACAAACTGTATCCATGCAAATTTTGGTTTTGATTGAACACTCACAAATGGTTTTATGAGTGAAATGGAAAAAATTTCCGCGCAGCACTTTCGGTCCGAAACTGATTCATGTTGTGCACAGGAAGTGGAACCACTCATTACACATGGTGTACATCGTCATTTGCTATTGCAACCACTCTCAAAAATTCATCGCAGCCACATTTCATTCTATACCTCCCAGCCGAGTAGATATATAATGTATGTTTGAACACAGTTGCTTAACACTAGTGAATCAGCCCTAGCACAGGGGGTAGCTGTAGCCCTAGGGACAAAGGGTTGGTTAGTGGGTACCACGTGACCCTTGTGGATATGGTTGTGCCATATCTCCGAGAGGATCACGTGATATCTGATTAGTGAACCACACTCGTACATCTCGTCGCGGGTCACGTGATACTGACGTCATACGGTTCACGTACGTTTGAGCACAATCGATTTACACTTGGCTATTCAGCACAGGAAGGCTGTAACAATAGTTGATTGGGTACCACTTGAGCCTCATTGAGATACAGCATCAATTGGCAATAGTAATCACACGTCATAACTTAGGGTCATGTGACCTAGTCGAGGACACGCTTGTTTGAACACAATTGCTTCACAATGATTGTATCATGCTGAGGGTCACGTGATATCTCTCACCTACTAATCAGACTTGGTTAGCGTGGATCAAGTGACGGCTGCCCATGTCGAGTACTACATGATGGCGGAACAATGCTTAATTGAGTTGCTAGACGACGTGGGTAATCATACTCAAACATATAAATAGTAGGGATTTCAGGTATCGCTCATCCAGCTTTCTATTACTTCAATATCTACTTCAACCCATCAACTTTCTACAACTCCATCATCATGATCTGCGACATCTGCTACTGCCAGATTACCAGCCCCTGCCACATCTACGATCGCCGGGAGTGCTGCCACCAGTTCTGCTTCCACTGCATCAAAGGGAGGTTCCTGACGCACTCCACTTGCCCGGTCTGCAGGGAGGAACTGACTCACGCCCTGAGGTGGAAGGTGGGGGAGTGGGACGTGCATGAGTTCATTGTTCCAGCGCAACAAGACAGGCAGACCACGCCCAACAGAGACGAGTGTCCGCCCACCCCTGTGAAGAGGAAGGAAGGACAGACACCCTCCAGGCCCAGGGAGGATGTGGAGAACTCACGACGGCACAGAGTGCCTCTCGCTAATCTCTTCAACCCGACCAGAAGGAGGCTCTTCAGCAAGGAGGTGAGATTTCATTCGTTACTTGGATGAGGTTATTTTTCTGAATCGGATTTAAAAAAAGTAAAACCGGATCAAGATGATCATATTTCATGTTGAATAAGATTTTTAAATATGAGAAACAGATGAATTTTATGACATTAATTTTCAATTATTTCAATTATTTTATTTGCAGGAACCAGTTCAAGAGCCCCAGACACCTGCACCCCCGCTCTCCCCAGGAGCTCCTGTGGTGGAGCTTTGTCCTCCCGACCATTGGATGTGGGCTGTTGGACAGTAAAGGGACACAATGAAACAATGTTTAAGTGTTTATTTTAAGTTATTAATAGTACATAATATCAATATATAATTTTACATTTCATGAATGATTACAACATTATGTCGAGTTTTAATGTTTCGCCATCCTTCCAGAATGTATGATTTTCCCTCTGTTAATATCTGTTCAATTGAAGTAGAGAAAACGACATTACAGAATGATATGTTATCCTTTGAGAAGTAGAGGCGACATTGTCGATCAGTTTTGAGTATCTTGTACAGCTTCCATTCCCCACACAATCGTTCAGTCCTCTCACCATCACAAGCACAATCTGTAGGAGGGGTGTAGTACTTTTTACATTGGTGGCACTCTAGGAAGTCACATTTCTCGGCTTTCACCAAATTCTTGTAGTAGCGTGAAAATGTCTTGGCAGTGAGTTTAATCTTCATTCCAACAGAAACTTCGTTGTAGAGAGCATTATCTTCAAACATATTGAACCGGCATGTCTGGAGCCAAAATCCAGTTTCCTCAACATATTTGATAGACTTGTATTTCCCAAAATCACCTTGTCGTTCAGTAATTCTAGTCACTTTACATAAGTGAGTGGTGGTAGAGTCATCAGTAGAATCCATCTTGTAGTTGGCGTTGAAGTACAGAAGTAGAATTGTAGTAAATCTAATAAACTACTGTTATTTGCTGCTTATAAACGAAAATTTTGCATCATTCCCATGAGGGATAATACAATTGTTAATTGATCACATCAATGCACATAATGGGGGCTTTTATTCAGATTCTATTGTTTAGTTAACTGAGGGGGGTTTGTAGTTATCAAATCATGTCAATACGAACGTGGCACATTGTGTTGGTCTATATAAACAATAGTATCAATTATGAAGCATTGTTTAGCAACATGGAGAAATCTTTTACACGTAATTATCTGCTAGCAGGTGGACGAAATAAGGATCCAGCCGTTTTGACAGTCAAAATGGATCCCATCAAGCTGGAACAGAAAATGGAAGTTGCCTTGAAGAGCATAGCTTATGGGGAGCTTGATGATATAAATAATTCTAATAACTACTTCATGATCAAACTGCCACATCCAAATTCCACAAGCGAATATCATGTGGCTGCTAAAAATATATACACCATAGTTGATGATATAAAAAGGTCTAACAGTGAGGATGATTCTTCCCGTGTTAAGACGCTTTGCATTCCCAAGGGGCGCTATAGGGTTCGTGAAGATATTCTACATGAAGTGGTAAAAGCAGTAAATAATTTGCAAAGAGAGATGGGGTCTAAGGAAATGTGTAAAACGTTGAATTCTAATGGACAGTGCTCACTTGACCTACCTGATGGTTTAGAATTTGAAGATGGGAATAACACTGAACTATTCAAATATATCAAAGCTGATATTCATCCAAGGGGGTTTCTAATCTGGTGTGGTGAAATTTCATCTGAAGGGTTAGGTCTGTGCTTTGTCTATGTGAACATTGTTCAAAATAGCTTCATAAACGGGCGGAAATCTAGATTGCTAAGTGTGATGCCAATTCAGAAGGTGCAGGGTTATTCTTTTTGGGAGTTCAATAATCCTACATATATTCCAGTTGAGGTTCATGAATTCTCGAATATAACAATATCATTGAGAGACATAAATGGGCGATTACTTTCCATTAATAGAAACTTTGATACCGTAGTAAATTTGCACATGCAGCAGGGTAGTCATAAGTGATTCTATAAATAGCCGAGCTATCTTGGTCATTCACGCAGTTTTACAATGGAAGTATACAATCCTTCTTCAACACAACTCAGTGCCTATCGGAAGGTAATGATGCAACATGGATCTGGCTATGATAATGACGGCTATTATATCTATTCGCAAAGAGGAGATGGAATTGGTTCGTTTTTTGGTGGGTTATTGAAATCTGCCCTACCTATTTTAGGGAGATCTATAAAAGCAGGAGCTGCTATTGCAAAACCTTACATTAAGAAAGGTGCTGCAGATATTGTTGCTGCTGGAAGTAAACAGTTAACCAACAAACTCACAGGAGAGATTCATAAAACCCTATCCAAACCTCAAAGAAAGAGACGCAGGCGAATATGATGAAATATAAGGAAAGTCCTGACTCAATTGTATCTGAGCTTCTTCTATGGAGAGAAATTCCGACCCAGGTCACAATAAAGGATACCTTTGATGTTAAAGTTCACCCTATAACAAGTCTATATAATGATGGGACCATAAACTTTGATATACCATGTCAACCCAAGGGTTTAATTTCTAATGTCGAGATAGTTACATCATTCAAGATTAAAAAAGGGGATGGTGCTCTTGGAGCAGATGATTCTGTCTCGATTTCTAATAATTTTGCAAATGCACTGTGGGAGCTGGTAGATGTGAAAATTGGTGACAGAGTCGATCTCATGCAGTCAATGAGAAACAGCTATGCCTATCAAACATATTTTAACTATGTACTGAATTCTGATGCAAACAGAGAAGATTATCTCTTCAGCACACAGCTCTTCAAGATGGATTCTGGTGTGAGCAAGGCTGATTCAGAGGTTATGGTATTCTCAGGGGATGGTATTAAAAATGAGGGTGCTGCAGATCGTTCAAAAAGAATAGCCCAATCTAAGCTTCTCACTGTACGCAGCAGGCTGCATTGCCCACTGCTTACAAATTCAAAGGCACTACCACCCAACATGAAAATCAGAGTCTCACTTACAAAGAATAATGATAAGTTTCTACTCTTATCCTCAAGTAAGGGCTACAGAGTACATGTGGAAGATGCTTACTTGAATGTTACATACCTAAGGCCATATGATTATTTCTTATCAATGATTGAGGAGCGCCTCCTCAAGCAGTCTGCACCATACTTTGTAACCAGACCTGAAATAATAATCAAACCTATATCAGACCAAGGACGGGTAGTTCGAATTAATAACGTATTCTCTAATGGCAAAATACCAAAGTTGGCTTTCTTTAGTGTGCAACGAAGTAAAGATTTTGAAGGGTCCTTCGATACAAACCCATTCACCTTTGTACCCTTCTCCAAGTTCCAGCTCTACGTTGATGGATCAGCCTATTTCAATGATGCTCTGGAGATGCAGTATAGTGTGGAGGATGGCGAAAAAGTTTATTCGGAAAATGTCAACTTTATATCTCAGCTCTACAAACGATTGGTAAAGATCTAAAGGGCTGTGGGCTGATTACAAGCAAAAATTTCCAACAAAACTTTATGGTGGGTGTTAGTTTAACTGGCGACAGGGCCTCAGCATCAGCACCCTATTTAAACCCTCAATTTGAAGCTGCAACACAACTGGAGATTGACTTTGGCTATGAGACCAATGTCAGGGATGATTTGATACTAATAATTTATGCCATTTATGACAGAGTAATCAAGATTGCTGCAGATAGATCCGTGGAAATAATTGAATGATGGCTCTAAGTACAAGGGATCTTGATGATATTCTCAGACAGAATCCATACACAAGGAAGAGTTATATTGGGACATTTCCTGCTTGCAGCGTAGGGAGGCTACCTAAGCGAAAGATCTTCTCGTTCATTACAAATACAGCTCATCATACAACTGCTCATGGACATTGGAATGCATGGGTGGTATTGGACAATGTTGTATATTTTTTTGATTCATTTGGTAGGAGTCCTCTTGACAAGTCTTTTCCTCATGATTACGTTGATATCTTGATGGGTTTTAGTGAATTTGAGTTTTTTAACATTTGGATTCAACCACTTGATTCAGTAACATGTGGATACTATTGCATACACTTTATCCTACACTTATCCTCGGGTCAGAATTTTTCAAAATTTTCAAATGAATATGTAAATGATAGAAATAAAAACGATTTGATTGTATTGAAAATAATTGATTCCATTATCTAATACATTGTTTAATTTCTTCAATCAAGTTTCAATCAATTCCAAATCTAATCCCATCTGATGGCAACTGTTGCAATCTGTTCCTTGAAGAGCTCCCAACTGTTGCGATTTGTTCCTTGAACAGCTCCCAACTGTTGCGATCTGTTCCTTGAACAGCTCCCAACTGTTGCGATTTGTTCCTTGAACAGCTCCCAACTGTTGCGATCTGTTCCTTGAACAACTCCCAACTGTTGCAATCTGTTCCTTGAACAGCTCCCAACTGTTGGCAACAATTTCCGAATGATTAGAAATAAATAGCAAATTCTTTCAACAGCTAAAATACAATGTTAAATTTTCGCAGCAATTTGTAAAAAGTTTCATATTTTTCGTAAAATTTGCCATTACAAGTGTCCCTGAGAGCATCACGCAGCATGATATCAGAAATTTCTTGCCCATTATGTAGAATGTACCCTCCTTCGCCCTCTTCAACTCCATTCTCAAATAAAGTTCTCATCAGCTTCTTCAGCCTCTTTCCATCTGACACTTTGCTCTTGAGATCCTTGTAGAGCTCATTATCAACAAGTCCATCAGGTACAGTTACAGGGATATTGTCTTGATTACAATCCTCAACTGGCACAAGTATATATCTTGACATCACTTCTTGAACAGTTTAGCAAGTAGGGGAGTGAGAAAAGGAAGTACTCCAGCTATTATCGAACCAATTGCTCCACCTTTTTGTTTACTCATTGCTTTTATAGTGGAAATTTTCGATCCCTTTACCTTGTTAACGAGATTCTTTTGTTTACTAGCTTTTCCAAGTTTGAGCTTTCCGTCAGTTATCAACTTGCAAATAATTTTAAACACTGTAAACAATTGATTTGGTGCATTGAGTAGCATCTTTTTTCGATCCTGGGGTGTAGCTCTAGCAATTCTCTCTAGGATATAACAATGCTTCTTAATCAGTTGCAAACTTTTCAAAGGTATACGGACGGGCATGTCTTCCAGAAATCTGTTATAACTGTTAACTCGCGTGGCAGTAGTGGAGTGAATGTTAAAAGAATGAATCCTCGTTGACTCTTGCCAGCTTGCTTATATGCATTCAAGATTCTGAGCAAGTCTTTCCCCACAAATATCTGCCTAGCAAGGGTGTGCACTTGTCGAAAATTTCGTTGATTGTTGAAGAGTATCATATAGTGACAGTTGGCAGACATGAGACGAAAAGTGTTGCAATTTGGGAATAAATTCTGTGTGATAAACCATAGACTAATCTTCTTGTGGTGACTACCCATGATGAATGCCTCAGCAATTTCTTTATTGATACCCAATAACAGATCATCAATTACCAACATTGATGGTTTGGATGTATCAACCAGATCAAACTGCAATCCCTTGATAAATGTTATTTCAGGATGTTTATCCATGAAATCCTGATGTACTGAATACATGTAGAAAATATTATCAGGAAATGGGTGAATCATCTTTTTCTTTATTATTTTCAAAATTAACTGAGTTTTACCACAACCCGTCTGCCCAAATATTATGGCATTATGATTAGCAAGAAACTTAATCGGCATTTTCACAGGTCAAATAGATCAGATTGGTCCACCCACTCGTTAAAGGCCTCTGGATATCCTATATATTTTACAAGATATTGAGTTCTCCCTGCAACTTTACGCTTCCTTACAATTCGCTCAATTGGATAAATATTTGAACTTTTATCAACAAGCTGTAGTTCAGCTTCATAAAATGAGCCTTTTATAGATTCCCCATTGTAATCTTTTATTCCATAAGTGATGGGATTTGTTACCTTAACTTCAGACACATAGAAAATTTCATAGCTCCAGGTCTGCTCGTAACCCTTTTGAAAAGTGCTCTTTTTACGTGTTATCCTGACGCTATCACCAATTGTGAGTTTAGCTGGAGCAGGTACCTTTTCTGGTGGGAAAAGTCGTTGTCTAATTGTTGATTCATTGGAGTTATTCACTTCATTGGGAGTGCATTTGATTGAACTATGATATGAGTTATTATAGCCATCGACTAAACCATCAAGAATGTCATACCATCTATGTGAGCCACGTGCTGTAAAGGCTCGATACATTCTCGTCTTGAGTGTACGATTAACCCTCTCAACAAGTGCACACTTACGATCAGATGCCACACTATAGGTCTTGATATTTAGACGTTGCAATAGTGCTTTAAAGTGAGAGTTTTTAAACTCAGTCCCTCCATCAGTCTCTAACTTCTGTGGACGGTTGGATGTTAGTAAAGTTCTAAGTGCATTTGTTATAGTCTTACCCTGTTTATTCTTAGTTTTATAAGCCCACAGCTTCTTGGAAAATGTATCAAGCACATTTATAATCCATTTGTAGCCCATATTCTCCTTTGAGAGAGCTGACATATCACATAGATCAATTTGATAAAGATATCCAATCCCCTTGGTATAGATCCTGCGATATTTGGATGGTCTTTTGACTGGTTTATGAAGGGTGTAGGCATCATCTGTTATAAGATATTTTTCAATATGATCTTTCTTAACTTTAACATTTTTCTTTCTCAAAGCTCTCTGAAAACTAGTTTTTCCTGAAAATGAACCATGAAATTTAGGATCATTGTAGAATTTTTTCAGATCTGCCATATTTAACGGTTCAATTTACACAGCCCTATTTATAGGAATTGATGGTGATTGGTATAGTTTCAGTTAACATGAGTGATCAGCTTATTTGTGACCAATGTTCTACTGTTTTTAGCAGCAATTTCAAACTTTATCAGCACAAAGTATCTGCACATGCTCCAACTCTTGGGATAATGGTAGAATCTAATCAACCCGATGACCATCCTATGCCTGAAGAATTACCAAAGAAGAGAAAATATCATGGAGATGGCAATTTGAAACATGGAAAGAAATATCGGAGGATATACTCAAGTGAAGAGGAAGATGAGAAACCTGACTCGGGAATGGAGAGAATTGGGAAAAGAAAATATATTCCTGATGATGAGGGATCAGAACCATCTAGAAAAAAGTTACATGTTGCAACTTCAACTGATACTGAAGAACCAATTGAAGTCAACCCTATTAGAAGACAGCGCAGGAAGCGAAGAAAGCCAAAGCGAAAATTTTTCAAGCCTTGGAGGGATTCTGAAGTTAGTGATGAAAACAATGTTAGTGATGCTGAAGTTGGTCATAAACGGAAGCATATCACAGAATTTGATGAAGAAGATGGCAATCCTAATAAACGAAGCAAGTACATTCAACTACCCTCATCAACCAAGCATCCATCAAAGTCTTTAATTGATAAATTAAAGGCAGAATTGGCAAAATATAAACGCTACTACAAGTCATCAAATAGTAAGCTCAATCAATTACGATCTGAATGTGAAGGAAAAATTTCACTCTTATCAAAGCAGTTGGAGGAATTACGGGAATTCGAGGGTGATGTTGAGTTGAATAGTCTAACTAATGCTGTCATTAATAGTGTTACAATCGAAGAATTCAATGCAATTAGATCCCTAATCAGTGATGGTCGAATATATGAAGTGCTGAAGAGTGATAAGCATATTGTGGCATTGCAAAAGATTTTTATAGGATTAGCCTATGGAATTATCCCAATAACTGCTCCTCAACGCATAGCCTTATCAGAGGGAGAGAGAAACATGGTTAAAAAACTTGAAAATGCTACAGTAGCTCAGGTGAGGAGCTATCTGAAGAGCAACAAAAATCATCTCATAAATCTTTTTGAAGTTATCAATGAGTCCTTTGAAACTCATTTCACGAATGTATGCAAGGTATGGAAGCAGCTAGAGAGTGCATATATAAGGGTAAGGAGGAGCTCTGAACTTTTGAAAAGCTTTAAAATGGATTTATCTCTATTCTTCAGTCTAGCTATGCAATTGAATTTTAGCTGCTACTTTGAAATCAATGCTAATCAATACCAGGATTACTTCATTTTCAGTAGGGGTGATGACTCAGCCAACTTATTTCGAGAAAATGATACTATCCGACTTATTGTTAAAGAAGGGGAGCATTTTCAACGGTTCAGATTAGTTAACACCAACCAATTCTTTAAATTTGAGTGGCCCCATTATATCGATGGTAGTGAAATGTTTCTTGACAACACTTATGTAAAGATTAACTTTACATTGTATGATAGCTATCTATTCTTAGATCCTATTCTCGACATTGGAATATCCTCTCCAACTACACAGATTTCTGAAATATCTTATGAAATTGTTGCTCTGATGTTGGCTGTTTTGGCAGTGATCCTAAAGCTACCAGATATGATCATGCTATTGAGGAAATCATATGCATCACAGCTAACGCGTGAGAGTTGGGTATAAAAAAGATTCTAGCTAATGGTATGAGTCAATTCTACTCAAGATGTTTTACTACAACGACAACTGGATTGCTTTCCTCACTGAGTCAATTATACGGAAGATTGTAGATCTCTGTAAATCGAGATGTCCAGGATGTTTAGATAAAATGAACTCTCCTCTCCTTCATCTTCATGAGCAACTATCACTTTTAGAAAAAACTCGAACCTATTTCGAAGAAGTCCGTGGAGCAGTTTTACCAAATATTAAAGCCCTTTACGATCAGTTCCAGCATAAATTACCTCATTCTAATGACAGCATAAATGATGAGACGTGTTACATAGAAAACGGTCGTCAATTTCTCATTACAATCACTGCTGACGCATTGTATTATGGTAGATATCTTAATGAGATGAATGATTCTTTTGTTAATGAGGCTTTCAAGGTTGACAAAAGAAAACCGACTCAAAAACGTGCAGTGGGAACAAAGGCTAAAAGAAGGGCAAAGACCACATTGGAAGAGTTACTGGATGTCACAATGGCAACCCCTCATGACTCAATGAAGAATACAATGCTGTCCATCCCATTAGCATAGAAATTATCCCATGAGGTGATTAAGATTACCAGTTAACCCATCAAGGGCCAATGTTTATAAACCAGGAATTACATCCTCAATCCACTTCTCCTCTTTCTCCAGCTAATACAGAAGATGGCTACAACAAACCCCAAGATTGCTATACTCTCTCTAGATGGAATCAACTTCTCTTCTGGATTTATCTGCAAGGAGCTATCACTCTACTTGGAGGACGAGAGGACGTCGCGACATTATGTCTTCAAGAGACCCATTGGGCTTCAGATGAATGCCAGTGATCGGAAGACAGAGTTCTATCATCACCAGGTCCTCGGTGGTCTTCGACTCAACGACGGGAGTGTTGGCTCGTTGGAGTATTATTCCCATGTAGGGATAATACAGTCACTGTGTAATTACACAGTGTATGTAGCAGGCCACGTTGCCTACAAGTTCGTCACCCGGATCATCCCTGGAAGTGAAGTTTACGACATTCAACAAATCTCCCACCATCAATTCCCCAAGCAACTCCCACAATCACCATGTGGTCTTGACCATAACCCTCGCTACTGCTCCCTTGCAAAGCTATGGAATATCCGAGAGTTTTGTGTTGAAAATTTATTTTGATATAATTTATGGTATTGATTGTATTATATATATATTTTACTTTATTTCTTGCATAAGTTGTAGTTTAACTGAGTAAAACTAGAGTGTACGGAAATGAAGTATCAAATAATCAAAATTACTAAAACGTAATTGATAACAATGAATAGAAAATTATAATAATTTCCATGGTATTTAAATTATAATTAACAAATGGGAACAATTGGCAACTAATCTCAACTTTTAACAATGGCATTTAAATTATAATTAACAAATGGGAACAATTGGCAACTGATCTCAACTTTTAACAATATATCTAAATCCGATTCCACCTAATTCAAATAGTGCCCCAGAGCCCTTGTAGAAACTTTATCATTCATAATATAGCGTTTATCATCAATAGCAGACAGAGCTGTTCTTGTCTGCTGGATAGTAAATAATTTATGTTTAAATGATCTAATTGTCTTTTGATTTACTGAAACTTCATTACCTCCAAATAAAACATTACGAAAATTATCATGCATAAGCCTTTTCTTAGCAATACAAGTCTTAACACCAGCAGTGGCCATTTTCCTTTTATCATCTAAAATATCTACACTATACATTTTACTTCTTAAACCAATAAACTCCTTTATAACTTTCCCTTTAGCCTCATCTTTAAATAATCCCGGCACTGCCTTACGCTCATTAGAATACAGATAATAACGATAATCATGAATAAATTTTTCCCTATTTTCAGCACTTCTAAAATAATCATAATTACTTGTATCAAAATGTTCCCGCATGTCAAACATATCTTTAAAAATGTTGTCAGTTTCTACCCAAAACAATAAAGAATCCGTGTCAGTAAAACATAATTTAATACTAGGAAAGCGTGTCTTGAGCTGGTCGTACCAAAAGCCATACATTAAATACTTTGATAAATCTAAGATTGATGCACCTACATATATTGGACGGTCTAACTCTATACAAGGTTTAACTACTTCAGCAGCTACTAAGTTCTCATTGAATATTTTAAAACGTCTAAAAGAAGGTTTACTGGTTTGAAATCGGTGCTGAGCCTCTGTTCTAATCAACACAATATTCCTCCTCTTTCTCACAGATTCCATGGTTTTACCGAAATACGAGTTAATCATTAACTTATAAAAACTTTTACCAAACTCAGATGTACTCTGCTGCCTCTTCATAGTGTTAAAATCAATATATGGTGCGAGCCAATTCTGCTGTTTAAATTTCAAAACTCGGTGAATCTTTCCTACTTCTGCCCCCAACAACATATATTTCTTAAGGTTAGCAATATGGACCTTGTACCGAGTTTTTGGCAAAAAATTAGGGGCTAGTTTCTTCTGGTCAGGCTGAGCTTTCATTCCACGAGCTCGTCTGGCCTCTTTAGTCACGTCAGAAACTAACCCCTCATCAATTACCAAACTCTCGGGACAAGGTGGCAGATCGTTTAGATAATCATGTAACTCATTAGGTATTGTTATATCACATTCAATAAAATATCCTACATCACTATTCATATCATAATTTAAAATGTCATTAATGGAAAAATATCGAACCCATTCAAACTTCCCTATAGGTAACTTCTGCCGCATAGCCCATCCATACAAATTGTTAGCATCAATATATAACAAGAACGAAGAGGGCTTGCTAGGATCATAATCAGGTAGGAACTTATTATTTGCCTTCGCGTGACGATGAGTAACAGTAGAAATTCCGCCCCTAATGGCCTGTTCCATAAACATATACATACCTTCATCTTGAAGAAGCTCCAGCTTCACCTTGCAGTACTTCAGCCCTGCGTCCCAAGTCAGCGAAGGTGAAGTGTAGTAGTGCGTTGGATCCAGCCCATAGGAGGCGTAGCATTCCTTTCGGTATTGGTCAATGATGCACGAGAGAAGGAGTACGTCACTCTTCAGGTATAGGTCGTGGTAGTCCTGCAACTTCTCCATCCTGAAGAGCTTCCACACGTTCTGTGCATGATTATAATCCTCCTCACTACAGTCCTCCTCTGTCAGATCGTTATAGAAAGCTGACCTAGGTGGCAGCTGCCTCTCCTCCATCCGGGCCGGGGAATCAAAGTAGGTATAAGGATATACACCCTTGCGGAGGAGAAGAGACAGCTTTGCAGGGTCGTGCCCGTACTCACTGTTTATAAAGTCCGTAACATGAGCAAAGGCTGAAGAACCTGAGGATTTCAGGTTCTTCACCAGAGTGTCCAGTGA
Source organism: Beroe forskalii (assembly GCA_011033025.1). NCBI lineage: Eukaryota > Metazoa > Ctenophora > Nuda > Beroida > Beroidae > Beroe > Beroe forskalii. Next base: position 1,203,294 of record WFMF01000008.1, on the reverse strand, counting down.
TGAAGGTAGATGAGCGTAGCTGTCTATAAAACGGAACTTGTCCGTTATTATAGCAGCATAGTTCTCCATGCTCTTGGGTATGACTCTCAATCCCTTAACATCTCGCCTAGCAAGGGCCTCAATGAGGAGATGAGAGTCATACCCCCGGAGGTTGTGGAAGAAGATGGGGATGCTCTTGGGAGTCTGTCGTTCCATGTTGCATCCAGGATGAGCGTACCCCAACACCTCGCCTGTATAATGGTTGTGGTCGAGATGCTTGTCCTTCCCCAGCTTCTTATAGCAGATGACGCAATCCTTGTTCGCCAGCAACCTCTGCTTTGTTGCTGCGTCAACTGGTTCCATGGGAACGTTGGCGAAGAGGAGGGGCTTGCTCCTCTCGTATATGGCATCGATCTCGTCGAGGAATGCATCAACACAATTCTCCCCGTTGAAAGTGATGATGGGTGTTGAGTACCCATCGAAGTCGGAGGTCACCTTCAATCCGACTCCGCTGGGCTTGTGCTCCGAGACTTTCTTCGTCGCACCCTTTCCCTCCTCTGCTACACCCGTGAGGAAGCATTCGAAATCTGCCGCTGAAAAGTAACGATACTAAGTATAAATTGATAATAGAATGAGGTAGTGACATGTTTCATTATTCAACCTTGTACACGGTATCATTAAGGAGATAATGAAAAATCTTCAGATAATCAATCATACAACTAACCAATATATAGAGGATGTCGTACACTCTTTCTGAAAGATGTGAACTCGATGAATTTCTTTGTCGGCATCTTTACACGTTGCGGTCTGAACTTCACGCAGTCCAGCCCATGCTCCTTTAGCTCCTCCACCTTGTAGAACCCCTTCATGCATCTGGGATGAGAGTGAATTGTTAATTACTTCTACTGCGGTTATATTATATTAGTATTTTGATTAGCACATGAGATGAATTATCATTCACAGCTATCTAACTAACGAGTTTTATTAAACAATCTTAGTTATTTTTTACCAACCTCATGCAGTAGTGACTCTGCCGACAGTTCTTGCTTCTGGCAGAGAGCATCCCCGACATGTCTGCAATGAGCACGTAGTGACACGTGTGTTCATTCCCGATGAGAAGGAGGTTGATGGCTGCAGGGTCGTTGGGTGAGTCAGAAAGTCGCAGGGGGTAGAAGCACGATTTTTCCCTGTCTGCCTCTCCAGTCTTCTCGCTCCCATCCGACCACCCAAACACGTTGATTTGCAACCCGTTCTGCTGTTCAATCCTCTTTAACTGAAAATAGGTGATATACTTGAAAATCATTGATTACATTTCTCATAATTGTTTTTTCTGATCCATAAAAGCATAAAGCACTGACAGAAGATCAACTTGGCCTTTCTATTATCATACTTAAGAACTTAACATTTTTTAATTTCAATCAATTTACCTGTCTTAGGGTTACAGGATACTGCACACCAGTCATGTCAAGCTTCACTTCACTGGTCTTGTATGGAGCAACTCTTGTAGGGTTCTTCCTCACTAACCCCCTCTGTCGCTCCAGCGCTGCAATAAGACACCACAGGAGACACTGGCTGTCGTCCGTGTTCTGGATATTGATGAGGGATCTCTTCTTTGCAATCCACTCATGCAGGGGTAGATATGTGCTTCCTCCAAGTGGGTGATACCTGGAAAGTGGGGAACGTATTATAAGATATGTAAATATCATTTAAGTAGGGAGGGGAGTTCTCTATAATGGGGTGATTTCCTAGTTATTTATGATTCGTCAATGATAAAATTCATCAGGAAGACCAATAGGTAGACACTTACTCAGAGATAGAAATCGCGATATGATTCACAGCCTCCACACCCCATCCGCTCCCATTTCGTAAGAACTTTTCAACTTTCGCCACCAGAGCCTCTGTGTGGTAGGTAAGAGCCTCCTTTTGATCCGTTGTGGGAAGAAGGATGGTCATCTCCGTGTCGAAGCTCCTCCTTGTTGAGTCGTCCGAGAGCTGCTTTATCATACTGATATCAACCTCCATGTTGAATCTTATCCCATTTCCTGAGGGAATAATGGAAACATGTATTAGATGCGGTGTGAAGTTATCTCATTGAACAATGTGCAATTCCTAATTACGTATTCCCATGAAAGCTTGAAAACAATGGAACGATCTTTAACTCATTGTTAGAACAAAGGGTAGAAAGAATGGATGCTACTTCTTTACCCACCTTTGAAATGGTCCAATATCTCGTTCAGCTGATCGTGGGAGTAGAGGAGAGCTCCCTCAAAGTCAGATCCGCAGTTTGGAGGAGGCTGGAGCATTATCTTCCGGAAGAGACCGCCAAGAGCTACTTCCCCCGCAGGTATATCAGCTGCGCCCCCCTGGTTGGGTCGAGGATGCTCCCTCCCCAAGTCAAAGTTGTGGTTAACCCTCCGGCATTCTCGCTCATGCTCTGCCCTGTCCTCCTTACTGAAAATAGATGCACATTAGTTATACATATGAATTGAATTCTAATACTTTTTCGAAATGTTAATCAATTATAAGTTTCACAGTAATTAGCATTTCCAACGAAAATCAATATGAAACGAATGTATTCCCACGGTTTCAAAACATACCTGTGATGAATCTGCTGGCAAACACGACATGGGAACTTGTTTCCCGTGCACTCAACCATGTGACGCTCTAGATTCTCCGGGATGGCGTGGCAAAGGATGCAAGCTTTTCCATTCGAGCAGGACTTCAAATGGCGAGCGAAGTTGAACTTGATCTCCATCCTGCAGCATGGACAAACTCTAACAGGACGCCTCCTCTCCTTCAGCTCCAGAACCACCTCCTCTGTTCTGATACCAGAGTTATCCCCGTTTGCAGCAGCGTCAAGGGCCCAGTCCTCCATAGGGTTGTAGATGGGGTAGTAGAGGGCAGCCTTCAGAGCTCTCTCGTTGAGCTTGTGGATGGTGATGGAGTTGCTCTGATATCTCAACCCGTTACTCCCCTTGGCACTCATCGTTGCATCGAGAGGAAAGTAGTCTTCAAGGGCGAGAATGCATTCTTTAGCCTTTTCAAAGGCATCTTCCAAACTACAATTGAAACGGTACGAGCGTAACGTCATTGCGAATGTCAAAGACTTGGAAATGTGAAAAGCAAAGTTGAAACGATGTAAACAGAGCAATTCGAATTCAGGATGGAGAAGTGATCAGATCGGTGCCTTTTATATCAATACTATCGCCCCATTAAACACCCCATTGTCTTGAATTAAGAATCTAACAATGCAATTTGTAATCTAACTGATCAATTAAAGAATAGTTCCTGTAAAATTAATTACGTTTTGTATCCAACGATACGTCATAATTGATATCATTATTACATAATATTCGTCATAACGGTAGTGAACATCAGTTAAGTTCCCAATTAGCATAATATAACAGAGTACTAGCCGTATAAAACCACATGACACGTGACCCTCAGCAGTTAGCACAGCCGTCACGTGACCCATCACCCTAACAAGCGTTAACCCTAACGAGCTCTAATGTGTTATGACGTCAGTATCACGTGACCCGAGGCTAGATGTGCGAGTGTGGTTCGCTGATCGGATATCACGTGATCCTCTCGGAGATGTGGCACAGCCATGTCCACAAGGGTCACGTGGTACCCACTAACCAGCCCTTTGTCCCTAGGGCTACAGCTACCCCCTGTGCTAGGGCTGATTCACTAGTGTTAAGCAACTGTGTTCAAACATACATTATATATCTACTTATAGACTTCCACATACTGAGAGACCAGACATAGCGATACGTTATCATATTATTTTAAAGATTTAATGACAATGTGAAACATCTTCTGATGCAATCAAGATGAGAAAAATTGCCAAATAATGTTCACGCCAGAACTAACCTGAGCTAATCGTAGAATCTGGCAACTCCTCATTCTTGGTCTCATTCAAGTTTGCCAACGGGTTTTCAATAACAGACATAGCTGGGAAAATTGGGTGTTGAATTAAGCTAACAAATTCAATGATTTTGCAGTCTCATTAAAAACCCCGTATCCCTGACCGTGATTGTAAGGGTTAAATTCAAAAACGCGAACTTTTGTATGCTGATTTAGTTGACATTTGTTTCTCAGAAAGTTGAAATATGACTGATGTTATATTTCAACTTTCTGAGAAGCAAATGTCAACTAAATCAGCATACAGTACAAAAGTTCGCGTTTTTGAAATTGGCGCAGTGCTCGGTCAATCTATTGCCTCTCAAGTGAGTTTGTGCACGATACCAAATAAACCAATCAGGTGGTAAAGTCTGACATTCCCAACGTCAAATTCGACAGTTGGGTTGGTCCATTTGGTATCGTACGTAAAGGAGATCACATGAGAGGGAGTGGATTGACCGAGCAAGACGCCAATTTCAATTACGTGAAGTATAGAAGTATTACAATAGTGTAATGAATTGATCAAAGTTGAAGCTTTAAATTTAATATTATCATGTAGTACAATTTGTACTACATTTGTAAAATTTATTAATAAAAAAACAAATAAATATCAAACTCATAAAACGGAACTCTTCTTCGAGTTCAAAATATTCGAGTACTCAAAAGCAAAAGTTGATTTATACGTTTCAATATGAAGCTCTCAAGAGATCGAAGGCCATATAAAATGTCACATCTTGAAACTGGACCTGGCATCAAATTACGTAAACTTCAGACACATCTAAAGTCTAGGTCTATTTATCATTTATTATAATCCCACAAAGCTATCGTTATTTCTGAAACTGAAGAGTATATTTGGTTATCGCCGATGGAATCAAGAAGCCCGAGAACTATCATTATGTGAAACAGTCTTATCAGTATTTAGTTTTCAATGGCACACGCAGTTTTGTTTCATTCTCGCCTTAGAGATAATTCTGGCATTCAGGACAATTTCATCTGTCATAATATCCCACTGGTAACCTGCATCAGTTAACATCTCGACAGCATACCACATAAAACCCAAATGAAGTAGAGGTTAGGTAGCACTGAATTCAATAGACATTCAGCACCCATAGTGCTGCAGACGTTCTTTAGTAAACTCTGGCTCATGTTGCATCAAGAGGTCTATCACGTTGTTAACCTGATAACAATTAGTTCAGAATATGTGCTGCAGTCTTTGATAATAGGACAATAAGAAAAACTCACAACTACATACCAAGTTACCAGGTTAGTTAGATGGACATTGGACGATCAACGTCTTAGAAGATAAAACATCAGAATGCCCGATAAAAGATCAATTTGAACTTATCAAAGTATCAATATTAACTCTTAATGATGAATGAATTAGCGCAATTGTTTAATGAATAGTACTAACCTTGTTACAAACTACGTCTATATGTTCGTTCCACGGCAGGGCTTCCGGTTCGAAGTATATTATTTGATCTATTTGATCAATGCTGCCCTGGATTCGCTGTTCTGAAATCATTTTACCAACCACTTTCTCTGCCTGAAATGAAATAATGAGGCTGTACGGGCTGTTAAGAAATAAGAGGTTTAGTGCATGGATCATTTTCAAGAAATTCCAACTTTTCAATCCTTGAATGCTCGACCACACCTCGACTTTTTCACTTCAGAGTTCAGGTGAACTAATGACCTGAGGTACAGGGACTCTAAGGAGGTGAGCCAAGTTGTTGATCTTGATGGATTTGTAGATGTGGGAGAGGGCAAGGAGGTTGTGTTCCATAACGGCTGCCTCTAGGATAGACATTCCCGTGGGAAGGGCTTTTGCTGATGCTCTTCAAGTTCCTTCTCGAAAGTTCCACCCGATAACGAGAAAAAACATTCTGTGCAGTGTTTCATGTACAAGTGAAAGTTAAAACGTAAAACTAGAAACATTTATTATGACATAATTAAGAACTGAAACAGAGGAAGCTGATACTAAGACCTCCCCTGGAACAGGAAGACTGGATATGCATAGATGGCTGACACATCCATTCATCAATTGAGAGATTGAGAAAACACAATCTAAAAAGAAACTTTTGATGAACCTGTTGTCGGGTAAGAGGTAAAGTCCTAGCTGAGTGTTTTCAACATCGGATGGAATATGAAGTTCTGGGGATCGCTCATCCTTGTTAAGAGAGGATAACAAGCAGATCTGTGAAGACCAGCAGGTGCAATAATAGCAATATAGATCTGGAAATGAATGATACAATCCAATGTCTTATCTATATAGAGGTGTAAGGGTTACTACAAGACATAACAAAAATACTTTATAATATTCAATGTACTTTATTAGTTACTTCATCATCTGGCAGGAAATCCACATTCAATTCAATTATAAAATCTTACAGCACAAGATATGATATATCTATGATTTTATTCTTATTTTTGTTGATTGTAACAGATGTAATAAAAACTTGCTTTATTCTAACAACAAATGGATCACAAATTAGGCTTTAGATAGTTAGATATGCAATTATCTTTTTTAAATATGGCTAGAGCAATAAGCAACCTACATATGTTCAAAATTTCAAGAGTTTTCAAAGCCAAACTATATGAGGATGGGACAATAAGTTTTATAGCTTATTGATACTGGTGAGAAGATGCTTCTCAACACTCACAGATCTCCTGAGGAGTTCATTCTGATCAAGTACAGGGAGGAGAGGTTCTAGACTTAGTTCCAAATATCGGCTTGCAGCTTCCAGAAACTTTTTTCTAAAATCTAACAGCTTTGCATAACACAACTTGTATTTAACCTGACAACGAAAAGGTGGACTTCAAAAATAATAATTGATAGCTTGATATGATGAGCAATCTGAACTTTAATTAAAAAGCATAATTGGTAAGAATTGAGTAAATATAAAGTATAAATATAAAGTATAAATCAAAAGTATAAATTTGATGGAGTAATTAGTCAGAAATTTCAAAATAGGATTATGACAACAACAAGACTGAAGGATCAAGTTTTTTATGTTTTAACTCATTGATAACCAACTTAACGTTTTACCTATTCTTAACATAAGGCTGAAAGCAAAGAATGGTCACCTGTAATTCATCATCAGTATTGATGTTATCAATAAGGACGACGATTGATGAATATTTCAGCTTTTGATTTGCATCAATGAATCTTCGATGTGAAGTCTAGCAATCTTTAGATATATTTGGGTAGTGAAAGTTTTGGTGTAATTTTTCTGACTATTTTCTATGGGAATTGCACTGAGGTGAAATGCAGTTTTGTTATAATCTTTCTTCCGAATCTCATAAAGATCTGCCATGTGTTGATTTATATCTGTGATCTGATCTTCAAATGACATTAGTCTCAGTTTCAGGGCTTCTGTTAAAAATGTTACAGTACTCAGCTATCATCCTCAGGCATTACCTTTATTCGAGATAATGTGACAATATTACTTTTCTACTAATACCACACTAACACTGTCAATAAGTAAGGCTTTCAAGAAAGGGAAAATTTTGGTCTCAAGGGTTTCAGTTGAAGTCATGAGTGAATCAAAATAGGCACATGAGCTTTGGAACTGCTTCTTCGAGGACCACTCAGGAGTTATCATAGCTATATCTAAAATATGCTAATATCATTATAATATACTAATATTATCTTGTTATTAAGGAAACGAAAATATTGGCTGAATATATTATTATGGGCTTATGTAATTAAGCAAATTGCTTTATGGCTCTATGCTTTTTATGACAACATAATAGGTGAAAAGAAAATTATCACTCTACTGTGTTCAAAAATAAGGTTATGCAGTTGAGGGCTATGGGAAGCTACATCACATGATTAATACTAATAACATACCATTCATGTGACGGAATGTACCTAATTAGCATTTCACAGATTCAAACATGACAATCAATATCTTAGTACTAGATAGGTATCTAGACAACACCAGTACCTCATGGTTGTCTACACTCTACATGCCCATGAATGTTTCCAGAATACTGTCATTGGCTATTAGCCATAGCTGCACAATATAATTAGTGCAATGTATATTTGTCTTTGTTTCACCAGGTCCTTGGATTATAAAATCGATATCCAACAATAATATACCCATATACCTTGGCCTTTATAGATAAGACTTTGGATTATGATTACCAAGTCATTACATAAAGAATGCTTGTAATTATTATTTTGTTAATTTTACAAGAATATCTACCAAGTTTGAAAAGAAGATTCTGAAAATGGGCTAAAATCTATTCCAAAACAGCACATATTCTACATGCATTTAAGAAACATGTACTGTAAAGGGAGTGTGGTGTCCATTGATTAAGGAATTTCAGGAATTTTAAATATAATTCATAACAAAAAAACATTGTTATACAAATTCACATACAATTCAGTGTATGTTAATTACAACATGTGGGAGTTGCAGGGGTGTAGCCAGGGGAGGCGACACAGGCGGTTGCCGCCTTTTTGGACAGATGATAGAAAATGATGTTCATTTTGGATAAAAATGAGAGCTATGAGCCAACAAAATAAAAACACTAAACAGTTTTTGAAATGTAACTCGCCGCCCCTTTTCAGAAATCTGGCTACACCCCTGGTGAAAGTTGGTGGTAATATGAGCTAATGGTGAGTTGATGACTGGATAGAGGTCTCTTGGTCTAGTAAGTGTGGTAACTCAGAGAAACTAAGGCGCCTTAACGCTCATTGGTAGATCGAATGGAAATTGGTCGACGATCAACTCCATTTGAACAAATGTGTTTCACTGGTCCCTGGCTGACTCTTGGAATCGTGTTCAAATGAGCAATATTTAGTTGTTCTACTAGCTCAAAGATTTTCTATTAAAAACACATCAGTCCATCAACAAGCTGGATCGATCGACCAATTTATTCCGACGACTGCTGTTCCATGCATGCACCTGATGAAGAATGATGATACTAAATGTAATTTTACCATTCAAAAGGATGGGAAGTGGGGACAGGGAAGGAAGCAAGTCATGTAGTGGGAAGGGGCAGGAGAGCGAAACTAAGAGGTAGAACAGGCAAAAGGTGATTGGGTGGAGCAGGGATCGGAAGGTCAAGGAGTGCACGGGAGGTGGGTTACAAAATGGGAACAAATGTGGGAGCCAGTCCAGTTGACAGGAGACCCTAGACCATCTGCACTGGCAACTGAAGGGGGGAGGTCCAGATGAGATGCAAACTGATGGGGTGCTGATGGCGGAGATTACATGTGCCAGATCATTGACTGTTCACAAATGCTGAAAGAAGTAAATAGTGCTGCAGAATTTAATGATACAGTATGCATCATTTATCAAAGAATCAAACAATTTATAGTCAAATTCAAATTCAAATAATTTTTGACATTTTTAACCATTAACTAACTTGTAATTTTTACTTAGTTTTTCTGTTGACATAAGATCATCACTTATACATTAACCAAGACCAATTAACTGAAGTACAGTAAATGAAACTAAACAATAAACAATTATGGAAGACAAAAAGTAGAAAACTGAATAAGGTATCTATAGAGTGCCATACTAATCCTTCCATCATAACAATGCTATCATCACCTCTCTTTGAAATTTGTTGATAACAGAACTAAATGTCCATACTCAAATATAGATGGTGCATCAGATATAGTGGTACACTTTTTCTCGCTACCCAAGTTTCTGGTATTGCCAGTTCTATGACATAACTTATCATACAAATATCCAAAAGTCAAACCAGCAATATGTCCAAAGCTATCAATTCTGTGATATTTAGCAAATGCAAGAATCAAAATTTCCATTGCAATTATACAATTTCTCACATGTCTAGCAGAAAAATTTGTATCTTTTAAAAAATATAACACCACCTCTGGTATCAGGTTTTTCTGACAATTGATACATCATGAGGCCATAAAGTGCAGCTGAAAAATCCAACAGAAATGCCTGTAGATTTGAGAATTGCATATCTTACATTACAGACTAAAGAACTCAAACTCCCACAAAATAACAAAAAGAATAATAAATGTTGGTGACATGTTATCTAATGAACCATATATGGGAGGACCATTTCGATGCCAACCAATGGTGAGAACATATAAGCCAATCACATTAGACAAAAGATGGATTGAGCTACCATGTAAAAACATTGATGTGACAGGGCTCATAAAATGAAGAACTTTGCCAGATCCTAAGATATAGAATAGTCTTGGTGACTGAGTTGCAGTCTTCACAATCACAGATAATAAGAAGCATGCTGGACATCAATCCAGATAACTGTATCACTCTTCTATTCAGTAAGGAATCATTGAAGCCAAATATTGAGCCTATGTCTGCCTAAAAGTTACTGTAGACATCAAATATACTACATTTCAGAGATTGAATGATAAAAAATCTGGCTTCAATCACTTCATTAATGATGTTTACTTGATAGATAGTATAAAGAAAAGATAGCAGTGAACACAACTTGAAAAGATATTTTGCTCTGATATTGTGCTTTTTGATTCACATTTCTTTCCATCTGAAAGCTTCGAACTTATATGAACGAGAAGATCTAGCTTAATGTTTCTTAAGAACTTTAGTCGCTAATTTTTTTGTTCCTCTGCTTGACAACAGTGATCTAACAGTGATAATAAGAGTGCCATTTGAGACAGCCTTGTGACAAAAAAGTTTTGAGAGTACCATAACCACACCTCACCTTAAGAGTGATTTCCGATGTAACAGGTCAGAAGTTATAGCTGAGAAGATGGAAAACTTGTAAGATTAATGGATGCTGCTGATGGATTGAAAAAATTAACTATTAAACTGACAATATATAAGTTAACTTAATGCTTCATCTACTATAATAGTATCTTTAATTCTGTCATGTGGATGCCAATACACATAAGCATAAAATATCTAGGAATACGATTCCATGATTGAAACAAGTTGGAGAACACAAGTAAATTAATTTGACATGGATATGAATATCATTTATCAGAGGAAAAGAGGTTAATAATATAATATAATAATAATAACAATCTAAACAATCAGCTGATGAACAATTTGAATAAGGCACCAGCATCATTCAGTGTCCATCAAATGAACAGATCAAATAAAAAACACACAACTGCTCATCGTTGCTTTTTGTGTAGACCTTTTCATAGAATTGTATTGAGCACGTTTTTCATATGATCAGTCCATTAAATCGACACAGAGCAATGAAATCACCTAGTATTTTTCTATGTGGAACCATCCTCACAAATTCAAAATTCAAGTTTGATTATGCTACATCTTTGCTAAACAAAGATGGGATGTATGTCTCCCATATAAACGGCTCTGAGTGACGTCACAGATCTAAACGTCAATTTTTCTGTATCCTGAACCTAACCATTGCACTAACCAAAACCCTAACCTTAATCCTTATCCTTCCCCTAACCTGGGTCCTGGTTAGGGCAATCTGTAGCGGGTTGTCTGTTGTCGTACGATGCATGACCCGTTGACACTAGGTCGCTAATAGAATTTAACCCTACCCTCGCATCGATCCGGGCCGTGCCGCCGCGCACCATTTTTTCGCGGCGTGTTTGCAATTCTGCAACACTTGCCAGCTAACCAGGACCCTGGTTACGCGCACGGAGTGCGCGGCGCGGCGCGACGCCCCTGGTTAGGGGAACTGCAACACGAGCCTCCAAATTTACGAGTGTTGCGCGCTAGGGATGGCCGGTGAAATCCATCTACCAGGGCCAAACAGGCAGACGCTGTTTTTTATTTGCTTTTGTCTTGCTAAACACGTATAAGTCGTATAACTATAACCCTGTTTGGCTCCCGTAGGGTAGCGCGCGGCGCGTACACAGTGTACACACACCTATGTGGGCTTAGGAAGTTTTTGCCCCTAAATGTTTCTTACACCATTCAAATACTCAGCATGCCTGCATGCAAGGTGCAATGCAAGCACCAAAGCAAGCTTTTAGGGACAGTAACACTCCCCCTGTAAACTAAAATCAGCCTGCAGCTTCAAAGAAACAAGAATGAACAAGAGAAAAATTATCCTCCACTTTGGGCAACTTCACCCTAGCTTGCAGGGTTAAAATATCTTCTTTGTAGGAAAAATGCAGTCATCTTTGTAAAAGTCAAGCCACAGAACTCTCCAAGAGCTCCAAACATTCAATGAATTATTAGTTTCATTCATCTTTCAATGGCTTAAATTGAATTTCTACTATGGATTTAAATATTCCTTGCATCTGTAGCCCTTTGGGCTGAGGGCTATCTCTCTGCCAATTTACTTGCCCATTTTGGCCAAGGGCATCTGCCCTTATGCCAAAAATAGGCAGAAGGCACAGTCAGAAAGAGCTGAATATTCTTCAAAAGCCAAGCCTGCATTTGGAAGTGTTTCTTAAGAACAATCTCTCTGATTTTTACCCATAAGGCCAGTACTTATATTCTACCTTTGCTTTCACCAGTTAGTTTCGAAAAATTTTCTTAATTTACCAGTATTGTATCAAAATTGTTTTGCACTCAGTTTATTCTATAATCAGTTTTGTAATCATGTTTCTCGGTGCTCTGGGATTCCCCAACATCAAAATAACATTATATGATATTCATATACGTTCTTTATTTTGTATTGATAATCGTCAGACTGTTAGAAGTATTTTGACTTCAGATAGATAGATAGATAGATAGATAATATTATCGTTTCTTAATCATTGTAATTGTGATACCTGTATTTTTGATAATTATGTGGTTTATTTATTCTGTTATTGTGATACACCATTCATTACAAATGTTTGGTGCTTTCAACATGATTGATTATACTGATATGTACAATCTTTGGCCTTTTTAACTACTTCGTAAGCAATAACTAAATGTTGCATTGCACATTCAGTGCTATTTTCTCTGTTCATTATTTTTCAATATCAGTAATTCTGTTGATCAGTAATGCTGTTCATCACTAAAATTAATTTTATCATATGTATTAGGTTAGCTTACTATTTAGTTAATTATTCATAGATTTGATATCAAAACAGCTCATGGCAACAGTTTCTTTTACGAGACTGATATGTGACAAAAGCAGATTCCTCTCAACCTTTTTCAATAAGTCCCAAAGGACATTTAGTTCAGTCATACCTAGGAATGGACCTGCAAACCTTCACTGTTGCTCAAGATTTGTTCAAACGCATAGTTCTGAGAAGGGAGAAGATACCAAGTTTGATATTCTTGAAGCATCCCTGAAACATGTCAAAAATCATGGATGGTCTGAAACATCTTTGAAATTAGCAATTGATGAGCTTAATATTTCTGAAGCATGCCTTTCTATGTTCAAGAATGGTGGTGCTGACATATTCCTACATTACAACCAATCACTGACAGATGAACTTGATGATATGATGGCACAGCAACAAGATGATAGACAACCTGATGTTGATCCTCCTCCCATCTCTCATTTTTTGAAAGATGCTATCAAAACAAGATTGGAATTGCAGCTGCCATTCTATGACCATTGGCCTGAGGGCATCTCATTATGTTTAAGCCCCAGTGTTGCACCACAGGCTACAAAACAGTTTGTACATCTAATTGATGATATATGGTTCTATGCAGGTGACAAATCTGTTGACATCAATTGGTACACAAGAAGGGCTGCTGTGGCAGCTGTATATGGACTGACAGAGCTTTTCATGTTACAAGATGATAGCCCTAATTATGTGGACACTTGGGATTTTTTGGAAAGGAGAATTCAAGACATAGAAAACATTGGAGAGAATAAGTTAGAATTAGAAAAGCAATTTAATTATACAAATGATATTGTTAAAGCTGCCTTCATAATTGCAAGAAACATGTTAAGTATGAATAAATGAATATTTGATCTTGGTTATTGGTAGGAGAAAAGTATATACAGAAGAATCTCAATCATTTGGCTCAATCAATTATTTAGGTGTACCTATTGGATCAATTATTAATTATCAAAAGCAAAAATAAGATTTCAAGCACAGATGATTCTGTTCTTACAAATTTCATCTTTCATTATCAATCTAAGTGCCTTTTATTTATTGAGTTAAAGACACCAACAATAATAAAATTAAATGCTTCTTGTATTTCATAAGAAAGCTGTATTAACATGGTATCACTGGTATTTTCTATAGAAATAAGAAGTTTATTTTAAGAATTAGGAAGTATCTAAAAGTGTTCTTCAATTCATTGGTGATTGAAACTAAAAAGGATTCAAATTAAACAGCAAAGGAAATGAATCTTAGATGTATGCTTCTGTTTTACACAATAGTTGGAGCTGGATCAGTTTTGCCAGGCATAAATAAAGTTGGACATAAGCTTTTTAGGGTCATCAGATCAGGTAGGCCTAATTCTGCAGCATTTCACTGTAAAGTGTAACAGTATATGGGATCAGGCAATATTCTTTCATTATCTTTGGACTGGAATCTTGGTTTCTTGGTTTGAAATAATTAGTGGTTTACTATATTACTGTACCAATATATTATTTCGAACTTACACACTACACAATGGTACTAAAGAATTATCTTTAATTCCATTTATTACTGCCTACTGGTGAAAATACGTCATACATACAATGCATTAGTTTTGTGTACTTATTGCTTGCTATCAACTCCCATTCTATCTTCAGAAACTACCAACACACTTATTTCTCCCCTCAACGTTGGAACAGCACTCCATTTTCTTCTCACTGGAGCTGATGGAATGTCACATCTTCTTCTCACTGATTTCCTTAATCCTAACTCATCAGAGGCCCATCGTATTATCCAGGATACATACCAGGTAAACTTTGTCATTTTTAGAAATTGAAAACATTTGTGATGAAGTGACTGAGTACGATAAAGGCAAAAGTTAACATTATCATGATATACCTTAGAGCTTTCTGGTGTATAGATTTTTGCTTTTGCATTTAATTATTCCATCTTGGAATTGATCATTTAAGTGTTGAAATGATGTGCTACCAGAATTCTTTCATATATTTCTATATGATTTATCTGAGTCTTGAAAGATTTTATTTATGATATGTAGATGCAACATAATTTGTCTCAGCAACTCATAAAATCAGATGAAGATTTGAATGTTTCCACAAAAAACGTAGTATTCTATCACCACGAGTGCTCTCTTCATCCTGAATTTGTGGATATTTGCACTTCGTTCTTCAATGCATCTCTACACACCATCGATGTGAAAAATGCTGAGAAAGTGGTGGAAACAGTGGAGGAAATCAACAGGTAGGGTGACAGGACACACATTTAATGAAAATAATCTCCACGAAATAGTAACTTTATCCTAATGTCGACACAAGTACAATTTGCTACTCAACATGACATGTTTTAATAAGGATTTTCTCAACTGTTGCTATATTCCACCATTTAATTAAGCCTGCCCAAGCCTATGATCTATTGTGGCAAATCTGCAAGTTACTCCTTCGATAAATACTGTCAACTATAAGGATATGATATGCCTTATATTTCATTCAAAGAATTTAAAATATGAAGCATATATCAGTAGCTGAGCAGTTATTAAGTAATGCAGTTATTAAGTCATTCAGTTCACCGGCCAATTTAATCAGCATTGAAGATAATTATTTAAATCTTTCCAGTAAAATAGTTTCATACCTGCCATATCATATCCATAAGTTCCTTCCATATCCATAAGTTCCGAAAAGTTTTAAAACATTATGTTTAATAACTATGTGAATCGAATGAATAAAATTGAATGTTCAACAAAAGTATAAACTTGTAAATTTCAGTCTTGTACGCAAAGAAACTAACAATAAGATACAGAACTTAGTTTCTGAGGGTAAGTTTCTCTATGTCATAAATATATTCACCTATCTAGTGAGATATATGTTTTCACTTACCTTATGGGCCCTTTACTAAAATGGCTTCAAGATAATATGATTTTTGTCCGGTACCGGTTAAAAAGGCCAATAAGATTTATTTTGTGTCGTTAAATCAAAGGAATTTTAAGTTTGAGGAATCTTCAGACTTTGATATGGTATTTAATTCTCTATTGATATGATATTTAATTCTCTATTTAATTTCTCTATTTCACTTTTCTTCAAATTCCAATCTTATTAGACGTATGCACTGCATTTGAAATAGGAGTTGTTCATTAATTTGAAGATTGCAGTTTGTGAATCAAAACAACTTGAAACTTCAGTATATATAACAAGTATTTCTGTTCGTTTATCGCACTATAAAATCAAATACAGTTATGAGCACTTAGAGACTTGACGTCAAGTCAACACTATGATCTTATATAAGATTCTTATGTGATTTTCGACGCTAGTGTCCATCATTTTTAATAAAGTATGACACTCAAAAACATTCATAAAATTATTTATCAAAAAACAAAATCTGAATTTGTATCTGTAATGGAAAACATATTTCATTAAAGTGAGGACCTACTCAATATATCAATATATCATCGCAATTCGTAAATTTTTAGGTAACACCCATTCAGCTACCTATACACCCCATATTCACCCATTGGTTCGAGTTCCCAGGCCGCGCATTGACAGTCGGCACTTGAATGCGGTGACCAAGGCGAAACACCAAATTAACGATCTGCTCACACTGGTATCGCACCAGTAGGTATCGTGAATATGTATAATTACTATTCTGGGGTCTTCTTTTGATATGACCTACAAGATCATTCTAGAAGTATATCTTTAATTGATAGGTATTTCAGATTTGATCGATGAAGACACAAGGCTGATCCTGGTGAACGTCCTGTATTTCAAAGGAAAGTGGCAGAATGTGTTCAAGAAGTCGATGACTCAGAAGAAGCCGTTTTACCTTGATTCGGATCGTCAGCAACACGTTCTGGTCCCCACTATGCAACAAACAGCTCACTTCAAATACTTTGGTAATCATCAGCCCTAAATAGGCACGGGTGCTTATATATGGCATGATGTGCCTATATAATATAGTACCTATATTTCTATATTGTGTTAATATTCTTCTTCTTCTTCAAAATCTTGTGTATGGAGACGGGAGACTTTGTATTGCGGGTCCACGCACTAGAGCCCTAGATTGAAACCACTCATGTTTATGCCACACAATTAACACGCTAGTGTGTATCACAGCAGCACCCTACGAAAACAACTTATGTATACCCCCAAGTCTTATCAACCACACCTGTGTGTAGTTTGTAGGTATCACCCTTGAGACGGTTATTTTCCTTAAGATGGTTAACTTTCCTTAAGACAGTTAACTTTCCTTAAGACGGTTTGACGTTGTTCACGTTGCATAGGAGTCGGAGGTACTCCGTGAGGGACTGTGAAGTGTAGCAGGAGGGTAGTTCACCCTTCCTCCTCAGGGCACAGTGCATGTCCTTTCTAACAGGGGGCACGCAGTGAATGTGTCGTGCTAAAGACGCTGCTTTCTTCTTGCTTACCACAGCAACAGGCTTCTTTTTCTTAGCGGACACTGAGGGTGCTTTACTGCGAGTATTTTTTGCTGTCTTCTTGGTATTAGGAGGTTGTTTGGAAATCTTATCAGCTGTCTTTGCAGCAGCAGACAGCGATTTAACATCTGTTTGGGGTGAATCAGCTTTTGGCAGATCGCCAAATATTGGCGTATGACACTTACTGGAGTAAGCCAAGAGTTTCTGTTTCTGGTGATTTGCCTTGTACTCTGCTACCCCGTCTATCCACACGGGGTATTTGAGACTGTACTCTGATTCCATTACTGAAGGGCAGATTTCATTTCCTTGATTTACTGCGCCGTGTTGTTGTTGAGGGCTACCTGCAATCTAAGTCACGTAAACTCTTAAACAGTTTTAATGGACTTTATGGATTGTCGGATCGATATTAGAACTTTAGAATTACAACAGTTCATGCAGTGCATGTAATCACATACCTCCCGCGATCATTGCGGGAATATTGCGATTAACTGAAATAGACATTTCCAAATAATCATTTAAATAGCGATTATAATATGATGTAGGTATCGAGTAAAGACCAAAAGTTGGTGAACGATATTGATACATATTCCAATGATCGTTTAATACAGACTACAAAACGATTTTTCAAGGGTCAAGATGTTTCGAGACCTCGAACTGAAATTCGGATTACGAGTTTTATACAGAACACCTTTTACGAGACTTGTCACAAGCCGCGCCGCATATTTCAGCACTCCAAATGCGCGCGCGCGGAAATGTAACTTCCTCCCATACACGACACAAAATTTAGGAAACTTACACGGCATCGTTCACTCAATGAAAACAATTTCAGTCGGCTGTTTATGCTTTGTTTTCGGAGTAAGATTTCAATCATTAATCTATTACCTATTTGTTTGTCAAAGCTTCGATATTTGCAGTATTGTTGATGACTTTTAATCAAAATGTGTTGCTGTGTTTTGAGTAGTCCTAAACTTGAGTTTCAAAGCTGTTAGCGTGTAATGATATTGACATAAATGGATCAAACAGTTTCAGCCTGATGTATGACATTACAATGCAAATTTTTCGCAAGATATGTTTTTGTTGTGGTTAATTGCTTCAATACGGGTAATTTGCTTATCTGTAACAGATCTCACACTCTGTGGCCTAGGTAGAAACGTAGCTAGGGTTTGATGCCATAGTATGTGATAGGTTTCTACGATATGCATCTGTAGGTAGTAAAATTAAGCGTAATTAGCGATGATTAGACAAAAATTGGAGACTTTGCAAGGGACTTTTCGCAGTATGCCATGCATAGGCTGCATACCCTCTGTCTACGTCACTGGGCCTTGGTCGCACGATATGGGACCTAGAGATTAACGGCGATAAATGACTCCTAAACCTTTTATCATAGTAATATAAGACCAAAACAAGTATTCCCAACCCTCGGCCACGCCCGACTCCCACGTTTCATAAATGCGCGAAATGTGTCACAAATGTGTAACAAGCTATGAGACATGGGGATTGGAAGCGATATATGACTCCCCAACCTATCATTTTGGTCAGGAAACATATTTTAGAGTTTCTGAAGGCCGAAACAAGTATTTGCAACCCTCGGCCACGCCCAAATCCCATGTCTCATAAATGCGCGAAAACTGTCACAAATGTGTCACAAGTCCCACGCTATGAGACATTGGGATTGGAGGCGATATATGACTCCTAAACCTATTATTTTGGTCAGATAACATATTCTAGAGTTTCTGAAGGCCAAAACAAGCATTTCCAACCCTCGACCACGCCCAAATCCCATGTCTCATAAATTTAAATGCGCGAAAAAGTGTCACAAATGTGTAACAAGCCATGAGACATGGGGGTTTGAGGCGATATATGACTCCCCAACCTATTATTATTTTTTAGAGTTTCTGGAAACATAACAAGAAACCGACCCCATATTTGCCCCTCGGCAACCCTAATGCAAATGCAAAAGTGTCACAAATGTGTCAACAAGTCCATGAAAATACATGGGGTTTGAAAGGCGATATATGACTCCTAAACCTATTATTTTGGAAATAAACATATTTTAGCAGTTTCTGATGGCCAAAACAAGAATTCCCAACCCTCAGCCACGCCCAAATCCCATGTCTCATAAATGCACCCAAAAAACTGTCAAAATACACCTCATAAGCTCTGAGACGGGGATTTTGTAAATGAGACTGATTGGGATAAAATACACCTTAAGTTTCTGAAATAAAACAATTAATTTGAAAATACACCTAATAAGCCCAAATCCCGTGTCTCATTTTGTAAATACAAACTTACAAAACAAGTACATTAAGTTCCTGAACATGGGGATTTTGAGACGAAAATGACGCCTAAACCCCATATCTCATAACATTTTTGAGGTGGTTTCGAAAAAAAAAAAAAAAAAAAAAAGTCGCCACTGTATTGTAGTAGAATATTGCCATTTTTTGCGTTGATGGGGAAAAAAAGGCCAAAACTGCCCTCCTAAATGGATATTCAAAGGTCAGATAACCTATTATTTTGGTCAGTATATTTTAGAGTTTCTGTTGGCCAAAACAAGCATTTCTAACTCTCGGCCACGCCCAAATCCCATGTCTCATAAATGCGCAAAAAGTGTCACAAATGTGTAACAAGCCATGAGACATGGGGATTGGAGGCGAAATATGACTCCTAAACCTATTATAATGGTCAGGAAACATATTTTAGAGTTTCTGAGATCCAAAGGAACCATTCCCAACCCTCGGCCACGCCCAAATCCCATGTCTCATAAATGCGCGAAAACTGTCACAAATGTGTCACAAGTCTCACGCTATGAGACATGGGGATTGGAGGCGATATATGACTCCTAAACCTATTGTAATAGTCAGATAACATATTCTAGAGTTTCTGAAGGCCAAAACAAGCATTTCCAACCCTCGACCACGCCCAAATCCCATGTCTCATAAATGCGCGAAAAAGTGTCACAAATGTGTAACAAGCCATGAGACATGGGGTTTTGAGGCGATAGATGACTCCCCAACCTAATATTTTGGTCAGGAAACATATTTTAGAGTTTCTGATGGCCAAAACAAGTATTTGCAACACTCGGCAACGCCCAAATCCCGTGTCTCATAAATGCACGAAAACTGTCACAAATGTGTCACAAGTCTCGCATGCTATGAGACATGGGGTTTTGAGACGATATATGACTCCTAAACCTATCATTGTTGTTGGCAAACATATTTTAGAGTTTCTGATGGCCAAAACAAGAATTCCCAACCCTCGGCCACGCCCAAATCCCGTGTCTCATAAATGCGCGAAAACTGTCACAAATGTGCCACAAGTCTCGTATGCTATGAGACATGGGGTTTTGAGACGAAATATGACTCCTCAACCCATTATTATTGTTGGAAAACATATTTTAGAGTTTCTGAAGGCCAAAACAAGCATTTCTAACTCTCGGCCACGCCCAAATCCCATGTCTCATAAATGCGCGAAAAGTGTCACAAATCTGTAGGTGTAAAAAGCTATGAGACATGGGGTTTTGAGGCGAATTACGACTCCTTAACCTATTATCATGGTCAGATAACATATTTTAGAGTTTCTGAGAGCCAAATGAACCATTCCCAACCCTCGGCCACGCCCAAATCCCATGTCTCATAAATGCGCGAAAACTGTCACAAATGTGTCACAAGTCTCGCATGCTTTGAGACATGGGGTTTTGAGACGATATATGACTCCTCATTCCTCAACCCATAATTATTGTTGGAAAACATATTTTAGAATTTCTGAAGGTCAAAACAAGAATTTCTAACCCTCGGCCACGCCCAAATCCCATGTCTCATAAATGCGCGAAAAGTGTCACAAATCTGTAACAAGCTATGAGACATGGGGTTTTGAGGCGAAAAACGACTCCTTAACCTATTATTATGGTCAGATAAAATATTTAAGAGTTTCTGAGAGCCATTCCCAACTCTCGGCCACGCCCAAATCACATGTCTCATAAATGCGCAAAAATTGTCACAAATGTGTCACAAGTCTCGCATGCTATGAGACACGGGGTTTTGAGACGATATATGACTCCTAAACCTATTGTTATTGCTGGAAAACAAATTTTAGAGTTTCTAAATGCCGAAACAAGCATGTCCAATCCTCGGCCACGCCCAAATCCCATGTCTCATCAGCTTGTTACAGATTTGTGACAATTTTCGCGCATTTTTGAGACATGGGATATGGGCGTGGCTGAGGGTTGGAAATGCTTGTTTTGGCCGTCAGAAACTCTAAAATATGTTTTCCAACAATTTTAATAGGCTGAGGAGTCGTATATCGCCTCCAATCCCCATGTCTCATAGCGTGAGACTTGTGACACATTTGTGACAGTTTTCGCGCATTTATGAGACATGGGATTTGGGCGTGGCCGAGGGTTGCAAATACTTGTTTTGGCCTTCAGAAACTCTAAAATATGTTTCCTGACCAAAATAATAGGTTGGGGAGTCATATATCGCCTCAAAACCCCATGTCTCATGGCTTGTTACACATTTGTTTGTGACAAATTTTCGCGCATTTATGACATGGGATTTGGGCGTGGTCGAGGGTTGGAAATGCTTGTTTTGGCCTTCAGAAACTCTAGAATATGTTATCTGACCATTATAATAGGTTTAGGAGTCATATATCGCCTCCAATCCCCATGTCTCATAGCGTGAGACTTGTGACACATTTGTGACAGTTTTCGCGCATTTATGAGACATGGGATTTGGGCGTGGCCGAGGGTTGCAAATACTTGTTTTGGCCTTCAGAAACTCTAGAATATGTTTCCTGACCATAATAATAGGTTTAGGAGTCATATATCGCCTCCAATCCCCATGTCTCATAGCGTGAGACTTGTGACACATTTGTGACAGTTTTCGAGCATTTATGAGACATGGGATTTGGGCGTGGCCGAGGGTTGGAAATGCTTGTTTTGGCCTTCAGAAACTCTAAAATATGTTATCTGACCATAATAATAGGTTTAGGAGTCATATATCGCCTCCAATCCCCATGTCTCATAGCGTGAGACTTGTGACACATTTGTGACAGTTTTCGAGCATTTATGAGACATGGGATTTAGGTGTGGCCGAGGGTTGCAAATACTTGTTTTGGCCTTCAGAAACTCTAAAATATGTTTCCTGACCAAAATAATAGGTTGGGGAGTCATATATCGCCTCAAAACCCCATGTCTCATGGCTTGTTACACATTTGTGACACTTTTTCGCGCATTTATGAGACATGGGATTTGGGCGTGGTCGAGGGTTGGAAATGCTTGTTTTGGCCTTCAGAAACTCTAGAATATGTTATCTGACCATTATAATAGGTTTAGGAGTCATATATCGCCTCCAATCCCCATGTCTCATAGCGTGAGACTTGTGACACATTTGTGACAGTTTTCGCGCATTTATGAGACATGGGATTTGGGCGTGGCCGAGGGTTGGGAATTCTTGTTTTGGCCTTCAGAAACTCTAAAATATGTTTCCTGACCAAAATAATAGGTTGGAGAGTCCTGAGTCATATATCGCCTCAAAACCCCATGTCTCATGGCTTGTTACACATTTGTGACACTTTTTCGCGCATTTATGAGACATGGGATTTGGGCGTGGTCGAGGGTTGGAAATGCTTGTTTTGGCCTTCAGAAACTCTAGAATATGTTATCTGACCATAATAATAGGTTTAGGAGTCATATATCGCCTCCAATCCCCATGTCTCATAGCGTGAGACTTGTGACACATTTGTGACAGTTTTCGCGCATTCATGAGACATGGGATTTGGGCGTGGTCGAGGGTTGCAAATACTTGTTTTGGCCTTCAGAAACTCTAAAATATGTTTCCTGACCAAAATAATAGGTTGGGGAGTCATATATCGCCTCAAAACCCCATGTCTCATGGCTTGTTACACATTTGTGACACTTTTTCGCGCATTTATGAGACATGGGATTTGGGCGTGGTCGAGGGTTGGAAATGCTTGTTTTGGCCTTCAGAAACTCTAGAATATGTTATCTGACCATTATAATAGGTTTAGGAGTCATATATCGTTTTCAATCCCCATGTCTCATAGCGTGAGACTTGTGACACATTTGTGACAGTTTTCGCGCATTTATGAGACATGGGATTTGGGCGTGGCCGAGGGTTGCAAATACTTGTTTTGGCCTTCAGAAACTCTAAAATATGTTTACTGACCAAAATAATAGGTTGGGGAGTCATATATCGCCTCAAAACCCCATGTCTCATGGCTTGTTACACATTTGTGACACTTTTTCGCGCATTTATGAGACATGGGATTTGGGCGTGGCCGAGGGTTGCAAATACTTGTTTTGGCCTTCAGAAACTCTAAAATATGTTTACTGACCAAAATAATAGGTTGGGAGTCATATATCGCCTCAAAACCCCATGTCTCATGGCTTGATGTAATAGATATCGTCTTTTTGTTGATCTTTGAATAATTGATTTATCCTCTTTTGACTTAATGGTACGGTACAAGTACAAATGTAAACGATGTGGTTCTTCAATGACAATCAATTTTGTCGTTCTGCGATATCTCCAGGTCTCAAATTTGATTGTACAAAGAAGTGTTGTAAATTTTGAAACTTAACAACACTACTTTATACAAACAAAACGGCAACGTTCCGGTGGTCGTTGATGGTGATGGCCGTGGAATCTCCTAAAAGTTAAAACCTCTAACTCTAGAAGTATCGAAGTTAGAATCTGCACGAATCCACACATTATTATGTATAATCTGGTCTACAAAGGTCTAGTGCGCGTCTTTCCAATATACGAAGATGTACATGTCTCTCTACCTGAATTTACATTCTACACGCTTTACCATATATAATATACGCGAATCTCCATACCTTTTGATATAGCAAATCACAACTCACAAGTGAACGGGCATGTTGATAGTTGATTTCTCCAATAACCCTCTACATAACTTACTGATGAGTTGTATTGTGAGTATATATATAAGTATATCACGAAGCAATTACGACTTGCTGTGCGTATGTAGGTATGCTTTTCATAATATTATGCTATTGATATATCCTTCAAATCTCTCGCTAGACTTGAGTAGAAAAGTTAAGATGTCTGGACTCCCGCGGTTACTAAACGCTTGTGCAGATATTTTGCTTGGTTATCTCAATTGGAACATTCATTCAAGTGAAGTGTGAACATGCGTGATTATATAGCTAGGAATTATCACTGGTTAAATTGATTGTAATATATCTCTTGTTTCGCCCATAATGGAGGCAAGCCCCTACGAGGGTTTTCAATCCAATCCGTTTCCAAACGATGATGAAGATTAATTAAGAAAGATACAAGTTTATTATAGGTATCTACAGTTATAGAAAATATTATGTAAACGCTAATAGATTTCGTTGTTGTTATGTGATGCCTACTAGCAAAGTTATGTAAGTTCGTTCAAGGTACATAACCTAAAACTCAACACCTTTTTTAATTTTATCATACTATACCGCTTACATATACTATATTAAGTGCAAGTAACTTAGCTTCAGTAATTCGTGGAGAATGTTAGTAATACTTTAATAAACCTACAGCACGTCTTGTATTACTATAATGAAAATTTATATCATTCAATTATTCCCCAATTCACATTGGATGGTAGATACACCCTAATATGTTGTAAGAGAAGGAAGCAAGAAAATGATATCTAAAAGTTCTAAGACCGCTGCCCAGTGTACACGTATGTAATAATGTAACACTGGTATTAATGTTGCTGGACAAGGCAGGAGAAATACGAAATGAAACGAATTATAAAACTCGAGCATGCACTCGAGAGAGACGTAACATGACAAACATACCATGTTCTAGCTGCTCAACCAATAGCTCCAAACCAGTCACAATACACGATACTACGCATTGTTGTGACGATGCCACTTGAGTCTGTGTCCTGTCCTAGTGCAGTGCTATCCATGTACTGATGTAAGTTTAATGCTGCTGCAATGCACATTAAAAACAGTCCTTCCTGCCTTCAGAAACCGTCACCAATTAAACACTCTTATCCTTCAAATTGACGCTACTTCCAACCAGCTATCATGAGCACAGAAGCTGAATATATATAGTGGCATGCAGTGCAGTAAATAAATAGTTCTTTTATGGGACTTACAGTTCGTCTGGCAGTGTCCACTGCAAGCCAACACTCATAACAACAATATAATCATACGTCCTATAATATATAGTATCCTAGTATATAGTTTATATCATATTTTATATAGTATCTTAGTATATTATATTATGTTTAACTTCAAAACATCATAGACACACGTCACAGTGTGCAAGTTTCGATATTAATACGTTACTAGTATATAAAACTTTGCAAGTACACAAGAGTGCTGCATATGTTGCATTGTTGCACAATATTATGTGTTTTTAATAATACCTACTTAATAATAATCACATAATTTTGTTACCAATTATATAATAAATCACACGTTTTTTTGTTGTTCTGGGCTGCTCTTGAACATGTAATTGTATGTTCCATCTGTGAATTCTCTTCATGGCTGGCGAGTTTCCAATCAGCCTAATTTAAGTACATGTTATGATATTGGAGATGAAGCATTATAATTATGTTGTTGTTGCAAAGATGCAACAGCCTCTCAAAATATTTTGATCTACAAACCACTGTACAGAAGTGCCCCACCCGTGATCTGCCATATATAATTTATCAAGGGGTGATAAAGGGAAAGGGGGACATGCGTAAAATAATATAGTAATATTATCGAATAACTGATACTGATAGATGGTATTTTTGGGAGGTTTTTATACGTGACAAAACGGCCGAATTAGATCTAAATCACTTCAAATTTGATTTGCCCATCGATGGGGTCAGACTAGTTTGAAAGTTTGGAGCTTGTAGTTGTGTGATGTGTCTCAAAAGAAATGGAAATAATGGCATTCTTTAGGCCCAAAATAGGCCAGTGCCACTTTGGCGTGCACACTTTGCAAAACCATAACTTGGTCGTTTTCCGTTTTCCATCCAATTTTGACAGATATATAAACTAAAATGATTAGTTACTAGTTAGTGGAGACGATTTGAATGTAATCAAAAGCTAAGCTCTATGTTCTTCCTTTAATAAGGTTTCGATTTTTTGCTCCGAGGTCTCACATGGGCTAGTTGGACCTATGAGCTCGAGACCACCGTCAAAATGTTGGTTCACATCCTGGCCATCCTGGCTAATTCATAGATCAAATTTGTGTTTTTAGATATGACGTGTGTTAATCGGAATCACCCAAAGTTGTCCTTTTTTATTGTAATCATTTGAATCGAATGTTGGGAAGTTGAAATCATGGCGTCTTTATAACCCTGCAATAGTTACCTAAAAGCGTTAATATTGAATGGTAACAAATCCTCAATTCTAGAGACAGACGAGTTTCAAAGCGTTGCTTTACCATTCAAGAAAACGGAGATTGAGATGGTGATTTACAAGCCCAAGAAAAGTCTGGATCACCTAGTTCATTCCTTACTGGAAAAGGTGAGCAAATTCTTTATTTTTTGATAAAAATCCCTTCTTCAATTCCCATACCCCGTTTAATCATTTCCGTCACTTGTTTTCCCAATTCACTGTGTCCTCAAACCTGAGGCTTGAAAAGAGCTTTTGATAAAGCTTTTGACATGGACGAAGGATGGAAACTTCAGACCTGTGGTTTTTCTGGATATCAGAATCAATACTGTTTAGCTTGAATGATTTGCCTTCTAGAGA
The DNA here is from genome assembly GCA_011033025.1 of Beroe forskalii. Classification (NCBI taxonomy): domain Eukaryota; kingdom Metazoa; phylum Ctenophora; class Nuda; order Beroida; family Beroidae; genus Beroe; species Beroe forskalii. The sequence continues at coordinate 1,176,330 of WFMF01000008.1, read as the reverse complement.
GCTCCATACCAGTATAATACCATTGAGGCTTTCACCTTAATTGTGCTAATCCAGGAAAAAGTAGACGAGTTTTATCGGGAAATGGAGTTTGAACTTGTAGAATTACATTTACCTAAGTTCACCACGGGAAATGAACACAGTTTGAAGGATTCCCTAAAATCTCTGGGCTTGAGGCAGCTCTTTACTGATGAAGCAGATTTTTCTAAAATGACAGCACCAGGTCAGAAGGATAGTGGGGATTCATAAACTTTCTGTGAATTCGTTTAAATTTGAAATTAAATTTTTCGTATAAATCAAATCACAAGCCAAGTTATCAATATTCATTTTCTTAATCACCGCACGATACCCAACACTCAGTAGCACGTTATGAAATGTGTGTAGTACACAACTCTATACAATTAGAACTGCCCTCTAAACTTTTATATCACGCAAAACTTTTCGTGGGACTACTATACAGTATTAAGTATACACATCATATTCATTACCTTCCCTAAACCCCAACACGGAGGGGGGGGTGAGAGGGATGGCCCTCAACTGAAGCATCCCCTAGGTTCACGTGAACTACTAACTCTGAGTGATGTCCTCCACCAAACCTACATTTCCATATCTGAGGAGGGGTGTGAAGCGGCTGCCGCCAGTGCCTCTGTCGTGAGACTTTCCCGGTCAGCTGATATGACTCAACCTGTTGTGATTAGGGTGGATGTTCCCTTCCTGTACATACTCAGAGACAGAAAAAGTGGAGCTGTGCTCTTCATGGGCGAGCATAGGCAGTTTGAGGGGGAATCGAGGGAGCTTGAGGGAGTGGGAGTGGATAGGACAGAGTTGTAAGGTGGACTAATCAATAGGGAACAGATGGAATTTGTATGGATAGGACAGAGTTGTAAGGTGGACCAAGCAATAGGGAACAGATGGAGTTTGAGTGGATAGGACAGAGTTGTAAGGTGGACCAAGCAATAGGGGACGTTTTGTTTAGAAAAGCAGAAACATAAAATACCCCTATCTAACCACTTAACCAGAGTATTCCATTGTTTGAAATGGAAAGAGAAAGGAGGTAAGGGACAGTAGGGACTAGGGACGGTATCACGTGAACTAACTCACCCTCTCACCCGATAACTGAAGCATCCCCTAGGTTCACGTGAACTACTAACTCTGAGTGATGTCCTCCACCAAACCTTCATTTCCATATCTGAGGAGGGGTGTGAAGCGGCTGCCGCCAGTGCCTCTGTCGTAAGACTTTCCCGGTCAGCTGATATAACTCAACCTGTTGTGATTAGGGTGGATGTTCCCTTCCTGTACATACTCAGAGACAGAAAAAGTGGAGCTGTGCTCTTCATGGGCGAGCATAGGCAGTTTGAGGGGGAATCGAGGGAGCTTGAGGGAGTGGGAGTGGATAGGACAGAGTTGTAAGGTGGACTAATCAATAGGGAACAGAGGGACTGGGAGAGAATAGGACAGAGTTGTAAGGGGGCTGGGGTACCTAGCGATGAGAACTGAGGGAGTTGAGGGAGTGGGACTGAATAGTACAGAGTTGTAAGGTGGACCAAGCAATAGGGAACAGAGGGAGTGGGAGTGGATAGGACAGAGTTTTAAGGTGGAGCAAGGGCAAAAACTGCAAGGAATCGGGACATTTCGGAATTTTTACCGCTTCACGACTTAAAATAAGATAATTATTTGTCTATAATTATTTTTTATAGTATTCTTCTTTTGCGGTCACCGGTTTCTAGTCACAGCATCTGTGCTGTGTCTCTGTCGCCGGGTCCCCAGAGGCAAACTCCTGCTAGCTCGACCCCAAGGACTCCCTGTATATAACAATAATCATACTTACCTATATCATAGAACTGCAACTAGACACGGGAGTCTAATGTCAGTTGCTACCTGGAGCGCTGCAAACTCGGAGAGCAGACAGGGACCAACGCTCAGGCCAAACCCATTTGTTCTGTATTCCCCTCCGGATAAATCCTGTGTGGGATGTCAGAACTTTCCAAATTAACCTTAAAAGGTCACCAGTGTTCCATAAACAGGTTGTTCCTCTCAAAACGACCTATTTGTATCACAAAATGACAAAAGTGGGGGTTGCCCCTGTAAAACTTAAGTCTGCCAAAGAGTATGACTAAACTGAGTTTACCATTCCGGTTTTCAAACGTTATGATGAACTCGCCAATGAAATGGGAGGGACAGCTCTGGGTCCTTAAGAAGTGACAAGGACCTAGAACTGGCAAACTCGCAAGCCGAGTGCTTCTATTCCGCTATGTGAGTCAGGCTGATATGAATCAGTACCTGTCTGGAATAAACCTGGGGAATAAACCTGAGGGCGATTAAATGCTTGATGCTCTGTTAATTATGATGGGATCTTGATACGTAGTGTACCAGCCAATCCCATGGTCAATTTCCAGTAATACCAGCTCCAGTGGCCAATTTCCGTTAAATGGTTCATAGCTGAAAATGTACCAGGCGTTCAAGAAAAGTTGATTCAGTTTCTCTTTTTCCGCTAATCTGTCCTGGACAGTTGTTCATTACCTGTGACCTAGAACAATTTCCATAGGAATAGAGTCGCATAGTCGGTACTGGCTGAAAGAAAATATTTCAGGGTGCCATCAAGTGGAATTCGGTAAAATGCAACCTAGATTGTTATGCCAATTCAGGGAGTATACCAGTGAAAGCAAACGAGAAAAAACCATTTTCTCTGGATCTCTGATCCACCTCCGCGATCTAGAAATCCTAACGCTCCTGATTCCATCTGATCCAGCAGCTTTGTTGCTTGCCAACTGCTGCACAGCCTTGTGAGTTGCCAAAAGTTTCATGAAGAAATTGGCGATTGCTTGCTTATCACTCGGTATTAGAGTGATATGCAGAACCTGAGGATTCCTGAGGGGAACCTGAAATTTCTCCTGGGGGTTTTCCTGAAGCTGTTAAGGGTTCCTGTTACTTTAATTACCACGGGGTACCAGATTGATCGAGAAATAGATATTACTGCAGAATATCTTCCAGCTTTTGGTGAAAAAGAATGCTTCAAATGCTAGAAAACAGTCTGAACGCGGAGCAGAAGAGATCCCAGTCCTCAGAAAAGTACCCGAGCAGTTGGCTTCTGTCAGAGAGCAAGGCAGTCTGATAGCCTGATGAGGTCCGCTGCCAAAAGTGTAAGGTGAAAAGAGAGGATCCGCTAACAGAGGAGCAGGCATGTGAAGCAGGAGATGCTGCCTGCAAGAGCTAAAGGGGTCCTCAGGTGAGAAACCTGAATAAAACCAGAATGGGTGTTCATGTAGTGTACACTGATAACTGCTGGGTTAGAGACCAAGCAGTTCAGGTGTGGGAAAAGAAGCGAAGCCCGAGTAAGATTCATCCGTTTTAGAAATGTGTAGAACATCTTCCAAGAAACACCGACCTTGAACTAGAGTCAGCTGTTAAAGGATAACTGTGATTTAAAACCTGCGGATGTTAGTCCTGCGGTGTTACGACAAGTTAAATCCTGAGGATGTTAGACTGACAAAATACCTAAGGTAGAACTGAGGGACTACCTTAAATCCATGCTAGAAAATATGTATAAAACCGAGTATGTATCCTGATGATGAAATCCACAAGTGATTTGAAGCCGAAACAAGCGCCAAATTAAAATAATTGAACTTAAAGCAACAGAGTTACTTCCTGAATTCCTGAGGATGTTAGACCATGATTGATTTCCAAGGGGGTTTACAGGTTGTAAGTCCTAAAATTGAGAGTACCATGGTGTGGTTATAGTACTTTGCTGCCAGTGGTCATCTCCGAGTGTGGACCATGCCTAGTATAGTTCTCCAGTAAAAGTCCGCATTGAACAATAGTCTTGCAGTGATAGAAAAAACTGCACCAGAATTTCCTGCGGATGTCAGTCCTGCAGATGTTAGTCCTGTGGATGTTAGTCCTGTGGATGTTAGTCCTGCGGATGTTAGTCCAGTGGATGTTAGTCCTGTTGATGTTAGTCCTGCAGATGTTAGTCCTGCGGATGTTAGACCGATATAATATTCCTAAGGTATTATTCCTGCGGATGTTAGCCCTATTTCAATCCGAGAGAATTTTAGAACTAAGTATCTATCCTGGTGATAATTTCCATGATTTTTTTTTCTTTTCAGGCGTCGAAACCAAAAAAAATCCGACATGATCTATTATTAACCTAGATCTATTAATCTGTGGAGGTTAGACCGAATTTGATTTCTAAGGGGACTTCCGAGGCACAAGTCCTGAGGATGAGAGTACCACATAGTACCCTTCCAATTTTGCCACAGATCTTCGCCAAGTGTTGTCAGCATTGAGGTTCAGTTCTGAGCTCCATACTGTAACTTTCCTAACCTGAGAGCTACCTGTTGATGTTAGCTTCTCTCCGAGTTGTTGGGGTGGCTAGTCCCGCCAAAGCATTATATTTCTTATTGTATAATGCACCTCCCGTTGGAGCCACCCAGCCCGCACGACGGGGACGTTCGGAGAGGATTCCGCGGGCCATTTTTTAATAGTATTACTTTTAACTTATTATTTGTTCATGTGATCATGAGGATAGTAAAACATTAGTTTTGGAAGGCTAGATAGGCTATAATGATCAGATTCTAAATATTCATTGCTTAATTATAATTACTAGCAGGGCCCGTGGCCTCCGGCCACCGTTCACCATTTTTTCGCTTCAGCAATTCGTACAGTACAATGTAGTACTGTAGTTTTTTTAGTACTGTAGTTCTTATCAGTGATGAGGTCATATTTTAATCGGGTGTGCCTACTCCTCTAAGTGATGTCTATATACCTGGTGGTGTCAAACGTCACTGGTACTTTCGTATGAACATTCCTATCATCGGTATGCTTGATTGGGTACTGAGTGGTGTCAGAGAGGTCTGTGGCTATATATAAGGAAGACCGGACAGACAGATATATATTTATTAATTTATATATGAGGAAGAATTATAAGTAGTAAGATAGAGAAATGTAGTTCGAAATTGCAGCTTTCCTCTGAACACGTTTTCATGTATTGTTGAATGATAAGCATAATTTAAACTGAAATGTCGGTATAGCACTACCACAAAGGCAACGTTTAGGCGTTCAGCCATCCTGCCCTCGTACCGCTATGCTATGACGCGTGACACTACGAGATTTGACATATTCTCTTAAAGGAGTTACAAAATAAAAACACCGATTTTTCTCAGTAAAACGCAGCATTTAACATCGATTAGACAGCACATATTATTCATCATTACATATCCGTAATACGCTGGTAAGTATTCGTAGCTTTTGGATTTTAAAATGAAAACTTGTTAAAAAACAAAATTTGCAAAATTTATTAGAAATTTTTTTGATTTAACAAAAACGAATTTTTTTAATTTTTTTTTTTCCCATTTTATAAAGTTTTTTTTAAATTTTTCGGGTTCCTGGTTTTTTTTTAATTAAAAATCCAAAAACAATCAAAAAAAAAAAGAAAAAAATTTTCTTTGAAAAAATTTAAATTTTTAAAACAAAAAAATTTAAAAGGTTGGGGAAAGGGGGGGTTTAAAAATTTTTTAAAAATTCAATGGTGAATTTGAATTTCAATCACTAATTTAATGACTAAAAAATTTTAAGAATTTTAAAAACGGGGGTTTTTAAAATCCAAAAATTTTCCAAAACAGGAAGAAAATTAAAAACATTAAAAAAAAAGAAAAATTTGGATAAAATTTTAATTAACCCCAAAATTAAAAAATTTTTCCAATTTTTTTTTTCCTTTTTGAAAAGGCAAAAGGCCCGCTTGATCATAGAAAACAGTCCGGAGATCAAAAACGGCTGCAGGGACAAAAGGGACACAGATCCCCTTTAGATACTTAGATGCTTAGATACTAAGATGCACTGCTTAACCCCTGTCTCTGATTGAGGTGCATGGCGATGACTAGCTCACTGTCCCTGTATTCCTCACTCCTCCTTCTCATCAGTCCTACCTGCCCCCTCATTATCAGCAAGGACGAAGTCCTGCTGAAACCCAACAAGAAGAGCAACGTTATCTTGCATCGTGTCAATGTGGAACCCTTTGGATTCCTGCCAGGGGCTAACTTTACCCTACATCTAGACTGTGTAAGGCATGTTGCTTTTTGGCAGTAGATTGACTTTTCCACAGAATATTTTGAATTTATTGATCAGTTGATCGTGATTTAATAACGGCTATCCTTATTGTAATATACTTAATACTTACATTTTATCGATCCCTTTATCTCTCATTCCATTTAACCTCTAAGCTGATGTGACTTCTACTACATAATCCTACGTAATAATACTGAATGGTGTATTTTCCCTATCAGGAACATGCGCTGAGGGTGGAGAACAAGACCTTAGCCAGTGGTGGGGGCGTACAACCCGCCCTCAACTTGTACCTCTGCCCCAAGGGCATGCACGATGTAGGTAACGGGGTCTGAGTATCCTTTGCTCATCAAGTCATCAATGTGGTGACATTCGTAATAATACTTACAGTTTCTTATCATGATAATAAAAATTCCTGGTACCTAGTGTGTAAAGGATTTGTATAGGATGTTAGGTATTAACCCGTGACAATTTCAAAGTTCCCGCACTATGTCTTACATATGATAAATTATGACCATTTTTAAAACCCTGAACTCTTTTCCCTTCCGGTTAACCCCACTTCACCTTAACCTTGCCAGATAGATGTTAGAATAGTCACCCCACCCCTTCTTTCCTTGTCAGATAGATGTTAGAATAATAGAATAGTCACCTCACCCCTTCCTTCCTTGTCAGATAGATGTTGAAACAGTCACTTCACCCCTTCTCTCCTTGTCAGATTGATGTTGAAATAGTCACTTAACTCCTTCTTTCGTTGCCAGATGGAGGTTGAAATAGTCACTTAACCCCTTCTCTCCTTGCCAGATGGAGGTTGAAATAGTCACTTAACCCTCTCCTTCTTTCCTTGTCAGATGGAGGTTGAAATAGTCACTTAACCCCTTCTATCGTTGTCAGATGGATGTTGAAATAGTCACTTCACCCCTTCTCTCCTTGTCAGATTGATGATGAAATAGTCACTTAACCCTCTCATTCTTTCCTTGTCAGATGGAGGTTGAAATAGTCACTTAACCCCTTCTCTCCTTGTCAGATGGAGGTTGAAATAGTCACTTCACCCCTTCTCTCCTTGACAGATTGATGTTGAAATAGTCACTTAACCCTCTCCTTCTTTCCTTGTCAGATGGAGGTTGAAATAGTCACTTAACCCCTTCTATCGTTGTCAGATGGAGGTTGAAATAGTCACTTAACCCCTTCTCTCCTTGTCAGATGGAGGTTGAAATAGTCACTTCACCCCTTCTCTCCTTGTCAGATTGATGATGAAATAGTCACTTAACCCTCTCCTTCTTTCCTTGTCAGATGGAGGTTGAAATAGTCACTTAACCCCTTCTATCGTTGTCAGATGGAGGTTGAAATAGTCACTTCACCCCTTCTCTCCTTGTCAGATTGATGATGAAATAGTCACTTAACCCTCTCCTTCTTTCCTTGTCAGATGGAGGTTGAAATAGTCACTTAACCCCTTCTATCGTTGTCAGATGGAGGTTGAAATAGTCACTTCACCCCTTCTCTCCTTGTCAGATTGATGATGAAATAGTCACTTAACCCTCTCCTTCTTTCCTTGTCAGATTGATGTTGAAATAGTCACTTAACCCCTTCTCTCCTTGCCACTTTGCCAGATGGATGTTGAAATAGTCACTTAACCCTCTCCTTCTTTCCTTGTCAGATGGAGGTTGAAATAGTCACTTAACCCCTTCTATCGTTGTCAGATGGAGGTTGAAATAGTCACTTCACCCCTTCTCTCCTTGTCAGATTGATGATGAAATAGTCACTTAACCCTCTCCTTCTCTCCTTGCCAGATGGAGGTTGAAATAGTCACTTAACCCCTTCTTTCCTTGTCAGATGGAGGTTGAAATATTTACTTAACCCCTTCTATCGTTGTCAGATGGAGGTTGAAATAGTCACTTAACCCCTTCTCTCCTTGCCAGATGGAGGTTGAAATAGTCACTTAACCCTCTCCTTCTTTCCTTGTCAGATGGAGGTTGAAATAGTCACTTTACCCCTTCTATCGTTGCCAGATGGATGTTGAAATAGTCACTTAACCCCTTCTCTCCTTGCCAGATGGAGGTTGAAATAGTCACTTAACCCTCTCCTTCTTTCCTTGTCAGATGGAGGTTGAAATAGTCACTTAACCCCTTCTATCGTTGTCAGATGGAGGTTGAAATAGTCACTTCACCCCTTCTCTCCTTGTCAGATTGATGATGAAATAGTCACTTAACCCTCTCCTTCTCTCCTTGCCAGATGGAGGTTGAAATAGTCACTTCACCCCTTCCTTCCTTGTCAGATGGATGTTGAAATAGTCACTTAACCCCTTCTATCGTTGTCAGATGGAGGTTGAAATAGTCACTTAACCCCTTCTCTCCTTGCCAGATGGAGGTTGAAATAGTCACTTTACCCCTTCTCTCCTTGTCAGATGGAGGTTGAAATAGGTCTGAGCCCCATCTGTAAGAAAGTGGAGGAGTTATCGTTCAGTACCGCCGCCCCTAACAAGCTGTCCTGGCACAGGAGTGTCCAACAACAGGAGTTCTACCAGCTCATCCTCAAGGACACCTACCACACCAACTCGGAGAATACTTGCTCTGTGAGTGTCTAACCGCTTAGTTATGTAACTCTTGTTGGATGTCTTGCTACTCTTGCTATATTAGGATACGTGTTAATTGGGATGGAAGTAGATGAAATTTCAGCTTCATATCGACGCATTAGTAAGCACTGGTGACGTCATCTTTTGTTGCGCTTGGCAGTGGCCGGTGATGTCACTTAGCCAGCGGATTACTACGCGAAGTTTTAATTGACAAGAAACCTTAGCTAGTTTTTAATCAAATCTCAACAGCCTCTTTCAATTATTCATAATCATACCCACAGTTGTATCAATATTGCTGTCAATATCACCATCTTTTTTCAGTTCTACGATTATATCTTGAACTCTTGAAGTTTTATTCCGAGACACTCGAATTGAGTGTTTGGATGTGTAGATCTGTTTCACAAGCATTGCAGGATCCATAAAAATTTTTACAAATACCGTTCAGTTTATCTGCTGAAACATGTAACTGTTTTTCTAATCAAGTTTCCCTTGATGAACCTTGATTGCACTTTTACTATTTAAGTATTTAGATAATTATTTACCTATTTTGATATTATATCTTATATAATCTTGATACATTATTTGACAATTATCAAAAGCTGGTGTTTCAAGAATCACGCCTTTAAAGTTTCAATCAAATAGGGCGCAGTAAATTAACGACTCACGCAATCAAACAGTTGAGTATTGTATACCTATACCATAGTTTATGACGTATACATATCTATAATGTTTATCGCTGAAACTATGATATGGAGAGTGGAGCAATACCTGTCTATACAGTCTTATACATATAATATTGTGAAATGGTGAAATGAGTCTTCCAATTCCCACTCATTGACGCAGAAAATCGCAGTATTTATCTTTATACGACGCTCTGACAGTGGTAGTGGCGGACACTCACTGCTCGAACTGTTAGAGAGTTACACATCTAATATATGTAACCAAACTAACATTTCATTCTGTCGAACCTCAAGATCATTGAACCTGGTACCAAACCTAGGTTCATAGTTCAGTGTAGTAACATTTGTCTGATTATTTTCAAACCACGAGTCACGACTCTTTATTTTTCGTCTGTCATTTAACCGGGATCAGACTGATAGTTTTGAGTAGTTTCCTAGTTCCTCTCATTTAAAATACTTCCGTCTTTCACTTACACAATGCGTTATGACGCTGTTTTCAGCACTCAGAGGCCAGAGCAATGTTTTGATAAGAAGCTGAGAGCTGTTCTTCATAGACTTCACGCTATGCTAGGTGCTGTAACTTCCTTGATCTTAGCATGCTTATTATTGAGAACTATTAAATTCTAACTTCCTCTCTTTAAATGCAAGACTCAGCGGTGTTTTAATCCACTATTTCGAAACCCCTCCTTTAATGGTCTGTGGTTTTCTAACTCCTTATCTTGGTATGTAGGTACCAGAAATCAGTAATCCTCGATGTCAAGCTTATTTTAATTTTAGGGCCCATTTCTCTCTCTCAGTTATCAGCAGAGTTCCTGAACCCCAATCTCTTTCAGTTATCAGCAGTGTCCCTTACCCCAATCTATTTCAGTTATCAGCAGTGTTTCTTACCCCAATCTCTTTCAGTTATCAGCAGTGTCCCTTACCCCAATCTCTTTCAGTTGTCAGCAGTGTTCCTTACCCCAATCTCTTTCAGTTATCAGCAGTGTTCCTTACCCCAATCTCTTTCAGTTGTCAGCAGTGTTCCTTATCCCAATCTCTTTCAGTTATCAGCAGTGTCCCTTACTCCAATCTCTTTCAGTTGTCAGCAGTGTTCCTGAACCCCGGGGGTCGTCACCTCAGCTCAGACCAGATGTTGATACCCACCTGTTGTATAGTTATCATAGTGGTGTGGATGGTGCACGCCTCACTCTGGTTACTCAACTACATCTACTACAGGAGGGTACGGTATATACTATACACTTTACACTATACACTATACACTATACACTATACACTATACACTATACCTCTATACACTATACACTATACACTATACACTATACACTATACACTATACACTATACACTTTACACTATACACTATACACTATACACTATACACTATACACTATACACTATACACTATACACTATACACTATACACTATACACTATACACTATACACTATACATTATACACTACTAGCAGGCCTGTCGGGCCTGCATATTGACAGCTCACTCGGCGTTGCTACGCAGCACCTGATCGTTCGCAAATTTCAAATCCCACGATTCAAATTTATTGAACACTTTTTACCGCAAAATTCCTATTAGATCAAAAGTTATAAAGGTCCGAATTCAAAACAACATTAAACAGAAATGAACGCGCGCGCAATTAATCTGCACGTGCAATTTCCCCAATTGCGCGCGCGTTGCCATGGGGCGTGACGTACAAAGAACATACAGAAAGCGCGAAATTATAAGTAAGACTAGATAGGCCCGTTGGGCTTTCTCGATAATACAGGACCAAATAATAAGCTCTCAAAAAGTTTATGAAGGAGCAGAATTCACCATTGTTCGTTGGTTACTTTCAGTAATGCTGGACCGTGTTTTGATCATTATAATTTGCTCTTGTATGATGAATTTAAATCTGAAAATTAAAACCGAATATCGTACTCATACTGAACGTTGAATCAAAGCATTGATTTACGCCAAGAGCAGTATTCCAAAATCGCAATGTGCTATGCCCAAATTCGATTCAATTTGATTTGTTCAATCTTAAATTGCTGTAAATTCACATTTTCCGTTACCATCAACTCAGCATTGATTTAAATCGACCGATGCCTGTCACAGATTTATGAAGAGATGCTATCAGAAACAGCCTCCACGATGCCAGCCATACCCGTTCTCTATTTCCACTTTCCAGATATTGAATTTCACATGAAACAGTAAACACGTCGTTCTTTCAAACGCTAAATCGCAGCAATCAACAACGTAGCAGAAAGCACTCGCATAGAACTGATCATAATCTGCACGTGCAGAATATCTGTATCCATAGCAACGGCACAACTTAGCCCAGCTTAGCCTTTTCTCTTGATATTTTCTTGGCAAGCTTAATTTTTAATTGTGTACGGCGGCACATACAAACATTATTCACGTGTGACTTTACTTTATATATAAGACTAGCAGGCCCGTTGGGCCTGCAAATACATTAGCTCACTCGGCGCTGCTACGCAGCACCTCGTTCGCAAATTCCAATCCCCACAATTCAAATCAACTAAAAACTTTTTACCGCATCAAAAAATTCCAATCAGATCAAAAGATATGAAGCTCCGAAATTGAAACACCATTAAACCGAAATGAACGCGCGCGCTATTAATCTGCACGTGCAATTTCTCTCATTGCGCGCGCGTTGCCATGGGGCGTGACGTACAAAGAACATACAGAAAATGCCAAATTATAAGTAAGATATACTATACACTATACACTATATACACTATACACTTTAAGCGGTTACATGTCGAAGTGGTGACCGTATACTAAGCGGTTACATGGTCGAGGCGACAGCCGAGACTGTGTAAGTTGGATAATGGACGAGGCGTGCCGAGTTCATTATCGTAGGTATACGGTCACAGCTGAGATCATGGAACCGGATTATACCCCGACCAGAAACAGCTGGGAATGACTATCTACGGCCAAACAACAGTATTTCTTCCCACTCGGGTCTGACGACCCTCGTCCGGATTCATCGCTTATGTAGATTTTTGAGTGCTCCTTTATAAAATCAAATTTAATTTTTAGCTTTTTTGTACTGTTATTCAGTGGAGACCGTATAATAAGCGGTTACATGTCGAAGTGGTGACCGTATACCGCAACTTGTTATGGTCGAGGCGACAGCCGAGACTGTGTAAGTTGATAATGGACGAGGCGCCGAGTTCATTATCGAAGGTATACGGTCACAGCTGAGATCATGGAACCGGATTATACCGACCGGAAACTGCTGGGACCTACTATTCTCTGACCAAACAACAGTATTTTTTCCCACTCGGGTCTGACGACCCTCGTCGGGATTCAACGCTTAAGTAGATTTTTGAGTGCTCCTTTATAAAATCAAATTTCATTTAAAGTCATTTTGCACTGTAATTCAGTTAAGACCGTATAACCAAACTTACACGGTCGCTAAAACAAGCTTGGGAGGGGTATAACCAAACTTACACGGTCGCTAAAACAAGCTTGGGAGGGGTATAATGAACGATTAACTAACGAATGGGAGTGTTATATCGAAAATTATCACACGAGGCGTCAGCCGAGTTTGACAATTTTCGATATAACACGATCCATGAGTTAGTTAATTGTATTATCACCCGACCTAGCTGCTTCTGATCACCCGACCTAGCTGCTTCTGATTTCGGTATTTACGCTGCCTACATCAGGATTCTAGCTCTTTTCTTCAGGATTCAGCCAGGGGCTAGCCATACAACAGTATTTCCTTCCACTCGGGTCTGACGACCCTCGTCCGGATTGAACGCCTTTATAGATTTGCAAGTGCTCCTTTATCAAAATTTCTTTTCAAGTTTTTTCTGCGCTCATTTTTTCGGGATGGCTGTTAACCGTCTAGATTTGGTTTTATATTTGGGCTTCATTTGCTCCTTTAGAAAATTTTTGCGCGCGCCACTATACAGTAGTTTTAAAGGGGTGATATATCGATAATTATCACACCCGAATTATAATCACGGGAGGGTGATAATAAACTTTACACTATACACTATACACTATATACACTATACACTTTACACTATACACTATACACTATACACTATACACTATACACTATACACTATACACTATATAATGTACGATTAACAAACGAATGGGAGTGTTATATCGAAAATTATCACACGAGGCGTCAGCCGAGTTTGACAATTTTCGATATCACACGATCCATGAGTTTGTTAATTGTATTATTACCCGACAAAACAGTACTCCCTACCACTCGGGTCTGACGACCCTCGTCTGAATTCAACGTTTTTATAGATTTTCGAGTGCTCCTTCATAAAATCAACAATTTATTTAACGATATTCTGCCACTGTTCAGTAGTCCTATAAAGGAGTGATATATCGATAATTATCACACTGGAGTTTGAGCCACGGGAGGGTAATAATATACACTATACACTATACACTATACACTATACACTTTACACTATACACTATACACTAATACACTATACACTATACACTATACACTATACACTATACCATATACACTATAATCTCTCTATACTCGCAACGTATAATCTCTCGATCATAGTGCTTTCTAAGAACTGATGAAGAATAGTTTAGACTTCGGGCTCATGTAACGTTGTGCAGTGCTAAAACAACGTTAAATTGGTGTGGACTCGTGTATATTTGATGATAGTGGATAAAGGACGAAGGGTGCCGAGTTTATCATCGGAGGAACCGGATGATTCCCCGACCAACAACTTACACGGTCGAGGAGACAGCCGAGACTGCATGCCATTACACACTTTTTCGAGCTAGTGGGGGCAAAGGCCCCACCTAGATTTTTTCTGGGGGGGCTTCTGAAAACTAAGGGGGGCCAAAATTTATATAAGCAAATTTTCATTTTTCATTGCCCTAATTATCACTAATTTGCATAAACATACAACTAAAATAATGTTTTACTAATTGATTTAACTTAAAAAAGTGAATTTCAGGAACATTTCTGTCTAACTGAACTTAATCTTGACTTCTCTTTATGTTCAAATTTTTGAGAAAATCCTAGACCCCTAAGATTTTTCTAAAGGGGGCCTTTTGAAAACTAGAGGGGGCCTGGCCCCCCTATGGGGGCCGTGTAGTCCCATGCGAGACTGTGTAAGTTGGATAATGGACGAGGCGTCCCGAGTTCATTATCGAAGGGTATAACCAAGCTTACACTGTCGCTGAAACAACCTTGGGAAGTTTACCTATAATATAAGCCCCTAATAATATGTTTAGTTAATATCCAGCGACTTTGTTACGTACGTTTCAATGAAAAACGTTTCAAGCCGCTTGGAAATAATATTTCCTCTCCTACAACCTCTCGCCCAGTGAGTCATAGCTTATTCACAAGTTAACAGCTTCAAGTCATAGTTGAAGATTTACACTATAATATGGGATGGTGCACATATATTACATCATTAGTTAGGTGGCGAGAGGGAACTTTTGCTTTCAGTTTTCAAATAATTACGCAACATGACGTTAATATCGTTGTAAGAAATTTGACTGCAAACATGATTGCAGAGGGGGACAGGGTTTTGAAATCAATTAGTCGGTTACATTGATTGCGCAATGATTTTTGAACGATTTTTATAGCCAAATGTGGGAATAAACTCACAACACAGACTACCTTATCACAGACTACTGAGCAAACTCACATCACAGACTACCTTATCACAGACTACTGAGCAAACTCACATCACAGACTACCTTATCACAGACTACTGAGCAAACTCACATCACAAACTACCTTATCACAGACTGCTGAGCAAACTCACATCACAGACTACGTTACCACAGACTACTGAGCAAACTCACAACACAGACTACCTTATCACAGACTACTGAGCAACTCACAACACAGACTAACTTATCACAGACTACTGAGCAAACTCACATCACAGACTAACTTATCACAGACTACTGAGCAAATCCACATCACAGACTACCTTATCACAGACTACTGAGCAAACTCACAACACAGACTACTGAGCAAACTCACATCACAGACTACCTTATCACAGACTACTGAGCAAACTCACATCACAGACTACCTTATCACAGACTACTGAGCAAACTCACATCACAGACTACTGAGCAAACTCACATTACAGACTACCTTATCACAGACTACTGAGCAAACTCACATCACAGACTACCTTATCACAGACTACTGAGCAAACTTACATCACATACTACCTTATCACAGACTACCTTATCACAGACTACTGAGCAAACTCACATCACAGACTACCTTATCACAGACTACTGAGCAAACTTACATCACATACTACCTTATTACAGACTACCTTATCACAGACTACTGAGCAAACTCACATCACAGACTACCTTATCACAAACTACTGAGCAAACGCAGATCACAGACTACCTTATCACAGACTACTGAGCAAACTCACATCACAGACTACTGAGCAAACTCACATCACAGACTACTGAGCAAACTCACATCACAGTCTACCTTACCACAGACTACTGAGCAAACGCACATCACAGACTACCTTATCACAGACTACTGAGCAAACTCACATCACAGACTACTGAGCAAACTCACATCACAGACTACCTTATCACAGACTACTGAGCAAACTCACGTCACAGACTACCTTATCACAGACTACTGAGCAAACTCACATCACAGACTACCTTGTCACAGACTACTGAGCAAACTCACATCACAGACTACTGAGTAACTCACATCACAGACTACCTTATCACAGACTACTGAGCAAACTCACATCACAGACTACTGAGCAAACTCACATTACAGACTACCTTATCACAGACTACTGAGCAAACTCACATCACAGACTACCTTACCACAGACTACTGAGCAAACTCACATCTCAGACTACCTTATCCCAGACTACTGAGCAAACTCACAACACAGACTACCTTATTACAGACTACTGAGCAAACTCACAACACAGACCACCTTATCACAGACTACTGAGCAAACTCACATCACAGACTACCTTATCACAGACTACTGAGTAAACTCACAACACAGACTACCTTATTACAGACTACTGAGCAAACTCACATTACAGACAACCTTATCACAGACTACTGAGCAAACTCACAACACAGACCACCTTATCACAGACTACTGAGCAAACTCACATCACAGACTACTGAGCAAACTCACATTACAGACTACCTTATCACAGACTACTGAGCAAACTCACGTCGACTGTGACACACTTTCATATCGTGTAATATCCAGTAGCCACACACTCTCTAGGCATGCTGTGTTTCGCTTTAATTTCACATCAATCTGTTTGTAAAGAAGTGTTTGATTTACTCTCTGATGCAGAGCATAATAACTGTGTTTATACAGCAAAGTATTAAGCGAAATAGATGTTGCATACAGCGAGAGTGGAAGTTATTCTTGGGCATTTTATGGATTATGTCAGTGTAAATCAAACAGGCAGAGTTGGAAGCTATAAACTTTCTGTTCATTCCATAAACATACAAGCAAACTTTGCTTGTATTTGAGATATGTCTCGCTTTGAAAAATCGGTTTATATGAGATATTGTCAGAGCTGAGAACAACAATTTAATTGATACAAATTTTCAAATAGTTGGCTTTGAATGGTTCAGACATTTGACATACCTGAGACCTGCGTCCTGTGATCATGGTATACATTTTATTTCATCTACTTATACCAGCTGTATTCGTTATTTATAACCGGCCCACACAATAAATATTTCAAAGTCTTTTTTGTCCTTAAGGGCCGGTTTAATAAAGGCCAATAACAAATGAAGTACATGTTTTTGATATATGTATTTATTTGGTTTTTGACATCCGTTGAATCCGTTGAACTCGTTTCAGTTCTCCAACAAGCTTCAGAAGCTTCTCACCGTGATAATTCTCATCAAGCTAATACACCTGTGTCTCGGCTTCAACGACTGGACTCAACGTAACAATAAAGGTAGGGAATCCTCTGTTGGCATTATTACATTATTACAAACTCCCAAAAACCTATGTTGAATGTGATGAATTAATATTACTTCATATTACTGCAGACATTATACAGTTTTTGTTTATCATTAGCTAATAAAAAAAATATTACAATATGTTACAAATATATTATGTAACAAATCCCGGGACCCCAAACAACATAGCTTCAATGTAATAAATGTCCTGTGGCTGGTATGTGCAAAA
This sequence comes from Beroe forskalii, assembly GCA_011033025.1. Classification (NCBI taxonomy): domain Eukaryota; kingdom Metazoa; phylum Ctenophora; class Nuda; order Beroida; family Beroidae; genus Beroe; species Beroe forskalii. The sequence goes on along the minus strand of WFMF01000008.1, from coordinate 1,158,826 downwards.
TACTAGTAACCTGCAACACTGCAATGCTCGAGAAATAGACGAACTCCGTCGTCATCAACATGATACTTTGCGCTATGATAATGACGCAATCTTTTTTGTGTATGTTTTTTGTATGTAAATATGTGCTAATACAGGGCCCAAATTTGATAATATTCAATTTTGTACCTTCCTCTCAGCATTCAGCAAAGGGGGGGGGGGCATTTTCCTGCAAGAATCATTCAAAAATATCGCTAATTGTTCTCACAGTATTCCAACAGAAATTCAGACGCACAAACATTTCGAAATCTTATATATAATTTCGTAAGAGCACGTGAATAATGTCTGTTTGTGCGGGCGCACAGTTTAAATTTGAGCTTGCCAAGAAAATATCAAGAGAAACGAAGGCTAAGTGGTGCATATTGGTGCTGTTGCTATGGGAACCGATTTTTGTGCACGTGCAGATTATGATCAGTTCTATGCGAGTGCTTCCTCTTACGCAGCTACTTTTAAATGCTGTGCTGTAGTTTTGAAAATTTGACGTTTCCTTTAACTTCTAATTTAAGATCTCAAGATGGGGAATGGGTATAACTTCAATAACGGGGATATTTCAGATCGATAGTTTTCATAAAACTGAGGTCGGTTCCAACTGTAGCTATAAATTAACTGTTAGAGCAATTGAAGGTTTGCAAAAGTGTACAATTTAATTGAGTCGAATATTGGTGTAGCAGATTATGGAGACAGTTCCTGGCCACGATCTGTGTGAACAAAACAAAATTGTCCAAAGTCAGTATGAGAATCGGTTGTCAGAATTAAAATCATCTTGCAATCAAAACGGGACAAAATTCACATGCTTTAGAACGACTAAGACTAACTGACGAAGTTCTATTTTCCACTCTGCTCCTTCATAAAATTGAATATTACTCATAACTTTTTGTGATGCGTTAAAAAGTATCCAATCAATTTGAATGGTAGTGATTAAAATTTGCGAACGAGGTGCTGCGTAGCAGCGCTGAGTGAGCTGTGTGTTTGCAGGCCCAACGGGCCTGCTAGTCCCTAATATAATTTGCCATTCTCTGTCGCGTTTTTCGTCCTTTTGTGGGCGCGCGCGTGCAGTGCAGTATGGATATAGGCGCGCGTTGCTATGGTTACATATTGCGCGCGCGTTCATTTCTGTTTAATGATGTTTTGAATACGTTGCTTCGCATAACTTTTGAACGGATTGGAATTTTTTGATGCGGTAAAAACTATTCAGCTTATTTGAAATATGCGAACGAGGTGCTGCGTAGCAGCGCCGAGTGAGCTGTGTATTTGCAGGCCCTACGGGCCTGCTAGTCTTATATCCACTCGCGTGCGCTTTTTGAAGACATTTTAGGTAGCGGGCGCGCGCGGCCCGGTGAAATATCTGCACGCTAAATTTGATATACCCACCGGATATAGCCCGGCCCGCGAGAGCAGTTGTACGCTGGTTGCAATATAGCCCGCCTTTGAAGAAAATATTTTTGGTGCTAAACTGGCTGAGATCATTGAAAGTGTCCACAACAACAATTTTAGCAGCAAAATATCGATCATGAGGCAAAACTGGCAAATAGAAGGATTTTTGTGGAGTTCATTATCGACAAAAACATCGAGGCGATGGAAAGTTAAGAGTCAAAACACTGAAACTGATATTCATCATTGTTCAGCAGCTCACTGAATCATGAAATTATGAGAAGTAGTTCAACTTCGAAATAGAATTGGATTAAAAATTGACAGCAAAACAACATAGGTATCGATAATTAATAAATATTCAGCAAAATATGTGGCCAACAGTAGACAAAAGTCGAGTCAAATAGCAGAGAAAACAGTGAACTGTAGTGATAGCAGTGATAGCAGTGATAGCAGCAATTCTGTAAAAGCAATCATTCCGAGAAAGAGAAGTAAAAAGATACAAAATCAAAAACGAGAGAATGAAATACAATATCATGAAATAAAGTTAGGAATTTGCATTTGTGTTGATCATTAATTGCATTGCCATGTTGTCATGGTTACACATTCTTCGGAAATAGCAAGAGGTGAGTGAGAGCAATACGTCATTATCATTAGTAACAATGGTGCATTATTTTTTTCTCACACACAGCGGATACGATGTAAAATAAATGCCGCCTAATTACTGCGACACTTGATACATTGTGCAACTTCTCATGAGAAAATTTTTGAGGGACACCTATTCTATTGACTTACCATATTCAACCATGGTAATTACGTCATTCTCATTTGTCTATTATAACGGTGCTGCAGAGTTTCACCAAATGTAAATACGCTCATTTTAACCCATTTTTCATCGTTTTGTATCTCTTTTTCAAGTTCTGCTGTAACTGATGCGTTTCACAAAGTGACATGCTACCATTTTCCCCTTTGTTTGTTTTTTTTTCCAATTATTGTTTGTTTTTCCACGATTGCTAGTGTTTTAAGTTTAATTAACAGCATCTAACCACATTTTACCAATAATCCTTCGATTGCAAGACCTTTGAGATTGATCCATGCTTTGATTCGATTATCTGCCTTTTTTCGCCCTCGGGCCCTTCAGCCCTCGGGCTCATAACTTCTACATAAGCTTTACCAACCCCTTTGATCAAATACTTACGGTGCTTAATCGTGTTTTGTATTGCATTTGTGAAAAAAAAATAAATTTTTGTTAATTAGAGAAAAACTCAATATTATTGTTGCAAACCTTCCTGTGTTCAAATCTTCGAGGATTTACTTGAACATTCAACTTTTTTCATCATAGATATGCCATTCTCCCCAAAAGCTCACGCGAGGGATATATACCATATACCTCGCCTCATGGTTGAATTTCGTATAGCACTCGGCTCTTCGAGCCCTGCGTGCTATAAGATATATCCCACTCGGGCCAGCGCCCTCGAGGGATATATTTTCATATCGCACGCGCATGCGCGTGCGATATGAAATTCAGCCCTAGAGGCTGCGGGTATATGTATCTTACTTATAATTTCGCGCTTTCTGTATGTTTTTTGTACGTCACGCCCCATGGCAACGCGCGCGCAATGGGGGAAAGATGCACGTGCAGATTAATTGCGCGCGCGTTCATTTCTGTTTAATGATGTTTTGATTTCGAAGCTTCATAACTTTGATATGATTGAAGTGTGCGGCATTGTCAGGCGTTGCCTGGCCGACCCCCTCGCGCGCGCCACGAATAAAGTTTAAACAATGGGTCTGACGACGTCAGGCAAGCGCTAAACCCCTGGTTTAGGTTTCCCCTAACCATGCCAGGGGTGGCTTGGAGCAAGGCCAAGGCGCGGCCGCGGTGCGCGCGTAAACACCGCTTAATCACAAATTTATGCCGCACATATATGAGTTCGACACGCCACCGTAAAACGAAAAAAAAGCTGCAATCATATATATTATACGCTTCTTGCTAAACACGTATATCCCTGTCTGCGTTGCGCGGCGCGCGTACGCACACCTATGCAGGCTTAGGAAATACGCTTCATCTATTTGACACTGAAGTATGAGCTAAGACTTTGAAGTTTCATTTATCTTAAATTCATTGGCCTTTTTGACTGGTCCAACTCTGTCATCCCTGACCCCTTTGTAATTACCAGACAAAATTTTCAAAGTCGTTTGTCATTTGTGTCCTTAACTCGATTGTGTGCAAATGGATCGATCAAAAGACCTTGCAAACAACACACAAATTACTATGGGCATGGAACGCTGTTATTTGCTTTTCATTGAATTTTTGTTGAAATTTGTGCATTATTTTGATAGATCTTTCAGTGCATGGGCACACACATGGGTAAGGGTCAGTTAAATAAAGGCCAATAATGTATAAATATATTTGAATTAAAAATAAATCTTTCTTCAAGACATCAGTCTGCAAATATTTGATACTATGTTAGAAACCCTTTGCAGTGACTTTACAAAGAGAGTTTACAGTCAATCCATATAGCTTGTTCCAATCATAAAGAAATTTTTCTTCAAGACATCAATTTGCAAGACTTTGCCCCAACTCTGCACTTGAATGCCAACATGATCCCTGTCGGTAATGTAATGTGGAGAGCAGTAGGATCTAAGTGAGTTACAACAGGATGTTTCATTGAAATGTCGTATTACCTTTATAGATAAGACATTGGATTGATGAGTGGTGAGTATAGTTTTTCTTTTGGGTGCTGGAGATGCTGGTATCCTTGCCTGCAATTTCCTGATTCTCAGATATGTCGGAAGTCTTATCTTCAGGACCGGCAGCAGGAAGTAATTGTAGGAGGTTTCAAGTCAGGGGTCCTACCTGTCAAATCAGGTGTACCACAGGGCTCTATTTTAGGCCCCTTGTTGTTTGTTATCTTCATAAATGACATGTTTAATTGTATTTCAGATGGCACAAACATCACCCTCTATGCAGATGACACTAAAATCTGGAGGGAAATATATCTTTCAGAAGATCATTTCGCACTTCAAAGTGATATTAATAACCTTAATGATTGGTCCATAGCTAATAAAATGAAATTTCATCCTTCAAAATGTAAGGCACTATCTGTTTCTAACCAACGAAATATATTGCATAACTTACCTTTCACGATATTCATATACAAACTTGGTAATGTATTCATTGATTACACTCAGTCACAGGTAGATTTAGGAGTCACTGTCACAACCAAACTTCACTGGACTGAACAATGCGATAAACTCACTAAACGTGCAAGTTCCAAGCTTGCACTTCTCATGCGTACATGCCACTTCACTTCTAACAAGAGACAAAAAAGGGCATTTTATCTCACTGTTATTCGATCAATCTTTGAACACTGTTCGGTTATATGGCACCCTATCAGCAAAAATCAGTTACATAAATTTGAGTCTATTCAAAAGAAGGCCATTAAATGGATAAATGGTCAACCATATGATCATTATAGTGATACCGTATATGCTGAGAAACTTAAAGAATTAGATATATTGCCCTTTAAAATCAAATTTGCTCTGAATGATTTGTTATTGTTTTATCAAATTATCAATAGATTGATCCCAATTGATTTACCACCTCATTTTTCGATAACTAAGCCTCATGATGTGAGATTGACGAGAAAAACCTCTGCAATTATCGACAGTACTGATCTTACTCACATCAAATGCAACATTAAGCCACACTGTGATAGCTTTAGAAATAGTTTCTTTTATAGGACCATGATGCTCTGGAATAACATTCCATTTGAAATAAGGCAAGATAAATCCTTTGCTGTATTTAAATGTAAACTACGTAATTTTCTATTGTCCAGTGACCTAGGTTGGCCTGATTAAACTGCTGGCATAAATATCTCAATGGCCCCAGGGAGTGTCTAGTCGTCAGTATCATCTTGGGTCACACCCTTTTTTCCAGTTCCCAAGTATGTATTTAAATGATATGATTATACATTTTTGTGTGATCTTGCAGCTGTTGCTAGTTTTTCCCATGGATAGAGCTATTTAAATATTTTTGAGTTAAATTAAAATCTCCATTTCAACTTTTACATCATAAATTTTGTGACTATATAACTTAAATTTATATCGAATTAAGTGATGAAAGCCAAAATTATGAGCAATGATTGTTTCAAATGTTTGATAAATTAGATCATTCTAATTTGATAATTCTAAATACAGTACTTAATTATAATTATAATTCATTAACTTAACTTATTTTTATTTAAATACCTTAGACTTTCTAATTGGGCAAATTATTATTTGAATTTTTGCTTTCTAGTCATTGCCTACCACACAGTATGAGCCTAAGTTATAAATTAGCCGATATTATTAACATATCATATGTTTTGATTGATCTTTTGTCAGGCCCTGCTCTTATTACGGTTTCATACTGTGTTGCAGGTTTAGCCTCAATTATGGGGTTATTTTATAATATTTTATCAGATATTATCCCAGATGATATTGTAAGATAATTCTATTTAATTGAAATTTTGAAATAAAAACAATAAAACTGGAGACTTTCATTTTTTATAGAGTAAGAAAAATTTGACATCTTAGGTTGGGTCTGTGCCATCTTCAGTCCAAAACCTACCTCAGCTTTCGGGGTGTTTAAATTGTGAGAGCTTTTATGATGTAGGCCCCCATCAGTAACCTCCTGGTACCAGGGTATAGCACTGTCAAGTGCAGTGACAACCTGCCTGAAACTTGCTATTTGATCTTTGTCTTTACTCAAAGCATGAAGAAATTAAGCAACACACTTACTGAAGAGAAGTAGAGGACCATATAGCTGATCTGTTCAGTATAGTCCATGTCTCTCAGGAGAAAATATGAGGAAGTTCAGCTACAACCTTTTGTCCCCTCAGGGACAACATTTTGCTGATCTTTGTACTTCCTCAATTTGTTACATTTGACCGGTGAACATGAATTCATGTATTAAAAATTTGATGAAGGCAGTACCTACCAAATTTACATCTTTAAAACGTTTAACTAATTGAGCCTAAAAATGGATGGCAGAAACTTTTTTGATAGAAAAGATGAAAATGTTGTTGTCGAAGAGGTAATGTTCTAATTCTTAATACTATAATTTAAGTCACAATTTGAAGTTTAATAGATTTCTTGATTCAAGAAAGAAAACATTTTATTCATAATATCTTTAATTGTGCTTGCAGGAAGGAGCATGTTTCCTGTAGATAAATTAATTAATTAATTATTAATTTCAGCTCTCCTCCCTCACTATTCCTGAAGATCAGATGGTTACAGTGCAGGAGGAGATTATAACAACTGTTGATAATGAAGCAATGGCACCTAAGCATGAACCTGAAGCTGTCATCGAGGAGGTTATGGATGAAGGTAGCTACAAAAGTAGTGCAGTCCCAAGTTTTTATACTAAATTTTCAATTTAATGGATGAAATAGGTATAACGTGCAAATATATGCTGAGCATTAGTGAGAAGCATTTTTTTAAAGGGTTTTGAAGTTCAAGTTCAGAGAGTTTCTCATTTCAGAAAAAAAATGTTTTAAATCTCGAGTGTTGGGACAATAATAAATCCCATTAAAGTGTTTTAAACCATTATTCTGGGGTTTTTAGTACACCCTTTCTACAAGCCTTTATATTTCTAAATATTGTACAGTATTAACCTGTTGAACCTCAGGACAGGCACCTAAGCGTGACCCTGAACAAATGGCTGCTATTGAGAAACGAAGAAAGCTTACTTTGAAGCCAAAGCCTGATAAGCCAGAGGTATCGATAGTTCTCATTTTCAATATGTCTGTCATCAGGTCTATGGGAAAGCTTTATTTGGTGGTCAACTCGTCCAACTTCTTCTTTTCCGACCATTATCTGCGTTTTAATGATGTTTAACAGTTGATGACTAATTATCTAGACAAATTTGAGCCCGCTTTTTGCATTTGGACAAGTCGATAGCAGAGTAAGACAGAGTTTTTCAGGTCTTTCAAAGCATGTATTATGTATATTAAGAAAAAAAACCGTGCCGAGAACAGATCATCACTTTTCAATTCCCAACGTACAGTGGAAGGCAGTTGTTGGTGAAAAACTTGCACTAAATTTCCACAAGTGTTAATAAAGCTTCACTATGAATGATTGTGAGCAGGAGGGTCTCAAGTTCGAATGCATTTAGTATCATCACAAACTTCTCTAGAGTCTAGTGTTAACCATTTGTGCAAGGTCTGACAGATTGGCTTACATCATGAAAAACAATATTTTAAAATGATCCCATTATTTTGTTCTTAATATACAGGCTTAAAAATATTTCATTAGATATTAGTTATTTAATTGATCTGTCTTTAATTTAACCGGCCCCACTCACTGTCTTTTTAACCGGACGTTTAGACAAAATTCGTTGTGTCCTTGAGGGCCGGTTAATTAACGCCAATTAGGTAACCATTCCTGGTCTTATTTACCCCAGATTCAACCTTGTAATATCCACAGCCGGAGACTGGCAAGAAGAAGCGTGGCAAGGGTGTTAAGAAGGAAAAGGGGCACCGGAGGGTGACTGCTTACATGCTCTATTCTAGGCACATGAGGTCTAGTGTAGCCAAGGATTATCCAGGTAAGTTAGCCTGATGATTCCCTCAAACCCTTGACTGTTACCACGGTCCTTTTACTGAAAAATTAGGTTCAATATCCCAGCTCAATCCCATGATGTCACGTCGCCGTCGCCATGAAATGAAATGTATGGCGTTCAGTGCTCATTGCAGATGCCTTCATGCCAAGCAAGTTACTTTTTTGAATTAGAGGTCACTACTTTCTAGTAAATAACTTGCAATTTTTACTTGCAAATGCACGTCCCTAGTAGCTCAAAACTAGGTTATTGTTACTAGTTGACACTACTAATTAGTAGTCACTTGCTGGGAAACTGCCCGTTATCTGTATTTTGTTGACGACAATGATTTCACGATATTCAAAAGCTTTCGATCTTAATATCCGTCAATCTTTCTTACTCCTTGGATTATATCCGTCAATCTTTCTTACTCCTTAGATTATTAGGTGTCTTTTTGTGTGTATGTATTTCTCGTTTTCCCTGCAACACTCCTGACTCCTTCAACCGATTTCAGAACTAAAAGGGTCAGAAATAACGTCCAAGCTCGCTAAATTGTGGTCAGAACTTGACGATGCGGATAAGGAGTACTGGAAGACGCAAGAAACCGAAAACTCAAAGGTAGAATTTCTACCATCTTAGTAATTATAATTTTTGTTTTCTAGATGTTATATGGGATCTGGTCCCGTCTCGGAAAGAGATGGGTCTGCCCGGCATGGCCTCTAATTATGCCTAACTGTTGGTTATTTCCAGCAATTAGGCAGCGTCCATACGGTTAATGACGCCATTTCGAGCTCCTATTCATTTTGAACGCTCATTAAAACGACTGTGCAGGTTGCAGTGACCAAGAAGAAGAAGAAGAAAACACTGGCACCCCTGCCCCCTGACGGACCTCCAGAGGCCCTGGACTTGGCTGCGCACCTCAAACTACTGGGTGACTCCATCAGCAAGATGGGGGAAATCACGAGCGAGGTAAAATGCGTAGATTTACAAAAAAAATATGAAAAGCAATATCACAATTTGCACAGTTCACGATACTATCAAACTATCAAAGGAGCAGAAAAAGGAAAAGTCTATATAGAAGAATATGATGCTTAATAATTTAACATACACCCTTAAGAAGTTAGGAAAAGGCTCTTATGTAATAACTGCAAAACTTAGTAGTTCTTGACAGAGGTAAAGAGCTTTGATGTAATGCAGTTCCAGACAAAACTTAGTTTTTCTGTGACAGAACCCTTGCATAAACCCATTGGAAGCCTGAACTGCTGAACTTGCTCCACAGTTTTTGTGACAGAACCAGCTGTAGTTTCTGCCTGTCACAGAAACCAGACATGCAAAACTGTGATTATAACTCATTGAGACAGCCTGAACTGCTGTAATTGACTCCTAAACCTTTTATTAATCCAACATACATATTGAGTTTCTGAAGCCTGTCACAAGCATTTGAGGTGACCACGCCCGAGACATGTCACAAAAACTGTCAAAAGTCACAAGTCTAACAAGCTATGAGACATGGGGTTTGAGGCGATATATGACACCCAACCTATTATTTTGGTCAGATAACATATTCTAGAGTTTCTGAAGGCCAAAACAAGCATTTAACCCTCGACCACGCCCAAATCCCATGTCTCATAAATGCGCGAAACTGTCACAAATGTACAAGTCTCATGAGACATGGGGTTTGGAGGCGATATATGACACCCTAAACCTATTATTTTGGTCAGAAACATATTTTAGAGTTTCTGAAGGCCAAAACAAGCATTTCCAACCCTCGACCACGCCCAAATCCCATGTCTCATAAATGCGCGAAAAACTGTCACAAATGTGTCACAAGTCTCACGCTATGAGACATGGGGATTGGAGGCGATATATGACTCCTAAACCTATTATAATAGTCAGATAACATATTCTAGAGTTTCTGAAGGCCAAAACAAGCATTTCCAACCCTCGGCCACGCCCAAATCCCATGTCTCATAAATGCGCGAAAACTGTCACAAATGTGTCACAAGTCTCACGCTATGAGACATGGAGATTGGAGGCGATATACGACCCCTCAGCCTATTATTATTGTTGGAAAACATATTTTAGAGTTTCTGAAGGCCAAAACAAGCATTTCCAACCCTCGACACACCCAAATCCAGCTATGAGACATGTCTTGAGCATATTTTAGAGTTTTCGAAAGGCCAAAACAATATTTGTCGGCCACAAGCCATGTTCATGAGACATGGGGTTTTGAGGCGATATATGACTCAAACCTATTATTATGGTCAGGAAACATATTTTAGAGTTTCTGAAGGCCAAAACAAGTATTTGCAACCCTCGGCCACGCCCAAATCCCATGTCTCATAAATGCGCGAAAACTGTCACAAATGTGTCACAAGTCTCACGCTATGAGATGGGGATTGGAGGCGATATATGACCCAAACCTATATTATAATAATGTCTCATAACATATTCTAGAAAAAGGCCAAAACAAGCATTTCCAACCCGACCACGCCCAAATCCCATGTCTCATAAATTTTTGCGCGAAAAATTATTTTTGGTCAGAAAAATTTTAGTAAGGCCACAAGTATTCTAACCTCAGCCTACCTAAATCCCATGTCTCAAGTCTCACGCTATGAGACATGGGGATTGAGGCGATATATGACTCCCCAAACCTATTATAATAGTCAGATAACATATTCTAGAGTTTCTGAAGGCCAAAACAAGCATTTCCAGCCTCACGCCTCTTCTCATGTCCAGAACGCCCAAATCACCAAGTCTCAAAGACATGGGATTGGAAGATATATGACTCTAAATTTGTCAGATAACATATTCTAGAGTTTCATGAAGGCCAAAACAGGTTTTGAGGCTCTGACCACCTATATGACTCCCCAAAAAAATACAATGGCCAGGAGACATTTTGAGGCGTTTCTAGGACCTCCAATTAAACATATTTAGAGAGTTTTGAAGGCCAAAACAAGTATTTTGGTACCCTCGGCCACACCTAAATCCCATGTCTCATAAATGCTCGAAAACTGTCACAAATGTGTCACAAGTCTCACGCTATGAGACATGGGATTTGGGCGTTGTCGAGGGTTGGAAATGCTTGTTTTGGCCTTCAGAAACTCTAGAATATGTTATCTGACCATTAAATAGGTTTTTCAACTCATTTACGCCTCAATCCCCATGTCTCAAAATGTGAGACTCTTTGTGACACATTTGTGACAGTTTTCGCGCATTTATGAGACATGATTTGGGCGTAACCAACCTGGGAATTTTGTTTTGGCCATCAGAAACTTTAAAATATGTTTGAAACAACAATAATAGGTTGGGGAGTCATATCACGCCCAATCCCATGTCTCATAGCGTGAGACTTGTAACATATGACAAAGTTTTCGAGCATTTATGAGACATGGGATTTAGGTGTGGCCGAGGGTTGCAAATACTTGTTTTGGCCTTCAGAAACTCTAAAATATGTTTCCTGACCAAAATAATAGGTTGGGGAGTCATATATCGCCTCAAAACCCCATGTCTCATGGCTTGTTACACATTTGTGACACTTTTTCGCGCATTTATGAGACATGGGATTTGGGCGTGGTCGAGGGTTGGAAATGCTTGTTTTGGCCTTCAGAAACTCTAGAATATGTTATCTCACCATTATAATAGGTTTAGGAGTCATTTATCGCCTCCAATCCCCATGTCTCATAGCGTGAGACTTGTGACACATTTGTGACAGTTTTCGCGCATTTATGAGACATGGGATTTGGGCGTGGTCGAGGGTTGGAAATGCTTGTTTTGGCCTTCAGAAACTCTAGAATATAATATGTGACCATTACAATAGGTTTAGGAGTCATATATCGTCTCAAAACCCCATGTCTCATAGCATGCGAGACTTGTGACACATTTGTGACAGTTTTCGTGCATTTATGAGACACGGGATTTGGGCGTTGCCGAGGGTTGCAAATACTTGTTTTGGCCATCAGAAACTCTAAAATATGTTTCCTGTCAACCAAAATAATAGGTTGGGGAGTCATATATCGCCTCAAAACCCCATGTCTCATGGCTTGTTACACATTTGTGACACTTTTTCGCGTATTTAAATTTATGAGACATGGGATTTGGGCGTGGTCGAGGGTTGGAAATACTTGTTTTGGCCTTCAGAAACTCTAGAATATGTTATCTGACCAAAATAATAGGTTGGGGAGTCATATTTCGCCTCCAATCCCCATGTCTCATGGCTTGTTACACATTTGTGACACTTTTTCGCGCATTTATGAGACATGGGATTTGGGCGTGGTCGAGGGTTGGAAATGCTTGTTTTGGCCTTCAGAAACTCTAAAATATGTTATCTGACCATTATGATAGGTTTAGAGTCATATATCGCCTCAATCCCCATGTCTCATAGCGTGAGACTTGTGACACATTGTGACAGTTTTCGCGCATTTATGAGACATGGGATTTGGGCGTGGCCGAGGGTTGGAATGCTTGTTTCGGCCTTCAGAAACTCTAAATATGTTCTGACCAAAATGATAGGTTGGGAGTCATATATCGCTTCCAACCCCATGTCTCATAGCTTGTTACACATTTGTGACACATTTCGCGCATTTATGAGACGTGGGAGTCGGGCGTGGCCGAGGGTTGGGAATACTTGTTTTGGTCTTATCTTACTATGATAAAAGGTTTAGGAGTCATTTATCGCCGTTAATCTCTAGGTCCCATACCGTGCGACCAAGGCCCAGTGACGTAGACAGAGGGTATGCAGCCTATGCATGGCATACTGCGAAAAGTCCCTTGCAAAGTCTCCAATTTTTGTCTAATCATCGCTAATTACGCTTAATTTTACTACCTACAGATGCATATCCTAGAAACCTATCACATACTATGGCATCAAACCCTAGCTACGTTTCTACCTAGGCCACAGTGCTGAGCGTGAGATCTGTTACAGATAAGCAAATTAACCGTATTGACTTTGAGGCAATTAACCACAACAAAAAATATTCTGCGAAAAATTTTCACTGTAATGTCATACATCAGGCTGAAACTGTTTGATCCATTTATGTCAATATCATTACACGCTAACAGCTTTGAAAATCAAGTTTAGGACTACTCAAAACACAACAACACATTTTGATTTAAAAGTCATCAACAATACTGCAAATATCGAAGCTTTGACAAACAAATAATAGATTAATGATTGAAATCTTACTCCGAAAACAAAGCATAAACAGCCGACTGAAATTGTTTTCATTGAGTGAACGATGCCGTGTAAGTTTCCTAAATTTTGTGTCGTGTATGGGAGGAAGTTACATTTCCGCGCGCGCGCATTTGGAGTGCTGAAATATGCGGCGCGGCTTGTGACAAGTCTCGTAAAAGGTGTTCTGGCTCCTATTCGATCGCAGATACCGAATTACAATATTGTAACCCTCTCCGCGCAAAATGTGTGCGCGTGCCGCGCGCGCTTGTTTAGCTTAGCTTTATTCAGTGACACGCGTGTTTATATTTACACACGCGTAGAATTCATTTCCCTCCAAAATTGAACATGGAAAGCGTCTCCTAGAATCAGAAACGCCTCCAAAGTTCCACCCTACACATAAATAACAGTCTTATTAACCCTCTCCCGATCTCAGCTGTACGAAAGGGACGGGTATCGTGAACTGACGGTCTCCGCCCTGCTCACCAACCTCCTGGACTGCCTGCTTTGTGCCTCAGCGCCCCTCCTTTACCTCTCCTCCCATATCGAGCAACTAGATGTCATACCAGTCGAGAGTCAGATCAAGATGCTCGACAATGTGGCGTATATCATGCCGGGTCTCGAGAATTTTAAGTCTTGATCACGCCGAGACTGGAGAAAGTTGTTTGTGCGTCACGCCGGTCTCCTTCTGCTTCTACCAACAAAATGTCCGTAATATCAACTTCTTGGATATGAAATCAGTGGTATGTAACCCCTTGCCTACAGTTAACGAAAAGAAATTAGACACGATATTTTCTCGATTATTTACGGCTCCTGCCGTGTTCGACTCAATTATTGGTGGTGCCAAATCGAATTTACAATTTACTTATTAATTATTATCGTATCTAATGTTTTTTTTTTCATTTCAATCACAGCTTCTCAGAACTGCAGCTGTGAAGCTATTTTTAATCTAAGGTTAAAATACGTTCCATAGGTTAATGGATCGTATTCGATTACGTTTTCGGTTTCCAATAAATTATGAATCCATGGATGAATATAAGTTCAGCAAATCAACAACTAGCCCAGAATTATAAATGAGGGATCTTTCACATGTTATGCATTATCAATTCGCCAAATTTTAACCTCCCCCATAATCAATTTTGTTGTAATATTTGTTGCGATAGTGTTATCATTCGCAAAAACCTCACCCCCTATCTGATTACATGTGTGAATGAAGCATGAACACCCTGACTTGATAAGATCTAGTTATTCTGAATTATGTAAAGTTAGAAGTTATTCAATCTTGAAACAGACGCCTATATTGTCTTATTCGATGTCAACAGCCGCATCTTAATGTTACATGGTTAAAAATAGTTTATGAATTTAAACACCTTTTTCACAAGCAATGATAAATAGGGAATAAATGAAATGATACAATAAGCAAATAAATAACAAATAAAGCTTTTTTACATAAATTAATGAATGTATGATGTATATGTATACGCGGGTAAAGTGAAATAGTACTGTTTATGATTCCTATAAAATTCAAGGGATTAAAATGATTTAATGATCGTCTCTCGCTGGCCCAGTCCATGTCTTCAGTACACGTTAGGGCGGTTTTTGCTAGTCTTCAGTAGACGTTACTTGTCTTCAGTACACGTTAAGGCATTGTTGCTAGTCTTCAGTACACGTTAAGACGGTTTTGCTTTTCTTCAGTACACGGTAAGACGGTGTTGCTTGTCTTCAGTACACGGTAAGACGGTTTTGCTGCAACTGCTTGTCTTCCTCCGTAACATCCCGCAACGAAACGACCATCTGTTTGGTCATGTGGACGTTGCTGCAGCGCAGGTTGCTGCTGAGGGAGTAGGAAGTGTGTCCGTCACCCTCCACCTTGTGCGCGTCGTACATCTTACTCATGCTCACTCCTCGCCTGCAAGGGGGTTGTTAATGTGAAGATTTAGCGAAGATCCTTTCATAAGATAAATTTTAATTTTAAGTCCACATTGATTATCTCAATTTTAGGAAAGTAGTTCTCACGTTGCTTTACGTTGCCATCATAAAATTGTGAGTATTTCCTGTTCATTCCATTGGATAGGTTGATATGAAATTACATGCTTTTCCATATACTCGTAACATCTAGAGGGCAGAGGCGTATACTGTGCTTCAATGTACTTGAACTTAGCATCATTGCATAGCTGAAAAGCTTGTAAGCTCTATAATGGATGAAGTTTGTTGGTTAAATAGTGATTGATCGCTGCCCCAGAGCTCCTCAAATTAATTCCAATGATTGATGTATGAGGTTAGTATGTGGATTGTGGATTTCATTAGTTATGTAGTTCCCTTCAACTTAATGGATATCACCAGCCATTAACTTCTTTTTCGAATAGTCAATGATTTCCTTGGGCATTGGATAATGGCGATGGGCGATTGACGTAATTGAATTATGATTTTGCCGCTAAACTGGAAGATTTTGGGTAACTTACAAGTCTCCTGCTCAAGTTAAATTGGACGCACCAAATCAAGCACTAAATTAAATTCCGTTAAAAAAGGTCAAATATTAGGTGACACCCAATCGTAAAGTGAAGAAGCGTAAATCCAACCTTTGGGCTATTGTTTACGTAAACACCATCTGAGAAAAAGTTTAAATTTTATGTATCATCACCTGTATAATCACCTGTATTTTATTCTTGTATTTTATCTTTACTATCACCTGTATTTTAGGGGCCTTTCATCTCTATCACCTGTAGTTTATCTTTAGTCACCTGTTCATCTTTACTCACCTGTATTGTCGCATGTAGTAGAGCACGGGATTAGCAAAACTGTTGACAGTCACAGTGTAGGTATTTATCAGGAAGAAAATGTAGAGGAACACCGTTTGCTGAGTCTCCCCACGGGGAAAGACTGATATTGGTAGTATTCCTGCGAGAATTAGTTCAAACACAAGGAAATGTTCCGTAAAAGCTGGAAAATCTCAATGATCATGATGTCTCATAATCAGCTCTTGTAGCCCATGATTTATCAGTGCTTATCAAACATCACTTTCCGAATTATCAATGAATTATCAATGAATTAATTAATCCAAAATATGTAACATGAACAAAACTTCATGACCTTCCCGTGATAATTTCTCAATCACCTCCGTACGTCCCTCACTCGGTCACATTACCCCTTCCCTCACCCACTAGGTCACATAACTCTCACCTCCCTCACATACTAGGTCACATAACTCACTCCCTCACTAATAGGTCACATGACTCTCACCGGTGTGCTCCAAGAAGAAGAGGCACCTCAGCACGCCGCTGGGCGTGTAGCAGATGGTGAAGAGCGCAGCTATGCACAGCGTGGTATGGGAAGCTTCCCTACGGCTATACGACCTCTTCATTCCTGGGTGAGTTTAGTTGATATGAAATCGTTCATATATAATTACGTAATTAATTTTTGGCTGAGTTTGGCCAAATACACCTCCCCTCTTGACTAGGACATCTGACTATCTGAGTTTGGCCAAATACCCTTCTCCTCTTGATGTGGGTATCCTTAGTGTTCAGCTCCTAACCTTTAGTCCGTAAGTTGTGTAATATAACGGAGAGGAAAGACACAACCAGGAAGAGAGGTATGTCAATAGATATTATCGGGATCGCCGTCAGGACCTGAAACGTCGATTCAATGTGTGTTGTTGGGATAGTTCCGAGTCAAGGGATTGACAAGTGTTCCGAAAACTTTGAATAGTGTTTCGACCTGATTCTATCTACGGATGAATCTATCTATCTTGACTGGAATTATAACTGGAATTTTCTGAAGTGCACTGTACTTCACGGCTTTTTTGGAATGTCACCCACCTTTTTGTAGTTACTGCTGAGGCCTAGGAAGTCATGCGATGTGGAAAATGTTAGGGATGCCGTGTCTCTGAAAACAGAATGCTATATTACCTTCTGAGCTTCTAGAAGAACCAGCGGACGTTTTTGAGAGTTTTAAGGTATTAGGAAATGTAATAACGCTGTCAGAGTACTATATATAAAAATAAATAGTTACACATATAACTTGGATCGTCTGAAGAGTTATATTTAGGTACCTATAACCTGAATAGTTGTCTACTATTGACCTGTGATAGAAGTAGTTTCTTGAGAAGTAGAAGGGAAAGGCTGAATAAAGAGAACCAAACGTCCATGCACCCAAACTCAGTAATCTCAACCTCTGAAAGAATGCCATGATTTAAACATTTCAAAGATTGCATGCATACTCTGAATACTATGTTGGCCTTTATTAAGCCAGTGTTCTTCCAGTTTTTTTTGCCTATTTTCACTTCAATCCACGCAGTAGGAAACATATAATGTGCTCTGAGTGACTGGAATGTCGAACTTCGATTTCGGCAGTCCCTCCCCTATGAACCAGCAAAACCGTTTAGTGAAATTTGAAAATTAAGACAGAAAGTTCATTTGCTATATTTGATGGCCGTCACTTGTCAGCCGCGCACTGACAATATTAATGTGCCGCAGTCCCTTTAAAATTAAAAGTCTACATAGGGTCTGGACAGTTAAACAGAAAATTACTGGACTCTATAATAGTATGCCCGCTTTTTTTCTAGCCTGTATGGGAACAACCTTTAGGTCTCGTAGAGTCAAGGCAGTCTGACTTGAAAGACAAACTGGAAGACTAACTGGAAGAACGTGTAATTTGAATTTCATTGTATAAATTTGATTCTATGAAATAATGTTACATGAAGTTAAAAAATAAATAACAAATTATCTACTCACACGATAGGTAACAAGGTTCTTGTATCGTAGGGGCAGAACTATGCCGACCAGCCGTGCAACACAAACGAACAGGATGAGGTAGAGAGACATGATGGGCATGAGGTTGCACAGGAAGCCTAGGGTGTTCTCGGCGGGCAGGCCCAGGTTCGGCTTGTCTCTGCCTGACACTAGCACGTAGGCTGGGGATGTCAAATTATTCAAAAACACAGAGACATGAGTTGATCGAATCACTGCAACCTTTTTCTGTGTTTCGTAGGTTAGAATAAAAATCATCATGGTTTCAGAAATTGCTCCTGATGTTTCAGAAAGTTTTGAGAAATTCCCGAATTATGGGTATAGTAAGACGCCCCCATCCCCCCCCCCCCCCCACGACAAGGCTTATTACATGCCCAAAAAGGTGATGTTATTGTGATAAAATAGCTTACAGTTACCAAAAAAGGTGATATTATCATGATGAAATAGCTTAAAATTACCAAAAAAGGTGATGTAATCATAATAAAATAGCTTACAATTACCAGAAAAAGGCGATGTGAAGATACACGTTATCAGATCTGTAATGCAGAGCTGCGTTAGTAACACCTGTTGGAAAGATGAAAACGTTGATACGAAGTTTAAAATCAAAGCTTTCGTGAATCATGTGATTATCGTCGTCAGCTGAGTGTGAATAAGGATGAGAAGGTACTTTCAAGGGAGGTGTCGCCACCTCGAGAATGAGGTGTCTTCTGAGAGCGGTGTCAGGGGCGCCATGTACGTAGGTGAATATACTGTTAAATCAGTGTCACACGCGTACAAATTGTGATTTTGTGGAAATTTCAGACACCGATCTCAGAGGGTGGCGACACCTCAGGGGAGTGTGGTGTCAACTCTTTATACAGTAAGATACGAAGTTTAAAATCAAAAGCTTTCGTAAATCATGTGATTGTGGTGTCAGCAGAGTGTGAATAAGGGGGTAGAAGGTACTGGTCAGGGGGTCGGTGTCAGGGGAGAGTGGTGTCAAGGGAGAGTGTTGTCAAGTGAGGGTGGTGTCAGGGGAGTGTGGTGTCAGGGGGTGGTGTCAAGTGAGGGTGATGTCAGGGAGTGTGGTGTCAGGGGAGAGCGGTGTCAAGGGAGGGTGGTGTCAGGGGTGGTGTCAGGGGATGTGGTGTCAGGGGGTGGTGTTAAGGGAGGGTGGTGTCCGGTATGTGGTGTCAAGGAGTGTGGTGTCAGGGAGTGTGGTGTCAGGGGTGTGATGTCAAGCGAGTGTGGTGTCAGGGGTGTGTGGTGTCAGGGGGTGTTGTTAAGGGAGGGTGGTGTCCGGGGATGTGGTGTCAGGGGGCTGTGGTGTCAGGGAAGTGTGGTGTTAGGGGAGAGTGGTGTCAAGTGAGGGGGTTGTGTCAGGGGAGAGCGGTGTCAGGGGGTGGTGTTAGGGGATGTGGTGTCAGGGGATGTGGTGTCAGGGGATGTGGTGTCAGGGGATGTGGTGTCAGGGAAGTGTGGTGTTAGTGGAGCGTGTCTAGTGATTGGCAGCTTTTGACGAGAAAACAAATACAATAACTCAAAGTCAAAATAATGAATGACAATATCTTTTAATTTGTACGTTTTTCAATAAGCAACCTCAAATTTGATTCTAATAAGTAGAGTTTAAAACACCTGTTGAAGAATCTTATCCCCGTCCCTTCTGGCTATGTTGCTGAACATCCATATGTTACCGAGAGTGCTGAAATAGAAATAAGTCAAATTACATCATGTAAATATGTACGGTCAGACTTCTGGTTATGTGACCAAAAACTTAGCAGTAACCTGGGGCAGTAATGGAACACCTGCAGACTCAAAACTTCCAGTTCATGAAATCTAAAGTGAATGTTCGGAGATTGTAGGCTTTTTTCAGTTAATACTGTTCAGATCAAAGATTTTTGGGTGACGTTACAAAGCCGGCACAATTCAAATTCGTCGAGTTTATCAATAAAAATGACGAAGTTAATTTACCCGAGGAAGCAGATACCGAAGAGGGTTACTCCTATCAAGGTGTCAACAACTGCGTTCTCATTCATGCCTGATAAGAGTACTTTTATTTGGGGGCCATCCATAAATATAAAAGAATGTCCGCAAAATTTTGGACATTCTAGACCCCTCCAAGATCGTCGTTAAACTTAAAACTCAAGGATAGCATAATATCGTTAACTGGTTGTGTAATGTCGTGTTGCACTGCTACCGTCTAAATTCAGCACCATTTTATGTTGTTGTATTATTAAATATACATGTGGTCGGGCGTTACCGCGTCAAATGTGTCACTATCAGGGTTTAGAACGATGAATCGAATACGATGAACTGTCCGGTTTTCGAATGCGTACAAATTTTATGAATACCATTTATATATCAAGCTGATTATATACTTTCGCGATTAAGATTGCTGGCACAATCACACATATACTTACCTAAATAAATAAAGCCAATCTGATGAAATATAACCTGTAGATGTTATGTATTTAGAGATGTAACGTGATTTGTTGATTGCTTGGCGTTATGTCGTGATCAATGAACCGAGCCTCAATATATGTAACCTCTCCAATCAAATATTGGCATCGTGTCTCATATGAACTATGTTGTTGTCATGGATTTACTAGCTACCAAATATGTGAATCAAGAAATAATCTCAATCCTCACACCCGGCTCAATTAAGAGGCACTTCACAGTTCACAAGTAGGCAATCATGCCTTGAATGTGCCTTCATGCGCAGGCAATCATGCCATGAATGTGCCTTCATGCGTAGGCAATCATGCCTTGAATGTGCCTTCATAGGTAGGCAATCATGCTTTGAATGTGCCTTAATAGGTAGGCAATCGTGCATTGAATGTGCCTTCATGCGTAGGCAATCATGCCTTGAATGTGCCTTCATGCATAGGCAATCATGCCTTGAATGTGCCTTCATGCGTAGGCAATCATGCCTTGAATGTGCCTTCATGCGTAGGCAATCATGGCGTGAATGTGCCTTCATGCGTAGGCAATCATACCTTGAATACGGTATGCCTAAAACATCTCATAACGGAGAAGGAAAAAGGTAGCAAATAATTAGGATTATTATAGCACAAAAGGTTATATTATCGTCCGGACGCTAGAGAAGGACAATTTTTATTCATGAAGATTCCTCCGATGCAAAAAGGTTTAATCAAGGCGATTATAATTATTTGATTATAATTCTATGATTATAGCAGATGTCGCGAGTTCTTAGAACGCCTTCTGAAATTTCTGCACGACCGCCATTTGTACGTACGTGATACTGATTAAAAGTTTATAATCCACACACGTACATAATAATATGATTCCCATTTTCGCGACACCAGTGTTACTGATAATATTTTTATCTATATTCTACGGTGCAGAAGTGTTGAAATAAGATCATCCATGTCCCAGTAGTTTAATAAGTGGTAAATGGGGAGAAGCAAAAAGAGATAAATACATACCTAAATCATGCTTATAGAGTTATTTTACTATTTCAGAATAGTGCCATGAAGAAGAGATCCATGTAGGTGGAACTAATAATTTAGTCAAGGCCTAATAAAGTGCTCTGGGCTAACAATCTCTGAAAGAGAGGAATATAATGTAATACTTAAGCAGTAAAAGGCTTATTTTTGTAAATCATGATATCCAGGCTACCGAC
The DNA here is from genome assembly GCA_011033025.1 of Beroe forskalii. Lineage (NCBI taxonomy): Eukaryota > Metazoa > Ctenophora > Nuda > Beroida > Beroidae > Beroe > Beroe forskalii. Next base: position 1,137,305 of record WFMF01000008.1, on the reverse strand, counting down.
TGGCGTTAGAGGGTTACGCAACCAGTAATTGGGCAACTATAAGTGCTATAATACCATATTTAACGCGTGTATGAGCGTGGGTACGTTTAAATTACGTAAAACTGCAACCTCCCCTACCTCTTCGTCATGTGACATTCACACGTAGCTTCGAAGCTTGCCCTTGATATTACTCACCGTGTTATATCACCACTCTAAGTCTACGAAATCGTGAATAAAATACTACAAGTCTCCTTTGAAATATATCAAATCACAATAAGGAGGACACAACACGAGGCGTAGCCAGGGGGAAGGCGACACAGGCGGCTGCCTCTCCGTTTCGAACAGAGATTGTGGAAATTTTGTTAAGATTAGAGCGGGGAACCAAACAAAATAAAACATTCAACGGTTTCTGAATATGACTCGGCGCCTGGCTACGCGCCCCTTGTAGGACACAAGCTGTTGGAGCTTGTTGGTGTCGCGACATATTTTGAGAACTATTTTGAAGTTACTTTCAGAATCATTCCCAGGTATGAAACCTCCAACTATCTTATATCGACATGTACGGTACACTGCGTGCCCTATTGTCTTATTGTGAATTGCGAGAGATCTATCTAGTGATCGCAAGAAAAAAGATGCAATATCGGAAACATTTGAACCATATAATATATGGAAGTCAATAATATATCTCCTGCAGCTACCGATATTAAACCGTATTTAATATTTATGTCAGACTGTACTAAAAGTAGAAATAAGACCCTTTTTATTAGCTGATATACCCCAAAGACTTCCTCCGAGGGGAGAGGTCGGGGTTTAACCAATGAGCGCGCAGGATATGCACGATACTCTGCTTTGATTGGTCGAGTTCAGGCATGCGGTGGGTTAATACATTGACAGAAAGAGTGGGGAGTGGGAGAGAGTGATCGTATAGTGATCATGACAATATTCTCTCAGCTGCTGCAAGGAGCTGGTCGATATATTTCACGCGATCCTGGCGTAGTAAACCGACAAATGGGATACAGCCCAGAGCACGTGGCTACAACAAGTGGCACGTGCCAAGTTTAATGTCAGGCTGTGACGTCGTTACCATGGTTTATAACGGTTAATTGATGACGTCATACCGCCTGTGTCACGGCTGGGGATATGATATAATGATATGATTAGGTGGCTAGGTGTGATTTGTACGAATTTGGCTGAATTATACAATGACATCACGTCCCTTTTAAAATGCATCGAGTTGACGAACCGTCTTCATAAATTGCAAGGTAATTCAAAACATATTCATATTTGAGGTTCCGCATATATGGATGGATTGAAAACTCTCGTAATAGGGCTTGCCTCTTAATTTATGGACGAAACAAAAATATTAAATTATCAATATCACATTCCTAATGATCACACGTACGTGCAGCATCGCTCCATTGACAGGAAAACATCCCCAAACATGTCATCAAATGTTGAATTGAGAAATCACCTCATGCTCCCGTTCTTTTCTAGGTCTGCAAAATCTATCTTGTCTTGCGCTTATAACATGTGAAATGAATTACAATGTAAAATCAAAATTCCGAATTTCTGATCCGATTTAACAGCAGTAATAGGACTAGCTAGTAGTCAAAATCAAGGCCAATATCGACGGACGTTGCCCCGTCTATTTCTTCTGACTGGATGGCGAGGTTGAAAAGTGACGTCCAAATGTGGAACGTTGCGCCGCGCGCGAGGGTAGGGTAACATCCTACGAAGGCCAATAATAATATTCAACTTGTAAGAGGGTCATTTAGTCCTCGAAAGGTGTGCTCTTTACAACGAAGGTGACAGTTGGAACTGAGAATCATAATATTCATAATTGCCATAAAATGAGCATTAATTTAGAAGCGTGACCTTGGACATTGATGACTAGGAAACGACCGGTGTTTTTAGCGAACCGACACCGTAACCGTAACCGGGTTTATTGAGAAATGGTAACCGGTCGTTTGGTATTGATGACATGCGACCTTCATGAGGACTCGAACAAAATAATACCTCCTTACTTTGAGAGCTGTGCAGATTCCGGTCAGAGAGTACTTATAAAAGGCGGAACTAAGCCAGAATGTCCCTGGGAAATGGAACTGTCATAAATCTGCTGCCTAATTGTCTGGCGATGGGCTGATTTGCTATTCCATAATATTGTGTTTTGAGTGATATTTCGCCTTAAAATCCCAAGTCTCATAGCTTGTTACAAATTGTGGCAGTTTTTCGCATTCCTGAGGCGTCGTCAAGAGTGAGGTTTCTCCAAAGAGAAGAGAACACGAGTTGTGGTGGTTGATCTTTCTGACAATTGGTTCGTCTGAACGCATCCGTAGAAGAATTTTGATTTGGGCTTGATCAATAGTTGGGAATGTTTCAGCTTGTTTTGGCTTCAGAAACTTGAAATTGTAATCTGACCACTATTAAAGGTTTAGGAGTCATAATATATCGCCTCAAATCCCTTGGTGTTAAAATTTGTGTCAATAGGCAGTCAACATTTTGGTGAACTGTATTAAAACATTTTACTGCAAAAAGAGCATACTTTGCGAAAAATTTTAATAGTAACATCATACGTCAGGCTGAAAGTCATTTATTCATATCAATATCATTGTACACGCGAGCAGGTTTTTTTTAAATATCAAGTTTGCGACTCCTTAGTTTTAAACACGACAATAAATTTTGATTTGAGAATCATCAACAACTCCAGATATCGAAACTATGACAAACAAATAACTGAACTGCTTTCAAAAAACAATGCATTGACAGCTGACAGAGGTAGGGATAGCAGACTGAAATTTGTTTTCAATGAGTGAACGATGCCGTGTAATTTTCATAAATTCTATGTTGTGTATGGGAGGAAGTTACATTTCCGCGCGCGCGGCCGCGCGCATTTGGAGTGCTGAAATATGCGGCGCGGCGCGTGCGCGGCTTGTGACAAGTCTCGTAAAAGATGTTCTGATTATTATGATGAGCTAACATATTTTAGAGTTCCTGAGTAACAAACCAACCACGCCCAACCCTCGGCCACGCCCAAATTCCATGAATGCTCGAAAAGCGTGTCAAATCTGTGTCATGCCATGGGACGTGGCGACATTCAGAGACTAGATATGCCTACAAAACGTATTATAATTATGGGAAAACATAGAGTTCCTGAGTGCCAAACCAACCACGCCCAACCCTCGGCCTCGCCCAAATTCCATGAATGCTCGAAAAGCGTGTCAAATCTGTGTCAAAAGTCCCATGGATGGGACGTGGCGATTTGAGGCAATATATGACCTGAAAACGTATTATCATGATGTGAAAACATATTTTAGACTTCCTGAGTGCAAAACCAACCATCCCCAACTTTCGGCCACGCCCAAATCCCACGTCCCTTAAATGCGCGAAAAGTGTGTCAAATATGTGTCAAAAGTCCCATGGATGGGACGTGGCGATTTGAGACCAAATATGCCTCTAAAACGTATTATTATGATGGGAAAACATATTTTAGAGTTCCAACCACGCCCAACCCTCGGCCACGCCTAAATTCCATGAATGCTCGAAAAGTGTGTCAAATCTGTGTCAAGCCATGGGACGTGGTGACATGAGACTAGATATGCCTTCAAAACGTATTATAATTATTATGGAAAAACATATTTTCCATAATAAAAACATATATGTGTCAAAAGTCCCATGGATGGGACGTGGGATTTGGGCGTGGCCGAGGGTTGCGGGTGGTTGGTTTGGCACTCAGGAACTCTAAAATATGTTATCTCATCATAATAACACGTTTTCAGGTCATAATCGCCTCAAATCGCCACGTCCCATCTCCATGGGACTTTTGACACATATTTGACACACTTTTCGGGCATTTATGGGACGTGGGATTTGGGCGTGGCCGAAAGTTGGAGATGGTTGGATTGGCACTCAGGAACTCTAAAATATGTTTTCCCATCATAATATTACGTTTTGGAGGCATATCTGATCTCAAATCGCCACGTCCCATCCATGGGACTTTTGACACATATTTGACACACTTTTCGCGCATTTATGGGACGTGGGATTTGGGCGTGGCCGAAAGTTGGAAATGGTTGGTTTGGCACTCAGGAACTCTAAAATATGTTTTCCCATCATAATATTACGTTTTGGAGGCATATCTGATCTCAAATCGCCACGTCCCATCCATGGGACTTTTTACACATATTTGACACACTTTTCGCGCATTTATGGGACGTGGGATTTGGGCGTGGCCGAAAGTTGGAAATGGTTGGTTTGGCACTCAGGAACTCTAAAATATGTTTTCCCATCATAATATTACGTTTTGGAGTCATATCTGATCTCAAATCGCCACGTCCCATCCATGGGACTTTTGACACATATTTGACACACTTTTCGCGCATTCATGGGACGTGGGATTTGGGCGTGGCCGAAAGTTGGAAATGGTTGGATTGGCACTCAGGAACTCTAAAATATGTTTTCCCATCATAATAATACGTTTTGGAGGCATATCTGGTCTCAAATCGCCACGTCCCATGGCTTGACACAGATTTGACACACTTTTCGCGCATTTATGGGACGTGGGATTTGGGCGTGGCCGAATGTTGGAGATGATTGGTTTGGCACTCAGGAACTCTAAAATGTGTTAACTCATCATAATAATACGTTTTCAGGTCATATATCGCCTCAAATCGCCACGTCCCATCCATGGGACTTTTGACACATATTTGACACACTTTTCGCGCATTCATGGGACGTGGAATTTGGGCGTGGCCGAAAGTTGGAAATGGTTGGATTGGCACTCAGGAACTCTAAAATATGTTTTCCCATCATAATAATACGTTTTGGAGGCATATCTGGTCTCAAATCGCCACGTCCCGTGGCTTGACACAGATTTGACACACTTTTCGAGAATTTATGGGACGTGGGATTTGGGCGTGGCCGAGGGTTGGGCTCGGTTGGTTTGGCACTCAGGAACTCTAAAATATGTTATCTCATCATAATAATACGTTTTCAGGTCATATATCGCCTCAAATCGCCACGTCCCATCCATGGGACTTTTGACACACATTTGACACATATTTGACACAAGTCCCGTAAAACATCGCCTCAAATAATGGCCATATAATTAAGTTGCCAAAACATGCACATCATTACGGAATACAAATTTAAGAGTAGGAAATCACAACCATTCATCTATTTTAGCATGGAAACCATTATGTGCCATAAGCCTATTGCTGCCTACTGAGCATTGTATTTCGAGAATTCGAGAGGTACAAATACAAGGTGTAAATGGTTAGAATATGTAAAAGAAATAAAGAAAAAAGAAAAAAAAAAAGCAACAAGCCAACAAATAAGAGAATCAAAATTAATATCCATCATAAAAGCATGCAACACAAAATTGAATAATTCGGAGGATTGAATTATAAACTTGGATTATAGGAATTTAATCATAGTTATATTATCCTCTAACCAGGTGGCAACAATGGCACGCCTTGCATTGCAACATTTAACGGTCTTAGGAGGTGTACAACGATATCACTGCATTTTATATCGGAGGTGGAAAGAAGGTGATTGGCAATAACAATGTCAGCCCACAAAGGTTTTCTGGGAGCCCTAATCTGGGCAGAATGAAGACGTCCTGGAAAAACCTTCAATACGCTGTGTATCACGGCAATAGTAACAGGAAAATGATTTAACGTAGCTGACGACGATAATCCAAAATTTTCGAAAGCTTCTGGTTACAATTCTCTCGTATCAGTTATATCGTTTAAACTTCAATCTCTTGAGTATGTAGTAGTATGCAGAACACACTGTGTGAGGTACTGGTATGTGAGAGACGTAGTATGTGAGACGGGTATAGGACTCTAGGTCAGGGGACCTTAAGTCGGGGGACTCAAGGTCAGGGGAAACTTAGATTGGGGGCTCAAGGTCGGGCACTCTAGGTCAGAGGACTCTAGGTCGAGGGACTCTGGGTCGGGGGACTCTGGGTCGGGGGACTCTGGGTCGGGGGACTCTAGGTCAGAGGACTCAAGGTCAAGGGACTCTGGGTCGGGGGACTCTAGGTCGGGGGACTCTGGGTCGGGGGACTCTAGGTCGGGGGACTCTGGGTCGGGGACTCTAGGTCGGGGGACTCTAGGTCGGGGGACTCTGGGTCGGGGGACTCTGGGTCGGGGGACTCTAGGTCAGGGGACCTTAGATCGGGGGACTCTAGGTCGGGGGACTCGAGGTCAGGGGACCATAGATCGGGGGACTCTAGGTCGGGGGACTCTGGGTCGGGGGACTCTAGGTCAGGGGACCATAGATCGGGGGACTCTAGGCCGGGGGACCATAGATCTGGGGACTCAAGGTCAGGGGACTCGAGGTCGTGGGGCCTTGGTGGGGGGACTCTGGGCCGCGAGATCCCCACAGGGTGGACTCAAGGTCGGGGGACTCGTTACTTTATACATACACTATCATGTAGCGCGATACACTTTGTGTGGCATACTGATTAGTGATTACTGGTATGTGAGACACTTTCTATGAAATACTGGTATGTGAGACACTTTGTGTGGCATACTGATTAGTGATTACTGGTATGTGAGACACTTTCTATGAAATACTGGTATGTGAGACACTTGTCACTTTGTGTGGCATACTGATTAGTGATTACTGGTATGTGAGACACTTTCTATGAAATACTGGTATGTGAGACACTTTGTGTGGCATACTGATTAGTGATTTCTGGTATGTGAGACACTTTGTATGAAATACTGGTATGTGAGACACTTTGTGTGGCATACTGATTAGTGATTACTGGTATGTGAGACACTTTGTATGAAATACTGGTATGTGAGACACTTTGTATGAAATACTGGTATGTGAGACACTTTGTATGAAATACTGGTATGTAAGACACTTTGTGTGGCATACTGATTAGTGATTACTGGTATGTGAGACACTTTGTATGAAATACTGGTATGTGAGACACTTTGTATGAAATACTGGTATGTGAGACACTTTGTATGAAATACTGGTATGTAAGACACTTTGTGTGTCATACTGATTAGTGATTACTGGTATGTGAGACACTTTGTGTGGATTACTGGTATGCGGGACACTTCATGTGACGTATCACGTACTGGTATGTGAGACACTTTGTGTGACGAAATTGTATGTGAGACACTTTGTGTGACGTACTGTTAGGGAGCCGTCACATATTACGTCATGACTCGACCCGGGGAGGGGGTTTTCAAATGCTGACAGGTGATGACAGGGGGGAGGGAGGGGGTTTGAGGTTTGCTGACGTCAGCAAAAAATTTGAAATTTTTAAAACCCTTGGGATACGGTTTCCAAACTTTTTCGTTAACAATATTTTGTTTTGGAGTCCCCATTTCAGTTCTGCAATATGATATCAATATTTCTAAACTAACTGGGCACGTGGCAGGCTTTTAATGATTAAATGATATTCGTCTATAACAATTATAGAACTAAATTTTGTTTATTTTTACGAATTTAACGATATGAACCACACCAAAATAGTCAAAATTTGTTTTGAAAAAGGAGGGGGGTTTGGTCAATGCTGACGTCAGCATGGGGGAGGGGGTCAGCCAATGATGACAAATGATGACAGTGATGACGTAATATGTGACGGCTCCCTTATGCGAGACACTTTATGTGACGCACTGGCATGCAGGACACTTTATGTGACGTACTGGTATGCGGGACACTTTATGTGACGTACTGGTATGTGAGACACGTTGTGTGACGTACTGGTATGTGAGACACGTTGTGTGACGTACTGGTATGTGGGACACTTTATGTGACGTACTGGTATGTGAGACACTTTGCGTGACGTACTGGTATGTGGGACACTTTATGTGACGTACTGGTATGTGAGACACTTTGCGTGAGACACTTTGTGTGACGTACTGGTATGTGAGACACTTTATGTGAGGTACTGATATGCGAGACACGTGTGAGACACTGTATGTGAGGTACTGGTATGTGAGACTCTTTATGTGAGGTACTGGTATGTGAGACTCTTTATGTGACGTACTGATATGTGAGACACGTTGTGTGAGACACTTCGTGTGACGTACTGTTATGCGAGACACTTTATGTGATGTACTGGCATGCAGGACACTTTATGTGACGTACTGGTATTTGAGACACGTTGCGTGACGTACTGGTATGTGAGACACTTTGTGTGACGTACTGGTATGTGAGACACTTTGTGTGTCGTACTGGCTTTTGAGATACTTTGTGTAACGTACTGGTATGTGAGACACTTTATGTGACGTACTGGTATGTGAGACACTTTATGTGACGTACTGGTATGCAGGACACTTTATGTGACGTACTAGTATGCGAGACACGTTGTGTGAGACACTTCGTGTGACGTACTGTTATGCGAGACATTTTATGTGACGTACTGGTATGCGGGACACTTTGTGTGACGTACTGGTATGTGAGACACTTTGTGTGTCGTACTGGCTTTTGAGATACTTTGTGTGACGTACTGGCTTTTGAGACACTTTGTGTGACATACTGGTATGTGAGACACTTTGCGTGACATACTGGTATGTGAGACACTTTGTGTGACATACTGGCTTTTGAGACACTTTGTGTGACATACTGGTATGTGAGACACTTTGTGTGACATACTGGTATGTGAGACACGTTGAATGACATACTGGTGTGTGTGTGTGTGTGTGTGTGTGTGTGTGTGTGTGTGTGTGTGTGTGTGTGTGTGTGTGTGTGTGTGTGTGTGTGTGTGTGATGTAGTAATGGTGTGGCTATAGGTATCTGATTATGTGATAGTCAGGATATGCTTGCTCATTGGTATACAATGTATTAAGTGAGGCATAAATAAGTATATAAATTAAAATGGCACACAAAGTGCAACTGCCTCTTATTGAAGGCAAATGTATTTAAACTATAGTTAGGCAATAGTATGTCAATTTCATGTCCAATGAACAGTTACAAAAGGAATGCTACACATATCATATTCGATACATCTTCTTGGGGCAGTTCTTATGGAAATATTTTCAAAGTACCTACCATAGATAGGCCTATTGTGCACACTGAGACACTAACTTATCAGATCCCCAATCAGAAATAGGATGAAAATGTGTGTCAGAAAATATACTTTCTTATTAATTAATTAATTTCAATTTTTCAAGTTAAGATAAGAACTATGTGCCAGTTGTGTGCTTTAATCAATAAACCTATCAGAATGTATCACTATGATGAATAATATATTCATTGAAATATCACAAGAACACAATGTTTCAATTGTTACAATTGAAGATGTTTGTAACCACCCTACTTGTCCTACTTGAATTGAAAAAGAAATCCCTATTCTACACACCAAATTCAAGCAGATTTAAGTACAAGCAGCCAGCTACCTAATATTCTTAATATTAGTTATGAGGGCATATTTCAGGGTGAAACAACAGTATTTTTCTTCAACTCATGTCAACATGACCTTTTACCAAAACCCCTGAGGTTGCCTACCAAATGTTGTTGAATCAGATTGAGATGGCTATTATGTGACTTTCATGGTTATCATCAAAAAAGCCTAGGGAGGGTAAAATAAAATTTTCTCAGCACTTGCTAAGATGTATAGGTATCCTGCTTAGTTCAAATCTATGCTCAAGTCAAATTTCAAATACAATATTTTGAATTCCTAAAGAATCAAATAAATGAAAAAAGTAGTTGAAGCTTTTCATACATTTCATTCTTTAAGTGTATTCAATAATACTGCTTGCTGTCATCGTAAGTAACAATAATGATTCAAGACAAAACAGAACTACCCCAAATATTCAAGTGGCAGTTTTGAAATGTTATTTCGGGATTTTGCTAAACATGTATACCCCTGTTTGCGTTGTGTGTACGCGTGTACCTATGCGGGCTTAGAAATTCGGGATTGATACTATGATAAGATACTATGATAAGGTAAGAATCATCTTCAGGTACTCCCAAAGTAAAAGGAAGCAGCTTCAACACATCCTAAAATTCAATTGTAATAAGTAGTGCTGTTAAGTTCAAATTTGGCTTCACAGAGGTAGGCATACAAGTTGGACTCATGGTACCTGTGACAGCTTTATCTGGTTCAACAACAGAGTACAAGGATTTAAAAGGTATTTTAAACTAGCAAATTAATATCTTAATAGACAAGAATAATAGTGAAGACCTAAAATAAAGTAATTGAATGTGTGCATGTTGCCAAGATTCATGCCAGATTTTTAAAAACAGCTAAGGACAATTAAACTCACGAGATTTTTAAAAGCCTAGGATAAAATATTATAATAAAACTTTCTCGTATCATATAATGATTTCAACTTTCCTACTAATACAAAAAAACACAAAATGTAAAACGGTGCCATTGCACTTCCTCAGTGTGTCCCGTAGAGAAGCGCGCGGCGCGGCGCGTACACATACCAGCTGTGCGGGATTATATTAGGGACTTAACATTTTTTAATCTTTCCAGATGCGCGGGGCTTCCTAAGCCCGCCCGCATAGGTGTGTGTACGCGCGCGGCGCTTGATCCCTACGGGACACTGTTCTGAGGAAGCGCGCCGCGCAACGCTGACAGGGATATACGTGTTTCGCAAGCGCGGGGCTGCCGCGCCGCGCCTTCAGCTGCCTGAAAACTAGGAACGACCCGGCGCGCAGAATAGGGCGTTTCCTAAGCCCGCATAGGTGTGTGTACGCGCGCGGCCCGGCGCTTCCCTGAGGAAGCGCGCCGCGCAACGCAGACAGGGATATACGTGTTTAGCAAATAGGGCGTCGCTTCGCAACTCCGCTTGCTAAACACGTATCATGTGGCTCGCGCGGCGCGCTTCCCCAGCATGGCACAGTGTGTCCCGTAGGGACTAGGGAAGCGCGCGGCGCGTAAACACACCTATGCGGGCTTAGGAACAACGCCCCTGGTCAGGTAAAGTTATTCCTAAGCCCGCCTAGGTACGGCGTGTACGCGCTCGCCGCGCGCTTCCCTGAGGAAGGCGACGATAACTTGCCAGGCGTTGCCTGGCCCCTGCTTCCTAGGCCAGCATAGGTATGTGTACACGCCGCGCGAGCCACACAGGGATATACGTGTTTAGCAAGGCCCCTGCGTGCGCCCCGACTTAGAAAAAACATGGGGTAGGCAACGTCGCGTCTGGCAAACGATAACATGGGTATACGTGTTTAGTAAGGCATGGAAATTAGGGCAAAACTATTATAATTATATTCAGTTACCATTGCATAGTCCATAATTTATTTTAATTTTGTTGGGTTGTCATACTTGATTGAGGTATTTGTTCAGTTATTCGAATTAATTATTTAAGACGAACTGCCAATTTAAGTTTTATTTGATTTGAATTGAATTATCCTTGTTGATCATTTACTTCTGTTGTTTAAATTTCAATAAGTATAAGAGGTTGGAAGATCCAGTAAGAGATAGACAGTTGGAGATTATTGAGTTCTGAAGACAGTGCTAATGTCTTCATCGAAATGGTTTATTTTATTTTATTCTATGGATTGAATCCATGTATGGATTTAATCCATGCAAAGATGACTACAAAGATGATTACAAAGATGACTGTATTTGTTCTTCAAAGAAGATGTATGGAAGTTTGGTGTTTTAATGAAGAATAGGAAACTTCCTTTCTGCAATTTCTGCAACCATGATCACAAGTCTGTCAGCTATTATTCATACATGTTTGTTGTCTGATCTTCTGATCTATCTTTCATATTGACACAGTTGAGCACATGGTGAAATTAAATGAAATCTAAATAATTTTTACTGCACAAATAAAGTATATATTGAATGGATTGATTCATTCTCCTCATTACCATAATAGTGTATAATATGAACAACCACATTTCATCATTATTATTGCTGTTTATTTACTCAGGAAATATCTTCCACAGATGTTGACAATGTAAAAAGGAACCAGTCAATTGTCATGAGTTCTGAACTTCCAGTTTGCTTGCAGTGCTTGCAAAGGTGTGCTTCTTCTGCTCTTGATGATATCCATTTCTTTGAAAGAGGGGAAGTGGCTATTCAAGCTGATTCCTTGATAATAACTGACATGAAATCTGTGCCAATTTTAACAAATTTGGCCTCAACTTTTGGTGCAAAAGATAAAATGGCAGTCCATCCTAATTTACAAGTGCATGTTATTCCATCATCATATAAAATGGGATGTAGTCCTAGATCAAGCCTAATGATGGACATAAAAGGAGATGAAGTTTTAAAGCTTTTACTTTGGTGTCACAACAATATGAAAGGCATTAAAGTTTATAGTCCCAACATGAAGCATTGTCAAGCTGCATATTTACAAGCTCTGGGTGCAAGTTTATCAAGCCAAAGTGTGATTGTGAGTTCTGAAAATTTTACATCTGGGTTTAATGGTTTAGGTGTCCTTACTTTGCATGAGTCATTGACTAATTGTGAACAGCTCATCCTAGGAAAACCATTACATTTCATAAAATCCAAAATTGTTGGAATTGAAATTATTGGATCACTAAGTGACTTCATTGTGTCTACTGATCTCGTTTTACAATTCATCAAGTTTATAAGGCCATTCAAGGATTGTATGATTGAGGTTTGGGGGTCCAGCCTTAATCTGATATCCCTTTCAGATAGAATTACTATTGCTAACATGGTTAAAGAAACTGAAGTCAATTGCATATTCTTCCCATATGACACTGTTTGTGCTAATTTTCTGAAGAAAGCTTATAGCCTAATGTTTGAAGATAAAAAAGTGATTTTGTCTAAAGAAATTGTAGATGTTTCAACTGTTCGTTCATATGATGAAAATCATATCTTTGACCTCAGCCTAGTACATACATCTATTTCTGGACCAAAAAGAGAGATTGATAGAATCCCTTTATCTTCTTTTGCATCCACATTTAAGAGATCAATTTATGCTAAAGCTTCTCCCCAATGTTATGGATTGAAAGTTACTGAAGAAAATGATCCTAACAAAGATAATCATGGAAAGGTTATTGGTCTATCTCTTGCAGGATGTACAAATTCAAGTAATGCATTTGTAACTTTACAAGCAGGGTTGATTGCAAATAATCTTATTCAGCATGGATTTAAACTTCCTGATTGTATGAAGGGTTTTTATGCTACTGGAGCTGGCCTTGCTGATCTCTATTTGGATGAAGCTGGCCTGTCTGATGTATTTATCAAATTTGGTATGGTAAAGAGTGTGTCCTGTTGTATTGACCAAGATAATAGTCCTCACAAACCTTCCTCTTTTAAAGACATTATCACCTGTGCTTTGTTATCTGGAAATGGTAACTATGAGAATAGGAAATTTCCTGGTGCTAAAGCTAATTTCTTGATGTCTTCACCTCTAGCTTTACTTTATGCTGCATTAGGAAATGTTAATGTTGAACTGAGTGAAAATATATTCTCCAGCAGCAGATTATCAGTCTCAATAACTGATGTTTGGCCTGACAGAGAGACTCTGATTGATCTAGAATGTCAGCATGTTTTACCAAATGTGTGCAACAAAGTTTTTAAAGAATTCACATCCTTAAGTTGTCATTATGAAGGAAAAGATACAGCATGTAATAATGTCTCATTTCCATGGAATGAAAAAGCATTGTATATCACAAGACCTCCATATATCAACATGAAATCTGGTAAGAAAGTCTGGTAAGTGGATGGCATATGTACAGAACTAGAAAATGTTTCTACTGCTCTATTGATGTTGTTTCAAGTACATGCCAGCCATGCCACTTATCTAAAAATGCTAAGTGTCTGTAAAAATTCTAGAATTTTATAATTATATTCTTGACTATAATGATCAAATTATTATATTCATTGCAGTTTTGGGGAACCTTGAATTTGCTAGAGTATTACTTGCTGTTGGAGATAATGTTTCATCTGAGATTATTTCGCCTTCTGGTAGCATGGGGAAAAATTCCACTGCAGCTCATGTAAGTTTATACTCTTTGATAATGTTCCAAACCCTTTTCATAGCACTGAACTGCTGCAATTTAGATACGACAAATCTTTATCTAGCATATTCAATGAATGTAAAAATATAATTCTAACTTTTCCACATGTACAGTATCTGGCTGATAAAGGCCTTTCTCCAAGACAGTTTGATTCTTATGGCAATCGAAGGGGAAACCATACCATTGTCGCCATGGGCGTTTTCAATAACAACAAGCTCCAAAATTCACTTGTGAGTGTTATCTATCCCTTTAAATTCTCACCATTTTATAGTATTTATCAACTCTTGGTCTTAATTATAAAGAGCTATTATAAAGGGGTCACAGATTATAAAAGAAAGCTGGTCACTGATTTCACTGCAAATTTGTGCCATTGATCGATCAGTTATTCTTGAACTTGAATATATTTTCAAAATATATTATTTATCTTGTAGGTGACAGTGAAGGGACCCTATACCCTACACGTTCCTACCAACTCAATACTGGATATTTATGATGCTGCCATGCTCTACAAAGGCTCTGAAACCCCCACTATCATCATTGCAGGCAAGTTTAAACCTATAAAATATAATCAGCTTTTTAAGCACAAATGCAAAGAACATGGTTATGTATTGTTATATATTGTGGTAGCCTCTTGGCTACCACAGGACCACAAATACAATGATCTGGTTCGCTAGCTTTGGTTTCATAAACTTCATATGATTATAAATGGCAGTGGGTGAATTTGATTGTGGTAACTATGTTTCAAATGTTGTCATTTTGTTTCAGGAGTAACTACGGACATGGTCCGACTAGAGACAGTGGAGCTCGAGGAGTGAGACTATTGGGGGTAAGTGCTGTAGTGGCACGTTCCTTTGATGACCACCACCGCAGAGAGCTGATAAACCAAGGTGTTATGCCGGTTGTTTGTGAGGACATTGACTGTGTCGATCCTATGTGTGAAGTTTCTATTACTTGGACTCATCAAATAAATCCTGAGACATTTCACGGTAATGGCATGGAAGTAGCTTCCAATGGGCTAGCTTCATCAACAGCAGATAGCCATGTTACCTGTCCTAATAGAAGTCCTAATTCAGCATCTGGATTTTATAATAATGGTTGCCTCAATCCCACCAGACGATCATCAGAGACTGATATTAAAAGTGTTGGATACTGGCAAGGAACATTGAGTTGGTCCAGCAGCACCACATTCAGGGTTGGATCTAGCAGATCAACTTCCATTAGCTGTGGAAGTGCTGGAGTGAAAGTGACCCTTGCTGCACACACAGCAGAGGAAATGGAACTGTTAGCCTGTGGGGGTTTATTGAAGTGGCGAGTCAAAGACCTTGCTGATCAAGCTGAAAAGCTCAGGGCCAAAAAAGCCGCCCAGATGTTTAAAAACACAAGTTCGTTCTGCACTAGTGTTGGTGGGACCTCTCTGAATGGGCAAACAACTTGTCCCAATCTAGTGCAATCAATTCCTCCTCAACATTCCTCTATCGCACCATATCCTCTTTACCCTGTTCCACACGTACAATATGTACCAGTTGTGCAGTATGTGCCAGTGCCATATGATCAGACTATCGATATCAAAAGACTTTCCTTGCAACAAGATGTGATGACGTGTTCTTCTATCCTCAAGAGAAATTAGGTTGAAGAGCTAGAATGAATCAGGACAGCAGATCACCATTTGTATTTTCTAAAAACTTTGAATTTTCAGAACTTTTCAGTCCAATGATTGCTATGAACTCTGGTGAGATTCATAGATTTATTGATTTGTTTTATTTTTTAAGTTTTATCTTACCCACGGTCGAAAACCATTACGTAGATACTAAAAGCAGGAACTAGCGAAACCACCCCGAAACAAGCCGAAACAAGCCGAAACAAGCGGAACGACCCGAAACCACCCCGAACCAACCCAAAACCTTCCGAAACAAGCCGAAACAAGGCGAAACGAGCCGAAACAACCCTAAACAACCCGGTATGAAGCGAAACAAGCGAAATCTGAAACAAGCGAATCAACCCGAAACAACCCGAAACAAGCAGTTTTGTATTTTCCACTTGTTTCGGCTTGTTTCAGCTTGTTTCGGGTTGTTTCTGATTGCTTGTTTCAAGTTGGTCTGCTTGTTTCGCTTGATACGAAAAACACGAAACAACCCGAAACAAGCCCGAATCAAGCCAATTTTTTTACTAAAACCTGGAACAACCCGAAACAAGCCGAATCACCCCGAAACAAGCCGAATCACCCCCGAAACAAGCCGAATCAACCCAAAACAAGCGACTCAACGAAAAAAGCGAAACAACCCGAAACGAATCAACTCGAAACAAGCAGTTTTGCATTTTCCACTTGTTTCGGCTTGTTTCGGGTTGATTCTTGTTTCGCTTGTTCGGGTTGATTCGCTTGTTTCAGCTTGTTTCGCTTGTTTGGCTTTGTTTCGCTTGTTTCGAGTAAATCAACCGAATCAAACGAGTCAACCCGAATCAATATCGAAACGAGCCGAATCAATCTGGAAGCCGGCCATGATCAATCCGGAATAAGTGTCAGAGTCAAGGTGAATCAACCCGTATAATTATGGGACATAACTAATAGGATATTTATTGATATTCAGTTTGTCAAGAAATATGTTCTTCTAGTCATCTAGCTATCTAGGCACTCTTAGAGATGTGTATACACAAATCTTATGAACTTATAATTGTATCTCCTTTTCATGATAGGCGACTTTATTACTCCAATCCCAACTCATTCGGCCCATTTTACCTGTCAACTGTGAAACACTGCGTACACTGCACATATTGAAGGGTTTAGTAACGAGTAAAAAGTACTAAACGTCATATTACACACTCGAGGGCCGAAGGCCCGAGTGTGTAATATGGCATTAAGAAACCGAGGCCGAAGGAGGTTTTAATGCTGAGTTTAGTACTTTTACGAGTTATTAAACTGAATTATGCACCGAATTTACTCGAAAATGGCAATATTTTCAAACACAAGGAAATGTTTTAAATTACGATATGAAGGTACAGTTTGCTCAGCTGTGCGAAATAAATTATTACGCACTGTTCTACTGCACCATAATAAATTATTATGACCTACAGTGCGTAATAAATCCGGATTTCGGCACTACAGTGCGTAATAATTTATTGCGCACGGTACCCTGGTGCCTATAGGGTTTTTGAATACATTATACATAGCATAAACATGCCTGGAAGGTGCATAATTGTACATTATGCTTATCCTGATCTCACAGATCTCTATTCTTCTATTTTTCCCTTTCCAACTAACTATTTAGAGTTGACTGCGGATCCTTATTAGCACTTCCGTACTGTAGTATGTTGATAAAATACTCTGGCTACGTTATCTATTTTCACCATTCATCACCACCCTATTCTTGATAACTGATCAACTGTGCCTGACTGATAATTACATAATAACGTAATCACTCGAGAGGTCGACTGTTTTCAGGTTCCTACTCGTTAACTCATTAAGGCACGGTACTTAACAGTCTTGTTTTGCTAACAGTCATCAAATTATGACAATTATGATCTTTCTCAAGCTGACAACAAAATGATACTAATGATATCCTTATTCGTGGTAAAAATGATCATTTTAAATGCAACGTCATTAATCATTATAACTAATCATGTTATTCCCTTAATCTGCAACAAAATGAAATGCAACTCACAATTCGTAATGGAGAAAAATTATTTGCGGGTCAGTTATCATTCATGTTTGACTATATAACTCATGAATTGGTGTTTAAAGTTATGACATTTACTAAAACTTATGTTCGTATTATCAGTATCACTCGTCATCCGTGTTTTAGTCTCAAATGACACGACTCCAATTCGGACAACAATCGAATCAATTCGGAAATTGTCCCAATTTCCGATATCAATTCATTCAAGTTTACCGGGCAAATTTACTGGGCTACGTGGCATGAGATGCCAATTTAGAGATGCTTCGAGTTCTTGCATTTTCACATAAAGACATAGAGGTGAATAAGATGAACGAACGTACGGTCGAATTACATGAAAGCGATGGAGATAAGTGCACGGGCCGTATGAGCAATGAACTTACTGTACTGCAAACGAAATGAAGGATTCTCACGCAATCAATGACATTTGCGACATTTCCTTACTGCCGCTGAACCTGCGGGCATGTTATGCGTCGCGCGCGAACAATAGGCGCAAGAATTTATACTGTCACTGACAGTGTCAGGGGCATATTGTTCGTGTGCGACTTATTATTTGTGTGCGGTGCTACCCTCGGCAAAATCTTCTATCATTTCAAACAAATGTCAGATGTTTCGTTGTGAATTACATTATGATTGTTTAATGGACCAGAATTTGCACATTCGGGCCCAAGTGATGCAATCATAACGTTGTTTAAGAACGTTATGGGTCAAAAAGTGTTACCATGCACATGATTTCAAAAGTTCAAAGCACCTTTGGCTCCTTTTACTCTTATGGAGCTTGTGTGACTGCCTTAGCTCTAACGTTTATGGTCTTCATTGGTCGAAAGTAACGGCTTAAGTAGTTTGCCGTAGGCTGTAGCCCCAGTTTGAGGATTTTTCTCTACAAGAATAAACAAATTCTTATGTTTTTTTCTACCTATTTCCCTATTTCTCTTGTAGATTAAAACCACCATATATGCAATTACCCGGCCACTGAGGATCTTTCTTTCTTTTTGCACTTTCAACTATTTTACAATCTGATGCCTCTGCCCAATGATTTATGAAGATACATATCAGTAACGAGCTTGAACTTGGCCGTCGGGCTCGTACTTGTAGCCTGCTTGCCACAAGTCATTAATACATGTCATGTTCCTGATTTACGATTTTAAGTCGAACTCAGTGTTCAATCCATGTTAATAGTGATATAATAGTGCTGTTATTTCTCCAAACCCCGCTCTTGCTTTTGGATAGTCATTTTTTTGCCCACAAGAACTTTCTGTTCTTTAAAATTCTTTTTGAAGATTTATACTCAAACTTTCAACATTTTCTAGGAAAGCAAATTTCAAAAAAGCTCCCGAGAATGAACAGGCATTGATTTAAATGGATAGCAGTAAAGTAATTGCCCAGAATAGAAAATCTTCCCAAAAATTCGCTCTCCAGGTAATATAAATTGATACACGTATGGATTGGGGATGCTATATTTGAGCGGGGCCGTGGAGTGTGGACACTAGACATATCCATGAGGAATTTAAATTCTTACTTGCACACAAGAAGTGAAATAGCCCATGTCAGTGTCAACTCTGCAACATGCTGGAGGATACAGTACTACAGTTATACAAACTTTTACCACGGGCTTTCCTTGAATTCACAGTTTATCGTGTTGATTCGGGTTGTTTGGGGTTGATTTGCTTTTTTTCTGTGTTGATTCCGCTTGTTTCGGGTTGATTTGCCTTGTTTCGGGTTGTTGTGGGTTGATACAACTTGTTTCGCCGAAACAGGCGAAGTTGATTCGGCTTGTTTCGGGTTGTTTGCTTGTTTCGGCTTGTTTCGCCTTGTTTCGGCGAAACAAGTTGAATCAACCCACAACAACCCAAACAAGGCAAATCAACCTGAAACAAGCGAATCAACCTGAAACAAGCGAATCAACCTGAAACAAGCGAATCAACCCGAAACAAGCGAATCAACCCGAACAATACGAATCGGCCGAATCGACATGAACTACACGCAGTTTTGCATTTTCCGTTTGTTTCGGGCCGATTCGCCTTGTTTCGGGTTGGTTCGCTTGTTTCGCCTTGTTTCGCCTTGTTTCGCTTGATATGGCAGCAAAAACACGAAACAACCTGAAACAACCCCGAATCAAGCCAAAATTTTTAAACTGGAACAACTGAAACAACCTGAAACAACCTGAAACAAGTTGAAACAAGCCGAAACAAGCCTAAACAAGTGGAAAATGCAAATCTGCTTGTTTCGGGTTGATTCGCTTGTTTCGGGTTGTTTCGCTTGTTTCGCTTGTTTCGGGCTGTTTCGGGTTGTTTCGGCTCGTTTCGCCTTGTTTCGGGCTTTTGTTTCGGGGGTTTTTGGGTTTTGGTCTGGGGTGGTTTCGGGTCGTTCCGCTTGTTTCGGCTTGTTTCGGGGTGGTTTCGCTAGTTCCTGCTTTTAGTATCTACGAAAACCATTAAGGGTTTTGACCCCTCCCATTATATTATTGTCTGAGAGGACGAGGGGTAACGGTCATGAGTAG
Source organism: Beroe forskalii (assembly GCA_011033025.1). Classification (NCBI taxonomy): domain Eukaryota; kingdom Metazoa; phylum Ctenophora; class Nuda; order Beroida; family Beroidae; genus Beroe; species Beroe forskalii. The sequence continues at coordinate 1,117,238 of WFMF01000008.1, read as the reverse complement.
GCTATCTGTTGGTTTATCTGTTGAAATTCAACCAAATGCAAAGGCTATTCTAAAGAAATGTATGAGAATAAATTCATTTTTCTTTACTTTCTTCGTCACACACTACAATAATTCTCTCCTCCATTAAACAGGATGGGATCTGAGCACGTCCTCGCTCCCCGAATGACGGGACGCTACGTAAACAAGGAATGCCAGCACATCAAATGTAATCCCAAGGGTGTTGCTAAGGTGGCTGAACTCATCTACAAGGCCATCACTAAGGACGACTTCGGGAGGAACATCTGGCAGAAAAGCGATCTTAACCCCCGTGGTTTAAGCGAGCAAGAATCCATAAATTGGATATTTCTTGTGGACACCCTTAACTTTTCCTTCTGGCCAGATGAAGGCGCGGTTAAGTTCGGCGTTAAAGACTCCAGCGGGAATCTGCAAACCGGCTATTGGAGTCTGTGTGCTGCGATTAATCGAGCAGCAAATGTCGGCATTCCCGTCACTGATGCCGATTTCATGGCATCAGCCACGAAGGAACAAATAGAGACCATTTTCAGATCTGACACGGGGGGCGAAATACCGTTATTAGAGGAACGTGTGAAGGCCGTCAATGAGGCCGGACGAGTGATAAGAGACAAATTCTTCGGTTCCTTCGCTGTTTGTGTTCAGCGGGCTAACAAGGACGTGGACAAGCTCCTGGAGCTGATTGTCGATAACTTTGAGTCTTACCGAGACGTATGCGAGTACAAAGGCAGAGCAGTTTCCTTCCTCAAAAGGGCTCAAATCTTGGTATCCGACATTTGGACGTGCATGGACGCCAAAGGGTTGGGCGAGTTTCATAACATCGATAACATCACGATGTTTGCCGATTATCGGGTCCCACAGTCGCTAGTCGCATTTAATGTCCTGCAGTACTCCGACGAGTTGAAGAACATTCTGAAGGGAAAGCAAAGCATGGAACCAGGTGAGTTGAGGGCAGGAAAGGTGATTTTTGTTGTAATGCTCTAAGGATCGTAGTTGAAGTGGAAATTGGAAGGTGAGATGAGAGGTTGGTTTCAACCCAATCCTTCGTCCAGGCAGTGAGTTGGAATGTGAGATAAGAGGGTGGTTTCAACCCAATCGTTTGTGCCAGGCAGTGAGTTGGAATGTGAGATTATAGGGTGGTTTAACCCAATACTTTGTCCCAGGCAGTGAGTTGGAATGTGAGATAAGAGGGTGGTTTTAACCCAAACCTTTGTTCTAGGCAGTGAGTTAGAATGTGAGATTAGAGGGTGGTTTTACCCCAAACCTTTCTCCCAGGCAGTGAGTTGGAATGTGAGATAAGAGGTTGGTTTTAACCCAATCCTTTGTCCCTGGCAGTGAGTTAGAATGTGAGATTAGAGGAATGAGCATCTACGCGTGTGATCAGATCCTGGATGCGGTCAGGGAACTGGCTCGTGAGGAAGGCACTGAGATAGAAGTGAATGCTGTGTTGGTAGACTACTTCCTGTGGGAGTACGCTCGAGACAACCGAGCACTGATTGATGAGCTGCCTTTTCACAGATGTAGGACTATTTACTACTGAATGGTATTTATATTTCATGTTTTTAATGGCGAGAATTTATTCAGATTTAAAAGTTTCTAACGAGTTTTGAAGCTTTGGCAGTACCCGTTCATTCTTCTGCAGATAGATAATTCTTTTTGATGGTATTCATCTTTTTTAGACAGTTAAACGTTTAATGTTTAATAAGATAACATCTAGATAGATAGGTATATTGTTAGTATTGTAGTATTCCATTTAATGGAATTATTGAAAGTAATAATTTGATTATTAATTATTTAACAGATTTTACTATTCGATAGTTTTACTTTATGATTTGTTAATTTGTAATCATCTTTCATTCTCTGAATTTACTCTTGATAACGCACAAGGATTTTATCCTAATTGCAGTGCTGACTTAAAAATGTGGATTAACAATACTCGTAAACTTCTTCATTATTGACTTGATCAGGCTCTTATGATATCTTAATGGCACTGAACTATAATGGAATGATGGTAATTTCTTAATCATAGTGAAGCTTTCTCAAGTAATAATTTCCGTGAGTTTTTCATTAGGCCGTTGCTTGAAGTCAAAATTTCTAAATTCCGTCTCCATAATTACGATTGGTAACATTCGTTTTCATACTCTTGAATCTCAGATAGTCCCTCTCCATATAGGATGACTACACTGCCAGATATCGTGCTCCCACTTGCAAAAAGAGACGATGAGAAAAACAACTATACTAAGGGCAAATGGCTCCAGTCAGAGGAGGAGATCCTCCGTGAGAATGCCAGGGTAAATATATGAATTTTAAACTTGACAGCACTACTTTTTGTTATCAAATTTGAGTTTGCTAACGACGATTATTCGCCATAGAAATCCCATGGTTTGTCAAATGAACGTGTATCTGGTCGTAAATTAAGCGCCTGAAATTACTGCACCAATGATATTCTTCAGTTTTCGGTGGTTTTCCTGTAAATTCACCCCTCAAAAGGGTGATCCATGTACCACTTCATTTCTCAGGCATCCAGAATCCCAAAATTCAAAGTTTGGCCGATTGTGCTAAAACTAATCATCAATAAAAGTTCAACCTAACTTTATTTATTCTGCTTCTCCTTAATACTCCTAACACCATGACACGCATTCCAGGAATACTTGGAGAGTCACGAGTTAACCCTGGATAAAGTGATGAGCTTGCCAACCAAAGCAAAGAGGGACTTCTTCAAGCATTGCGGTCTCAACATTAACAGGCCGTACCGTAACATCTGGAAAAAGGTATCCGGTCCTTCGTTTATTATTTTCCTTTCAGTTCACCCTAATCATTAGCCCTTCTTTTACCACTGTATTAATTTTTCCCTCCCCAATCGGCTCTTTAGTCCTTATAAGACGAAGTTGAAAGCTTTGTACTTTTATAATGTGCTACTGGTGACTTTTTCTCAGTGTCACAGGATATTTGACAAAAAGAACAACATTGGAACGTACACTGAAGCCGAGTGTAAGACTCTCATAGCCCTGGCTAGGACAGTACACGATGATAACCCAACCAAGTGGAAGGATTTGGGTAAGTTTGTGATTTATTTGAAATTTATCCATGATTTATCGGGATTGTTGATTGGCTCGTGATTGTTTAATGGAAACTTGGAGTCTGGAGATGTGACGTTGTAGACATTAGTTCTTAGACACCAAGTTATTTCTTCCATATTTCTCGTGAATTTATTGTACTCTTGTACAAAAGGCTGGGTGCTGTCAACATCCTATCCTGAACGGATATTGCTCTAATATCCAATTCACCCTAGGAAATACAATAGGCCGATCGGCCGCCTCAGTTCGTGATCGAGTAACTAAAGTCGGGGCACGGGTTAACAAGAAACAACGCCTCCACTGGTCAACCTCAGAGAAAGAAAGGTTCAGAGCCGCAAGAACCAAGCATGGCGATAACTGGAAGGCGATCAGTGAGTCAATTCCAAATGCTGTTTTTTTAGAATAAAGGGAAATCTATTACCTTGGAGTTTCTACGCGGAAGAAGCCCCACTTTGACATAACCCACCCAGACATAACTCTACCTTTGAACTAAAATTGCCTCAGATGCGAAATGTATTTACGGTCGTGCTATTTGAAAACTTATGTGAAAACATTTTCCTGTTTTAAGGTATACTCCGTTCTAATATTTACATCCGGTTAGGTATTGTGTAAACAAATGATAAGGAAATCGCCACAGTTGCAATACAGCTCCCGCCAATGGCACAGCGCGCACCATTTTTTGTTCATATTTGTAACGCGCTACGCAATTTTAATGATCATATTCGCGCAATTTGTCAATTTAGCCGCGCGCGCGCTGCGCTCGCGCGTACGTCTTGTATAGTGTATTCAGTGCAGTAGTGCATGCGGTCGGTCGGTTAATAAAAGCTAATAACGTGGCAAAACTGTCGCTTGCCTGACTAAAACAAGACACGGTCTGTTTCCCAAGTCCTATTCAGGAGTTTGAGCACTATATAAGGTACCAATAGCAAGGTCATTCAGGTAGGTAGGGTCATGGGAGGCAAATAGTGCAAATTTCAATCCAACGGTATGTGGAATGTGCAAAAGTTGCTATTTGTCAAGCTCGATTTGATGTTGGTTTGTGAACGTTACTTCATTATTCATGTTTGATATGATGTTGAGTGGTGTCAACGTCATAGAGTCGGTATGTGTACGTAACTTCATTCGTCATGCTTGATTGGGTCCCGAGTGGTGTCAACGTCATAGAGTTGGTATGCGGAATGTGCATACGTCGCCGTTCGTCATAGATGACTGAGTGGTGTCAGCCAACATATATAAAGGCATGTGCTGCAGCTCTGGTCATTAGTATTCATTTTCTTGTTCGAGTTGTCTTGCTCAATTGTTGTTAATAATGTTGTTTAAAAAGGAAGTGCTCTTCATCGAACTCACATCACCTGCAGAAGAAAATGTATCTTACTGGAGGATGAAGAAGAAAACAAAATACATGAGTCTCATAGAGGAGGCAAAATCAAATGGTTACAATGCAAAATGTCAAACAATTGAAGTGGGTGCCAGAGGTTTTGTTTCAAAACCATCTCTGACAACATTCAGGATGCTTGGAATCACCGAAGGAAACCAGATTAAGATCAGGAAAGAACTGTCACAGATAGCAATTCGATGCAGCCATTTCATCTGGATTAACAGAGAAAACTACCAGTGGGCTAATCCAGCAAGATTGTACCAGGAGGCATCTCATAATATGTCAGACCAGAAAGAGTCCAACTAATTCGTGTCATACCAGTTCGAGTCCACCAACTAGTGTCAAACCAACTTGTGTCCAACCATCCTACGACCATCCAACCTGCGTCCAACCTTTTTGAGCCTAACTATCATGGGCCAAGCCAACAAGAGACCATCAATCACATGCTGATCCTTGTGTTGACTTGGGACACACATGTGCCTGCATTGTTTGGTGCATCGGGGTGTGCTGGCTTGGCTTGGTGGCCTGGGGCCTTGGGCGTGGCTGGGGCGTTGGCTTGGCGCCCTCTGGCTTAAGACTCCCGGTGCATGGGGTGTTGAGGCGCACTTGGTGTTACTGGGTTTCAGGTCGGTGGCGTTTTGGCTGCGGTCCCGGTTGGGCCCGGGGTCCCTGGGTTGCATTGCCGGGCTGGTGATATTCGGATGTTTCGAGTATTGTGGGAGCATGTTGTCTCAATAAAAACAGAATCCATCACAGTGGGCATGAAAGAAAGCCTGCCAAAGTTCCCCATAACGGCGGCCGACGGTGAATCTTTGGTTAAGGACAGGGACTTATGGGGCATTTCTTCTCGAACGAGCACTCAGTCTCAAGGTTTTCTGCTCTGGGCACATTCACATCCACCAAGCCCATTGAGCCAATGTGAACTTCTGTTTTTCTCCCATCACCCTACAAGGGTACAGCACATCAGCCAACATCAGCCAACATCAATGTCCCTCACACATGTCAAACCTGTCTAGTCTCCAATTACCAGTCCAGTCACCACCACTCCCTCATCAGCTCAGCCCTGGGGTAAGGAAGGATACCGGCATACGTGCCCTTATTCTGACGTGCGACTTTTGCTAGACACCTTAGCCGGGCCACGTCCTCTTATTTGGTGCTCCACCTCATTACCTGCCCCATTGGGTTGACAGTTGATCTCGGACAGTTGTGGTACCCCTACCAACTACGTCCATCAGTTGTTACTGATCAGAAGTTCTGTCAGTACCAACTTCTCCTCTACAGCTTCAGTTGCTACATGGTCAGGTGTAGCAGTATGGCTGGCTGAGGACATCCTCAACGGATCAAACCCTCCCATCATCACAAAGACACTCCCCACCCACAAAGACACTCCCCACCCATAAAGACACTCCATACCCACAAAGACATCCTCCACACCACCTCTCACTTCTACCCCCCTTCTCCCCTGCTGGGGATCATCTGGACCGCTTGAGAACAGAGATCAGGTAATAAAAAAACGTGTGCACAGAAAAATATCTGCTAAGGCACGACCGATCATGGGCTCAAAACGAATCACCTAGGTGGTTCAATCAAATCTTATATATTATGTTGTTAATAATCGTTGTTAATAAGGTACCGTTGTTAATAAGGTACCATTGTTAATAATGGTACCGTTGTTAATCAGGTACCGTTGTTAATAAGGTACCGTTGTTAATAAGGTACCGTTGTTAATAAGGTACCGTTGTTAATAAGGTACCTCTGTTAACAAGGTACTGTTGTTAATGAGGTACCGTTGTTAATTAGGTACCATCGTTAATAAGGTACCGTTGTTAATGAGGTACCGTTGTTAATAGGGTACCGTTGTTAATAGGGTACCGTTGTTAATAGGGTACCGTTGTTAATAAGGTACCGTTTTTAATAAGGTACCGTTGTTAATAGGGTACCGTTGTTAATAAGGTACCATGGTAAATGAGGTACCGACGTCAATAAGGTACCGTTGTTAATAAGGTACCGTTGTTAATGAGGTACCGTTGTTAATAAGGTCCCTTTGCAAATAAGGTACCATTGTTGAGAGTCATTATTCAAAACCTTCTTTCATGCTCAAGATTTATCCGTGTCTCACCAAATTAAGTAATAAGGGAGCCTTGACCTTCAGTGCACTTTCCTTGATTTAAAAAGCGTCCCCTCGGTTTATATCCATGTGGCAATGTGAAGTAGTAATGAAACACAGTGTCGATTGAAAATGTATACACTCTCGCTTTTAATCTACAGTGTTTGCGATGCAATGACTATTATAAATAGAAAAGTAAGAAATTAAAACTATGAACAACGCAATATAATTAAGTCAAACATTTGAAATTAACTCCATTCATCATCAAATAAAAGAATGCCTCTGTTGTAGAAATGGGAAACATATGATGGTTTCCAAAATAATACTCGCCTGAATTTTCGAACAATCTAATAAAAAATCGGAGGGCCCAACAACACTTTCTACAACCGAGGCAAATCTTGGTTTAAATTTCACAGACCATCACGAATCCACATCAACGACATGAATATCGTCCGCCATGTTGTTCCTGTAGCAAGGCAACATGATCACATCACTGTTGTCCCGGTATACCGCCCCCGGCAGGACCGCGCCGCCGTCTGAGTACGCCGCTGAGCCGCCTCGCAGGCGGCTCCCTCTCGACACGTTAGGCGCCGTGCTGGACCGGGCGTTAGAGTCTGGTATTTCTACGGGGGTAAGGGGTGTGGTGGTGAGGCGTGGCACAGAAGGTCCTGCCATTATCCGGCCTACACCCCTCTGAACAGTCCGGGGGCGCGGCTGCGTGTTGTAGAAGGACGAGTGGACGTAGGGCGGCGGCGGAGAGTCGCAGTACTCGGGCGGCTTATCGTGGTCGCCGCTGCGGCGCGGTCCCCGCCGCGAGTACCACTGCCGGCACATGCAGCAGCACGCGACGCTGGTGAGCACGACGATCAGCACCACTCCGCCCCCAATGCTGACCACGTAGAGAGGCTTCCACGTCACGCTCCCGGAATCGCTACCTGATGTACAGTGAATGTATCATACTTTCATACAATATCTTATAATGTATCTTGTCGGGGTCGCACTCCCGGACTCGCTACCTGATGTACAGTGAATGTATCATACAATAATACAATATCTTATAATGTATCTTGTGGGGGCTACACTCCCGGACTCGTTACCTGATGTACAGTGAATGGTCAGTTGGTGTATTGGTATCTAGTCTAGCTCGTGATCGAAAGATCCCGGGTTCGATTCCCTACCGTTCCTACTGAGTTTCGGGTGAATGATACCTAGGGGGGCTCGCTTCCTGATTTACAGTGAATATATTATCTTAAAATAGCATACGTAACTATAGACAGCACTGCAATGTATATTACCGTTTTATTAGATGAGATGAAGCCGAGTTCAATAGGGATTTCACTCTGGAAATTAACGTAAATCATTTACATTAATTTCCAGATTGACACGTTAATATCAACCTACCAGTGCCAGGAGTGTCCTGGTCAGTGTCGTTACGTTCGCAGTGGCAGGAGGGGTACTCTGTCGGATTATTGACACAGGTGCAACTGTAATCCGGGTGGTAGCACCGAGCACTGATCTGTTGACCGAATCCGTTTATTCCTGTACACACCAGGTTCTTCGTAGCACGGGAACTGAAATGTGAAGGTGGTGGTCAGCGAGAATTCGCCACGAGCGTCTTTGTTTATTTATTGTTTGACTCGTGATTTTTTCTTAACATTAATCCCGCGTGATACAAACAACAAACAACAAACAACCATCACACATGATCACGAGCCGTTGTCAAAGAACGCCGGAAGTTCGGAATAGGTGCCTGACGCACAAATATACCGTTCGGCCGTTCACACGTCAACTTTCGATATAAATTCTATTGATAGTACATCGATTTTGGGTCAATACGAGCCCTCCGTCGATCGAGCGATTTGTACATTTAATCGATTAAACGTTTCCGACGAACTTCACTGCTGCTAAGCATTGATTCACCTAAATGGAATTTTAGGCTGCTTATTTTCAACCAGCATCAAATTTAGGTGGAAATAGTTAAAGCCGCTCCCTTGATTTTCATATTTTCAGATAAAATCAAGGGTCAACTGCAACAAAGGTGAAATATGTTGCAAACACTTTATTCAATTGATACCTTAGTTTCATGTCACGATGTAATGAACGAAATTCTGTAAAATGAAAATCACAACATCAAAACTACCAACCTCTTAGCCCTATCCGATTTATCCTCCTCAGCACGTACTAGCGTTACCAAAAGCAGATAAAGAATAACGATGCCAACATTCATTTCCCGGAAACATAGCGTATAAGTTCCATCACTCGACCGTGAAACTATCAGCTGATATATCCTAGGGAAGTTTTCGTTTCTAGTTTCAGTTTCATGCTGATATTGTGTGGGATTTTACTGCTCCTAAAACCGACTAATAATGCTGATTAATAACCTAAATAAGTTGTGTAAATTCGATTCGATTCTAATATTATGTCATCAAAAATGGATTCAAAATATAAGTTCAAAACTGATCTTCGACCGATATCAAATCACTAAATTGCAAGGCATGATTTAAAGACATGAATACGTAGCACCGCAAAGGTCACAGCAAAAGCAAAACTTGTAAGAGCTCACTATTTTGATTCACTCGAAAAACAAGCAGCCAACTAGTGGATTCCTAGACAACTAAATAGATCCATTTAAGTATATCAAGTAAAATGCTATATGTCGCAAGAAAATATTGACAAAAAATCGTGTACGTATTTATAAATTTAAATACTAAAAAACTCAAGTATATTATCTACGCTTACGATATATGGCTATAGCCTACGGTGACGAACGCACAAAAGTGAACAACTTATCGCGCAAGAAATTACATATTATATGTTACAAGCATGTATATATATATTTGTAGTAATCAGATGTTGCTTTTTGCTATACGGGGCCAAGCGTTCGAGAGAGAGAAGCGAAGAGAAATAATGGAAGAGAGATATATTATGTATGTTTGTGTGTGCGCGCAGAACACTGAGTTTGACGTTGCATGCGACACAGATCCAGAGACAAAGTTATATAAACCGTACACTTATGCGCTTATAAAATGTGATCAGAGGCTGAAAATATTATTAAAACGTAGTTCCATCGCCTTTCACTATAATTACACGCGCGCTTATCATGTGTAATTTTAAATTCCTTACAACAATGTAACATTTAGACCTCTGCTTCTTTACAACACTCTGAATCTTTTGAAGATTTGAGGTAGATATATCTCAGCTCTTGGATCATATAATTTTGGAAAGTTCTCGTTAATAGCAAGCAAGATAGCACGTATAGTGTTGTCTGCGTGCGTGTGAGGTCAGCCATTTCATGACGAATGCTGTCGAAGTATAGATTCATACTTCTGGACAATGTTTTGTCACGAGTTAATGTCATGCGAGAGAGTTATTCAACTGGAAGAAACTTGGAAGTTTGAGTTCCGGAAAATTATTGAGGCAAAAGTGAAACTTGTTTTTTCTCAAAAGTCAAAAGCGTCCGTTCGCTACATTTTAAATTACATATACAGTCATGGAGATCCAAGTTTTTGTACGCAAAAGGTTTTGTCTAGGCTTTAAAAGCCAAGAAAGCAGTTTCTTAAAACATTTCTTGAGAATCGTCAGATATGACTACACAATGGCCTTCACTGAACGAAAAGCTTAAAGTTTTAATATTAAATGTTTTAATTAATATCTAATGATAATTTTTAGAAATTAATGATTGTATTGTACTCCTTTATGGAATTAATTTTCTGCGGATCAGATGTAATCCTCCCATGAGATCCATCACTGCATGAAATTTCCTTTGCACAATGCACATAAACATAAAGTTATTGGTAAATCACAAATATTGACTACATTTTCTGATAGTTTTTTCGGTATTTCACTAAATAGATGTTGCTTAAATTATGATGCATCATAATTTAAGCCTCAAAAACCTATCTCCTTGTTTTTCGAATTGCCACTGGATTTGATTGCACAATGCACTTGAACCCCAGGGGCGTTGTCAGGGAAGGCGACACAGGGAACCGCTTGCCCTTTTCGGACAGAGATTGTGAAACTTTAGTAATGATTAGAGCTTGGAGCCAAGGTAAATTAGACATTCAAAAGGTTTTAAATGTAACTCGCCGACCTCTTTCTTAAAACCTGGCTACGCCCCTGATGAACCCCATACCTTTTTTCTGTATTTCATCTCATTCGTCCATAGAAAACGCTCACCTATTATAGTACACGCACCAAATTAAATTATATAACGAAATAAATAATTCTCATGGCACGTTTATTAATAATTCAACAAATCACATAGTAGTAACAAGTCACGATTTTAAGATCTCAAACTGAATATAAATTATAAAATATATACAACATTTAACGTATAAAATATTTATATATAGCTTTAAGTTGGTGTCCCCCTACTCTCTTTTCTCCCGGCAACATAGTGGGATCGTGTTACATAATCAGGGGACATGGAGTAGACGATGAAACGTCACCAACTCCCCATGTTAAACTGTCATAATGACGTCATCATGCGTTACTTAGAACTCGTTCCAGCACCGTCATCACGGGTTCTCGACACCAACCTCCCAGGCATTTCTAAGTTGTGGTTGCCAAGGCAACCAGGAGGTGTTGCCAGCTGTTGCTGCAGATCTCAGCATTCGTTATCCGGAGAAAACTGTGAATGGGTTTTATCGGAGTTTTTTGGAGTCCGAATATATAGCGAGGAATAGTTCTGCATGTTATAAATTTTGAAACATTAAGTATTATGTTTGAGTGGCGGCAATTATGCGTTATTATTTAGATTCTGAAGAATTATGCAAATTGTGTGCAGGTGGATCGATAATCGATGTGACTGATGATAATATGGGGTCGATGAAAACACGCAATTTACTGTTCGAACAATCTACGTCCCTAATAGAAATTATTTCAATATGTGCTCTGGGATTGATCCCATACTACTTAATTAATTCTGTCGATCTCAACCCCCTCCCTATCCTTAATCATGTAAAATGTAGCGCCCTCATTTCAAAAAATTCTAATAATGAGTCAATAAACAATTTGATGAGTCAATATTATAGTTATACTATTCTTGATCGGTTGGCTACTTGAATGGGGGTGGGCCAGCGAGGGCCCAGACTGCGCCCACGAGTGGGAGCTATACAGGCCGGTCACTGCCCCATTCTTGATCGGTCACCATTCAATTAAATGATATTTGTATTTATAGGAACCATTTCATGACGCTAACACCCATTCTTTCCTCAGGTGAGGAGGTTGAGACCCGAACACCCCGCCAGTGTCTCAAGTTTTCTTTCGATATCAGGAACAAAGGTGTGGGGGATAAGATGACTTTAGAAGATCAAGTCAAAATGGTGTGTACATGCATCGATTGATGAACTATGTAGGGATTGATTAAGAGTAAGACGTCCATTTTACAGTGCGCGCAATTTACTCTTCACAGAATTTTTGTTGAAAGTACAGTATTTTTATTTTAAACACACGTCATATGGATAACTCAGCCGATTTCAACCCCCTTCCCGGCTTCCCATCCTTAATCATGTAAAATTTATGATATAGCATACTCTTTTCAAAAAATAACAATTCTAATATTATCTGATGATCGGTTGCTTCAGTTGCAACATAAGAGGAATGTCACTGTCAGAATTGATTCAGATCAATTATCTGATGAGTTATTCGACTATTCTTTAACAACCCATCCTTCCAGGTGGAACTACTGTCCCGAGAACCTGTACACTTCGCTGATGAGATTAACTGGTCCGCGTTAGTTGAGCACTGGGCCCCTGAGGACCGGGGTCCTGCCATCACCGCCCCCAACCTCCGCAAGCGCTTCAAACGCCTCGTTATCTACCGGGTTCCTTTCCAGAGCCAGTTGGACTTCAACGACACCATAGACCTGCTTATGGAGCACTTCGTGAAGCCGTTCCGGAGAGGTGAGATCAACCCGGTGACCGGTAGGGATCAGACTTCAAGTCGAGGCGATGATCAAGTTAGTAATCTTGATTATGATATTGATCATGACTCGACCGAACATGATAATCCTGATCACCAAGGGTCGGGTATTGGGCGGGATAGTTTCCTCCTTGGAAATGGAAAGGCCTCCGATGATGACGAGGATGTTCAGTTTTGCGGTGATTTCACGCCCCAGGTTACCAAAGTTGAGGAACATGGCGAAGAGAGCCATGATGAGGATTTCGTGCTGGAGATCTAAATAATAGAGAAATTCTAATTTTAATTTAATGATCTCAAGTTGAAGTAATGGATCGTTCACATATTTCGTTATCAATTTTTGGACATTTTCTACCCCTTCACTCTCAGTCTCCCTCGTATTACTATTATCAAACTTAATCAAGGCCCAACTCCCCCTTCTCTTGAGCAGAATATTGCGTAATCATGGCTACCCCCGCCTTCTTGAGTAGACAATGAAGAAAATGGACAGTCTAAATACTCTAATATTCATTTTGTTTAACTATAGGAAAATTTTGGTGAAAATATCGAAGAAAGGTTTTCGAAATTTTCTTTTGAGCTGGGTTTTCTAGAAATTTTGCCAAAAAATAGCGAGAATTTAGGGGCCATCCAGAAATGAGCTCATCAAAAATCGGCCTTTTTTGAACATACATACATACTACCTCATACTACCAAAACCCCCTCCCCTCCCCATAATCATTGCCAGACGTTGCCTGCCATAATCAGACGTAATCATTGGAAAGCACCCCTTCCCCTAAATGATTACGTAATTATACGTGAAAGAATCTTCATCATAAAAAGTTTAACTCAGATTTTGATAGGTGAACCGCGGTTAAACTTAAAGTTGTGTTTTTCATTTTGGTTTTTAATTTAAATTTTAAGACTGTTGCATATTTCTGGGTCCCGGCGCGGGGTCAGGCAACGCTTGACAGGAACTTTTTAATCTGGAATCGAGTTTAAAGAAGACGATCTCCAGCTCCTCTGGCAGTGTGGGCGTTCGGCACTGTGGCTCATGCTCACTTAAAGTTAAATTTGTACTAATTTAGTACAAATTTAAATGAGCCACACTTAAATAACTAAAGTTCTGATTTATGTAATTTTTATTATTCGGTTTTGACTTTTGAAAACGTTGTGACTCCCAAAATCTCATCATGATCATGTTTCAGTTCTGTTGTCAATTGCATGCGATTAAGATTTGTCGGAATCCTGCGGCGGGCGCGCGCGTCCGCCGACGTGCTATTCTGCCTGCGCGCCGTCTATATCAGTATATCACTATACCTAGTCTTTCCTCCGCTCCTCAGAATTTAGCCGTTACTTATAGACCGCGCGCGCATCTGGTCAGATGAATTCGATTCCTGTAACCAGCGCGCGCATTCGTTGTCTGACGTCGTCAGGCCACAACTCTGCGAGTCGTGGCGCGCGCTCGAGGGGGTACGGGTCAGACAACGCACGCGCATTCGCCGAACGTCTAACTATAACAGGAGAGAAACGCTGCGCCGCGCGCGTGGCCAATTCAACAGTTGTCAGACGTTGTCTGACCCCTACGCCTTCGGCGGGCGCGCGCGCGAAGCTATTCTGAAGAGGAACAACGCGTTTAAAGCCCGCGTAGGTGTGTTGTGTGTGTTAGGGCAACTCATGGCCTTGTCTGATGTATCAACTATCAAGATCAAATTTGATCAAATTTGAATTTGATTTTGATACAGTTTTTCAGTCAATTTTAGTAATTTTAGTTTTAGTACGGCAAATTTTAGTTGGTCAGTATGTATTTAGTATCATGAATTTATATTTATTGGTAGTAGGAAGTAATGAAGTAGGAAGTTAAGTAATGAATCTAAATGGCTCCAAGACCCCGTATTTTAAGTTCTTAGGTCAATAGGTTAATATGTTTTAGTCTGTAGTTTTTGGAGTTTCTTTGGTGTAATAATGTGATCCTTCATTATATCAAGGAGTGAATGAGATAGGAGTGAAACTCAGGGATGATAATGAATGGAATGAATCTAACAATTTCACACAACCACCCAAATCTGCTGACAGTTTAAGATTCCATCTTCAGGATCTCCATGTGAATGTAGTGTTGTTTAGTTTAAAAGTTTTTCGAGTTTATGATTTTTTCTATATTAATGTTCTTGTATTTACAGATCGAAGATGTTATAGAATGACGAAATTGATTGTCATTAAATTTAAAGAACCACATCGTTTAGATTTGTACCTGTACGATTGAGTCAAAAGAGAATAAATCAATTACTCATCAATTTAGGTTATTATCTGTGTTGTAAGGAAAAGAAATTTAAGGAAAAGAAATTTATTTTTAATCATCAATGATCAAATGAATTTAACAGTGCATTAGCCAAGTAATAAAAGTTCCATCTGTCCTTAATTAACTGGCCTTTAATTTAATTTATCCTACCTTTACTGGCCCCACTTTAACTGGCCTTAGTCAGTTTTAAGCCTTAAGTTCCATTTTGGATTTTGGAATGGACTGCTTGATGTTGGAATATCAATTGTTATGCTCTAATCATGTAATTTGAGCATGGCAACTCGGAGTGAAAACATCAAGAATTTCATACTGAGCTGTATGTCTGTACTCCGATTTGGTCTTGTTTTTTCTATCATTTTATTTGGGCAACAAGTGAGTTGTTATTTCTTAAGTTTAATTTTTTGATTTTCAAGGATTATTTTCAAGTTCAATATAATGTTCTAGAATGAATCCTTAGTGCTTTACTAATTGTAAAGCAACATTTTGCTCATTTTATGCATCATGAACTCTTTTCCTTAGTACCTTATTGGATTGCTCTAAATGTTTTTTTGCAGACAAGAGGATTCTTTGTTGGGATAGTATCTGGCCACATAGGAGCCACTGCACTTGACGGCACTTATCTTGGAATATCCTTAGTGAATTTGCTGAGTCACCTCCCTCTTCTGGGGGTTACATCTGCTATTGATGTATTAGGGGTTGCTGCACTTTGTAAAAGCACATCAAAGCAAGAGGTACTGTATGATTAACCCTCCCTTACATATTGTTGTTACATGGATCTGGATGAATAGATATTATGTTCATTAAACTTTTGCTTCAGTTAACTCATAAACGAGTGATTCTGAAAAAAAACCTCCCCCTGACAAAGCTCCCCCAGACATCCCCAGGACAACCCTCCTCCCCAATTAAAAACTTCCCCAATTGTAATCATAACCCTAATCATGACTCTAATCATAACCGTAACCCTAACTGTACTCTAACGTACTGATGATGTAAGCAAACACAAATCACTTGGCTAAGGGGTTGATACAATGTCTTGGAATAATATCATTGTAAGTACAAGGGCCAATGAGGAAATTATTTCGGTACACTTGATAACATTTCTGTGAAATAACAATGAAATTTATGAAAGCAGCTGGACACTGCAAAAAATTTATCTCTGTTTGATTCTGTTCTGACTAATTAATGTAATTTCATTTTTCATATCTCAAATAATCTTGATTAAGCTTGATAACTCCATAAAATTCCAACTTCCGATTCTAGCCCTATATTAACCCAGTTTATTCAGTAAAATAGATTGTTAAATAAAAAAAACATACAATATTTTACAACAGTCCTAATCAGAATTTTCACAATTTATTGTATTTCAATCCAAAGTGAATAAAAACATTTGTGATAAAAGATAAGTTACTGCATTGATAAAACACAACCAATTTCATATTAAATACAATACTAGCAAGCCCATTGAGCCTGCAAATGCGCAGCTCAATCAGTGCTGCTAAATTAACAGCACCTCATTCACAAATTCTAAACTAAATAAAATTGATTAAATACTATTAACCATTTCAAAAAACTTCCAATCAGATCAAAAGTTACAGAGCAATGGACTAAAACAGCATTATACAGAAATGAACACAAACAATTCATCTGCATGTTCAACCATCTAGCAATGTGCACAACTATATCCATACTGCACATGTGCACCTCAAAATTTGTCTACAAAAGGACAAAATACATTATCAGTCCGGACAAAAATACAGAGAATAGAAAATTATTGGAAAGACATGGTTACTGTAATATAAGTATTGAAAAATAACAATCTTATAATACAAAAAATGCATTATTTGTTTGCTCATTTAACAATGCTATTTAACATTACCCAATACTTATAAAAGTATGATTAATGCTGTATTAAATGCTGATAAAATAATCCATTCTTTATTCTGTGTCTAGATAAAATAATTTGAAATAGAATATGCAGCTCAGCAGTACTGAAACTGTGTGTGAGGAAGCAATTCTCACATCTGTAGGATGTATATCAATAAGAGAGTTGTGTTACTATTTCAGGAAATGTCATCCAGGGGGCTTGAGCATTAATATTAAGTTTCAAATCTTTAATTTGGAACCATTAGACAGTTTGCTGTCACTAATTATCTTTGCTAAAGCAATAAATCAGCTCAGTTTATTCAAAACCAGTGAAGCTCATCAATAAACTGTTCATTGTTGCAGGTTGGCATTGTTGTTCAGCGCACTCTCCTGGTCTGCCTCCTGCTTTCCTCGCCTCTTGTAGCCCTGTTACTCCTCCTCAGACCTCTCCTACTGTACATCCACCAGGATCCTGTAGCTCTGGAGGCTGCTGTGTCTGTCCTGCACCTGGTAATCCACATTGGATTCAATGAAATATGAAACAGCTGTGTGTAATGATATCTTACAGTTGTAGAGTGTACTGTATACTGCGAGTGTGAAGAGTAACAGCTGTATGTGATATTGAACATTCCATAATATGGTGTGCATAGTTGCATATTTTATGATATATTACATGATATTAGTATTTAGGTACATTCAATTTGGTTACTGTTGAAATTATAAAATAGTGCCTAAAATGGCTAACAATATATTATACAAAGTCGTAACATTGTGAGGCTTGTTATGCCAACACTATAAAGTGTTAATGTATGTATCTCAATTTCGCTAACTCGTGAAGCTATTAGCATAGTTATCTAAATACATAGTCATAGTGGTCAATAATCCATTATTACACTTTTATGTTCATTATTATTGATGAATTATATTTTGAAAGCTCATGGTGGGGTTCCACTATGAGTACAATGTTGACAGATCTTTTAATTTCAGTCAATCCTCATTGTTCCCATCAATGCAGTGTCGCTGTGCATGGCAAAGTACTTGTTTATTATTAACAGACAAAGAGCTGTGGTATACAGGTGAGCAGTCTTAATTTAATTTAGTCTTAAAAGGATTATCTTGTGACTATATGTTTTTTTCTTGTGATTAAAGTCTTCATTGCATCATAGGAAAATCAAGGAAACGATAATAAAACCTGCTCAAATGACTGCAATAGTGCAATGTACAATCTAAAGTTTGTGAACATCTCTCTTAAATTCAGCCTTACACCCTGGCTCCTGTTACGAGAAATACTCGCGAACATTCTCGCGAGAAAAACTCGCGACAAATTTGTATTTTCATCAACGTAGCTCCTGTATACGAGTATTCCGTTTGGCGTGGATGTAATTGACACTCGATACTTCGATAGTCACTGCGTGTGTACCTAACTGTGTAAAATTAACATTCTACATTTTACACACGAAACAGAACTTTCTCATCCCTCAACGAGTATGAAAGTGTTCTTCGAACTTTCGAAGAAGGGCTGCCTGATGAATGAAGTCCGATAGAACCACTTCATTCTAACTTCAACCATTGATGGACAATGCAACCAAAAAACTGTAATTGAGTCATTGGTTATCCAGCAGTGTTCTTTTTTTCCAATGTGTGGACTAATGTGTGTATTTTCAGATTAGGTACTGAACAAGGAGCTAATTAGATCTCAAATTTCATTCTCATATTTGTTATTTGGAGGTCAATCACTACCAATGTCTTCATAGCAATCCTCTAGTACCTAACTACAACTAATTACACTTAACTGCTTAACTGACGGTTATCTCACTATGCTGAAGGCAAAATTTAGGAAATTATAATGATTGCAGGACAAGTGTAGGTATAGTTCATACCAATCGGTTCAAACTCATCATAATGATAAGCATATTGGTCGAAAGTTAATTCATTTATTTTGAAAAGAGGACTTGTCAAAATTGCAGCAAACTGTCATTTATCATTAATCTGACTATCTGAGATGAATTCGTATCTTGATTCTTGATGTACCTAATTCAGGTTCGCTCTGCTCCTTCTGATACTCTGGTAGTAAAGTAGTAAAGTTGCGATGTATACACTATACGGCTCTTGTTGTAATACCTATGCACATACATTTAATGAGGTAATTTGATTTTTACATCCGGGTGGTATAAAATCATGATCTAATTGGGCTCTGCTGCATACTTCCATTGATCAATCAATAAACCAATTATTCCTTTTTCGTATTTACCTTGCGAGTTTTTCTCGCGAGGCATTTGAACACGTCTTTTTAAATTTGCCTCCCGAACATTCTCGCGAGTCAAAA
The DNA here is from genome assembly GCA_011033025.1 of Beroe forskalii. Classification (NCBI taxonomy): domain Eukaryota; kingdom Metazoa; phylum Ctenophora; class Nuda; order Beroida; family Beroidae; genus Beroe; species Beroe forskalii. The sequence continues at coordinate 1,098,281 of WFMF01000008.1, read as the reverse complement.
GGCCGATTTTTCTCGCAAGTTTTCTTGCACAGGAGCTACGACGAATAAATTTCTCGCGAGTTTTTTCGGCTTGACTCGCGAGTTTTTCTCGTAACAGGAGCCAGGGTGTTATACTTGTTTACGTACGTGATGAAAGCTGTATGATTTTACACGCCTAGATCAGCCGTGGCAGGAGTTGTTGTGACCGAGGAATAATCACAATCCTAAGCCGAGGTTGATTGTCGGTCTCACGTCATTTTATAATAATTACAAACAATGGCCTCATGTATCGTAAATATCTTTTAGAAGTATCATAATATAATCAACTAAAATCAACTTTGATCAAATATAATCAACTTTTACCTGGATTCCTTGTTTCAGTGTTGTTGTGACTCTTGGCGCAGGACTCGCCATCTTGACCTTGGTTACCTTCTCGCTCCACGTTTCGCTCCTGGTGAGTAAGATACCGTTACTTAACTATATTGAGGCGTGGATTTGGAAATATAAGCCGAGGAGAAGCCGAGTGAAATAAGGAAAATCCATGCCGAAATAATGTGCTGTACCGGTCTTATATAACGATCTAGGGCGCTATGTAAACATGTAAACCGGATTTCAAACTCGGTGAACATAGGTGAGTTTGAATTTACCAGTACATTTGATAAAATACTTATTGTGAATTGGTCTCCCACCGGAATTTTACCTTGAGATTTCAGAGAAGCTTTCTTTATGTCTTTATAGTTGATGAGGGAAGCTTTGAAGGATTCTAGATTCCGGAGCATTGCAGAAAAGTCTCTTCAACTTCAACTCATCCTGAAAATCAATTATTGGATTTTGATGTGGCTGATTTTTCTTCATGGAGGGTACACATTGAGAATAATACTGTTGTTACAAGAACGGTATGTTTTACTTCTAGAACATTTTCCGAGTGTGTATTAATAAAGTTGAATTGATGGATTTTAAACAGCTCTTCGAGTCTTGGGGAAATTCTCACTCTTAAAAAGATTTAAAAAAAACGGTAAATGGCCAAACTAACAGTGGTAGTCCACCTTTCCGATTCCAATACTACTGATGTAATGCAAGGATGCAATTTTCATAGGGTGGCAGTAAATTAGCCAGGAAGCCCTGAATAAACCCTGTTAACGCAATGGAAGGGATTTTACCTTGAGATTTCGGAGAAGCTTTCTTTATAGTTGATGAGGGAAGCTTTGAAGGATTCTAGATTCTTGAGCATTGCAGAAAAGTCTCTCCAACTTCGACTCATCCGACTCATCCGACTCATCCTGAAAATCAATTATTGGATTTTAATGTGGTTGATTTTTCTTCATGGAGGGTACGCATTGAGAATCATACTGTTGTTACAAGAACGTTATGTTTTATTAATAAGAACATTTTCCGAGTGTGTATTAATAAAGTTGAATTGATGGATTTTAAACAGCTCTTGTGCAATGAAAAAGCAAGTTTTCGATAGTGAATCAATTTCTTCAATCATCATTCAATCATTGTATTGAGAATCATACTGTAGTTAAAAGAACGGTATTTCCGGTTTAGCCCTGAATAACTCGGAACGGTACAAGTAGTTAAAGATTCGGGACTGGTTGGGCTCCGCTTTGTTGAGTGAACACTTGAGCCCTGCATGTCATGACATCCAGGGTTCGAGTCTCGGGGAAATCCTCACTAATAAAAGCGGTAAACGTGCCAAGCTAACCTTGATAGTCCACCTTTTACGATTCTTATACTATCGATGTAATGCAAGGATGCAATTTTAATAGAGTGGCAGTAAATTAGCCAGAAAGCCGTGAATAAACCCTGTTAACGCAATGAAAGGGATAAGGTTGAAAGATTCAGCATTCGGAATACTCACCAAGTCGTGAAGTTTCAGGAATCGGCTCTTTTTTATTACCTTCCTTTCTTTCTTTCTAAATTCCCCTTCATGATCTTTCTCAGATCATCATTTTTTATAATTAATAATAATAATGATATCATTTTTATGAAATAAGTTATTACCAATTACAAATTACCGTACCCAATAATACGAGTAATATGTTTGTATGGTACTTCCCTGGTACCATACAAACTATAACTATGTTATTGTACGAACTATATTGCTTTAAACTTACAAACTTACAACGCAAATTAAATTAACTAACTGATAATGTTTTGTCACACTTTGTGGAATTTCTGAAGAAATGATATTTTTTCGAAACTGACAGTTAAATAGGGGTCAGGTTTTGAGGGTTGATTTCATATATTTGAAACTTTTGAGTTTCACTAAAATGTTAAAATCAAACTCAAAATAACCGTCAACTTGTACGCTGATTGTTCAACGTCATAGACGGCTTTGGGGTCCTATTGGGAAGCTACTGCTTCGTTAATAATAATAATTTCTTACCTACCAGACTTGTACAGCTGCAGATCCCCTAAATCTGGTTGGGTCACGTTAAAATAGATAACAAATATTTTATTTCGAGGGTATGAGAGGGGTTTGCTTATATAACTACCCTTTCAAAGTTCCGTAATCCTGGCCGCTCTTACCTGCAAGACTGGTGCAACAGGAGCAGCCCACACACCCCAAGTTCCAATGTAGACCACTCTTGTGGGTGTTCTTGGGGTGGTTGTGCTCACAAGCAACCTTTTCAACGGCCTCGACCTCTTGCACATCTTCAGCAGTGTAATCGTGGCAGGCAGCAGAAGAACCATCCACTGTGTGAGTTAGGATTTGTCAATGTGTCATGTGAGTTAGGAAATGAGAATTAGGAAGTATGAGTTAGGAAGTATGAGTTATGAAATATGAGTTATATTAGGAAGTGTGAATTGAAAAATATGAGCTAGGAAATGTTTTTTGGAAATTTTTTTTTGGAAATGTTAGTTAGGAAATTTAGTTAGGAGATGCGAATCAATATCTGCGATTTGAATATTCCATAAATACGGCAAAAAACCCACAGTACGCATTTTCTCCTTTCACGTTTTGCCTCTATACATCAGAGTCAACCCGGAATACCCTAAAAAGTTAACCTGATACCCCCCGACCCCTGGGTACCTTTCACGCAGCAGCTATTATTGTAGCTCCCAGCCCATGTGGCCGTGTCTTTGGCACTATGTCTCTGACACACCTTCAATTTTACATCTCTTATCTTTTTATTTTCTTCTGCTGTGTAATCGTAGCAGACGTGCTTACCTGCGTAAATTAACACAGGATTTAAAGTAGGCTCTTTTTAGGCCGTATTAACGTATTAATTAACTATCATTTATGTATTCGTAGTTTTATAAAGAGACATGAAATTAGGCGCTTTTTGAGGAATTAATGTTGTATTAAATGTAATTTTAGAATTGAGAACAGTGCTTTAGCGTTCCATGTGAGGCCTTTCAATAACAATAGGGTTCTGTAGAATGGATTAATACCGATTCACCATAAAACGTTTAAAAAGATTCTCACGTTTAGCTTCATAGTGTAGACAAACACCATATAAGGTAAATTTGAAATTAGGGTCCGTGGAATTAGCTGTGCAAGACTTGTCTGTGGCAGCAATCTCAGCTGTGCCATCGTGTGGATGAACACCCCCGACAAACATCCCGTCTATTGCGCCTTTCTCTGAAATCCATCGATTAGAAAAATAGTTTTACAAACATGACGTCATATTGAAATTTTATAGGGTGTTAAGTTCGTTCCAAATGCATATTCAACCACGTGAAACGTTTGGTTTGCAGGTTTGTTACCCATGTTGTGGGGGTTTGTTTCGTACCTGAGTATACGACGCAGGATACCATAAAGGCATTATCTTTGTCGCACTGTAGCCTTGCGTTTCCTTTGCTGCTTTTTACTCCTTTAACTACAGTGCTGAAACGTTCCGAGTCCTTTTTGAAGCAGACTGCTTGTACCTGAGAGGTGAACACGGGTTTTTCCTTCATGTTTGGGCGTCTCAGTCTAACAATATCCAGGATTTTGTAGAAAAAAGTAGGGTCACTGAGGTTTTTCTTTTCATGTAGCCACAGGCCCACCCTAGGATGCTGGTCTTTTTCGTCGTTCAGGCCCACTTTTCCCGCCACGTGCCCATTTTTTGGCAGAAATTTTGATCACAAAAACAGGCCCATTCGAGACATCAAATGTCCATTTGAGATACTACAAGCCCATTTAAACAGCACTGGCTAATTTGTGACAATGCATACTAGGGTTCCTCAAAATTAATTAATGCCAGGGCTATTTGAGACATGAAAAGGTCCAAATGAGACCATACCGACAAGTTCGAGACAATACTGGCCCATTTGAGACATCACCGGCCAATCTTGGATATTGCAGGCCTGACATTTCACCGCCCCTACCCCTATTTCCAGAAAAAAGCTCGTTATAGGTTGCCAGCATCCAGTAGATACAGGAAAGAAAAACCTTAACGGGGTCACAATCAAGCTTGAATGACCATTCAGAAAATTCCGTGAGATCGAACTTGAAGTTTAGTAAGGATGGTTACACCATTTTTCCTAAGTTATTGCTGTGTGCTAAGAACACTTTAATTAACGGATAAATTTTACCAATTACTTTGCATTTCTGCAAATTGTATAAAACGATGAAGCGTATTATATTATTTACCTTCACCCTCGTCCCAGGAATGCCATTATATTGAAACCGTGTATGTGCAGTACATTTTTCCTTAGGAATATATATTCCATTTGAATGTTCTGCAATCGCCTCCTTAATCATGGAACACTTAATAAGCAGGTAACCATCAGGACACTTTGCTGTGGCCGTGGCTTTACCAATACCACGTGACCAGGTAGACCAGGAGGAAGTCACTGTCACAGCAGTTTCAGTGTGTTGTATTTTCTCACTCTGATCTAGTGTTGCTGTTGCGATGGACTGGGCCGATGAACAAGGCAGTAACACCAGAAGGAGTAGTATCATTGACATGTACCGCTCTATTACGTGATGGTTATATTAGTTGTGCGAACGAAATACTAGAAATGTCTTGTTTCTTTACTCCCACCCAAAATCACAAAATTGTTTCCACAATTGTTTTTTTTTCTGAAATGGTATTCGTATCATGCGGAAAAAGCTCAAAATTCCCGAGCAATATTGTGCAATTCTGGACCGGAAAATGCCAAAATTACCACAACAAATGGTCCTTTAAGCATTTTCCAAAAAATATCGATAAATTTCTAATGTTTCACTTACAGAAATGATGAACGCCCCGAAACTTTTTAAATTTTTACTTATTGGCCCTCAAATTTAGCCGGCTTTAAACGAATTTGAGAATTTGTCCAAAGGGCCGGTCAAAAAGCCATTTAAAAGAGGACCGGTTTTAAATTAAATGTCACATAATTTCGGTCAAGCGAAAGTTTTATGACTTACAGTTTTAAATTCACTTGAACGCTATAATAATAACCGAAATCATCATGTTATTAGACCGAGATTTGCGTCTTTTAGTGCAATCTATTACTATAAAATAGATTTGAGTGACTATTTCAGTGCATAAAATACTTGACCTTGCAACCGCTAGAGAAAAAAGGTCCAACGGGCCGGTTAAAAAGGTTCAAAAATGATTCGGTTTTGTCCATAGAGCCTAGGGCCGGTAAAAAGTCAAAATGGGGTTCTCTGTCACGAGGAGATGAAACGTTCGAGCAAGACAAATTTCAAAATTTAGAAGGTCTCGCTGAAAAGTGAACTTATATATTCAGAACCACGCGACATAATTAGCCGTGAGCCCTGATTGTGAAAAGGAGCGAGATAATTACAGAGCACGATGAAAATGGGAGCTAGAGATGTCATCATTATCATATCTTAAAGTGATGAGCTGATGACGACCAGAAGTTAAAGCAATGCCTTTCGTTCGCGAGCTATAATCGAGCATGGAGACTTTGTATGGCATTCGAGACAATGCTATCATACGACTTTGAATAACAGTACCTATATTGCACGAAAAAGTATAAATATTCAGCGCAAAAGAACTTGCAAAAGAAACCATGGTTAAAATCGCATGATGATGAAGAAAATTGTTAAAAGTATGTTGGGAGCCCGAGGGATTTGAGACTTTGAAAAACAGTACTACCTATTGCAAGAAAAGTGTAAATATTCAGCGCTAAAGAGCTAGCGAAAGAAAACCATCGTTAAAATCGCATGATGATGAAGAAGATTGTTGAGTATGTTGGGAGCCCCAGGCATTTGAGACAATAGAGCTTGGTTGTTAGCCCCTGTCTTGCACTTGAATAATATTACCTGACAATAGCAAAATGGGCAGGTTAGGGCTCATCGCGCTTTCGAACGAATTTGAATGCTGAATTTTGAATATATAAGGAAATTTAGCATACTGAATTTTGAATACTTTGCAACTTTGAATACTTTATGGAGATCTGTCTTAAGATTTTGCATGCAAAGTAACTTGTAAAGTTAATTGGGCTAGGGCATGCAAAGTAACTTGTAAAGTTAATTGGGCTAGGGCATTGAACCTTAGAATCTTGTCTCGTTTATCCCCTGGGACTTACGCCTTTCGTTTGGCATGGCGTATAGCGATGGAGCCCAAACCAAAGGGGAGTTTTCATCGTGGGTGTGCCTCTACAGTCTTACAAAACTCTCAAAGTCAGTGCTCAGAATGGGTTGCGCCCCTACAGAGCTCTCAAAGTCAGTGCTTAGAATGGGGTGCGCCCCTACAGAGCTCTCAAAGTCAGTGCTTAGAATGGGGTGCGCCCCTACAAAGTCAGCACTATCTCGGACTGATTCTTAAAACTCGTTACCACACGTAACTCCCCACTTTTCATAAAAATACGTGACGTAACTCATTCCTTTTCATAAAAATACTCGACGTAAAACTCTCTCCTTTTTCTCAGACGTTACACTGGTGCTACCTTCTTACGGAATGTCTGCAACCTTTACTACTTCTAGGATACTTCCTACTGCAAAAGGTATGCTATTGCCACTTCTAGGATATTTCCTCCTGCAAAAGGTATGCTATGGCTAATCCTAGGATATTTCCTACTGCAAAAGGTATGCTATTGCCACTTCTAGGATATTTCCTCCTGCAGAAGGTATGCTATTACCACTTCTAGGACATTTCCTACTGCAAAAGGTATGCTATTGCCACTTCTATGATACTTCCTACTGCAAAAGGTATGCTAGTGCCACTTCTAGGACATTTCCTCCTGCAAAAGGTATGCTATTGCTAATCCTAGGATATTTCCTACTGCAAAAGTATGCTATTGCCACTTCTAGGATATTTCCTCCTGCAAAAGGTATGCTATTGCCACTTCTAGGATACTTCCTACTGCAAAAGGTATGCTATTGCCACTTCTAAGACATTTCCTACTGCAAAAGGTATGCTATTGCTAATCCTAGGATATTTCCTCCTGCAAAAGGTATGCTATTGCTAATCCTAGGATATTTCCTACTGCAAAAGTATGCTATTGCCACTTCTAGGATATTTCCTACTGCAAAAGGTATGCTATTGCCACTTCTAGGATACTTCCTACTGCAAAAGGTATGCTAGTGCTAATCCTAGGACATTTCCTCCTGCAAAAGGTATGCTATGGCTAATCCTAGGATATTTCCTATTGCAAAAGGTATGCTATTGCCACTTCTAGGATACTTCCTACTGCAAAAGGTATGCTAGTGCTAATCCTAGGACATTTCCTTCTGCAAAAGGTATGCTATGGCTAATCCTAGGATATTTCCTACTGCAAAAGGTATGCTATTGCCACTTCTAGGATACTTCCTACTGCAAAAGGTATGCTATTGCCACTTCTAGGATATTTCCTCCTGCAAAAGGTATGCTATTGCCACTTCTAGGATACTTCCTACTGCAAAAGGTATGCTATTGCCACTTCTAGGATATTTCCTCCTGCAAAAGGTATGCTATTGCCACTTCTAGGATATTTCCTCCTGCAAAAGGTATGCTATGACTAATCCTAGGATATTTCCTACTGCAAAAGGTATGCTATTGCCACTTCTAGGATATTTCCTACTGCAAAAGGTATGCTATTGCCACTTCTAGGATATTTCCTACTGCAAAAGGTATGCTATTGCCACTTCTAGGATATTTCCTACTGCAAAAGGTATGCCATTTTGGTGCAATATCTAACCAGGCATCATTTTTTCATAATGTTACATTGCACTGTGTACGGTACATAATACGTTGTAGTGTGTAAATTGTTGCTTGTACAATATAAAATTTTCATTGCACATTGCTCAATACAATACACATGACATTACCGCCAGTTCAATACCATTTACATGGTACAGTTTACAATACACATTACATTACCACGAGTTCAGTACAGTGTAGTACCATGTACATTTCACATTGCTCAATACAATACACAATACATTACCACGAGTTCAGTACATGTTCCAGGTGCACCTCAGGACATGGGGAGGGTTCTCTGTTCAAGCACTGGCCGGCTGGACTAACATCCTGGTCACCGGTCTGCCCAGCTGCGGTCTCATCCTTCTCGAGTGGGGTAAGACGCTTTGGGAGTTTGGGGAGGGGTTAGGTGGATACTCACATCATTTGCTAGTGGGGTACGTAACTTGGGGGAGGGGGTACTCAGGGGATTTCTCACATCATATGCTAGTGGGTAATGTAACTTTGGGGGTGGGTAAGGTGGGTACTCAGGGGATTTCTACTCAACTTATCATTTGCAAGTGGGGCAAGTAACCGGAGGTGGGTTGGATAGTTCGAAGACGCCCATTTTCTCTTTAGTCTTTATCAAAAATCTTACAATTCCAGGAATGTACGAAGTTTTCATCCTGATCCTGGGAGGCAGCCAGAACCCTGAGTTTGTGAGAGTTAACTCAGTCGGTTTCACTGTCGTCTGTATTTCTTATCTGGTACGTAACTTGGAATGTTAACTGGTGTCTGTATTTCTTATCTGGTACGTAACTTGGAATGGTATCTGGTGTCTGTATTTCTTATCTGGTACGTAACTTGGAATGGTAACTGGTGTCTGTATTTCTTATCTGGTACGTAACTTGGAATGGTAACTGGTGTCTGTATTTCTTATCTAATACGTAACTTGGAATGGTAACTGGTGTCTGTATTTCTTATCTGGTACGTAACTTGGAATGTTAACTGGTGTCTGTATTTCTTATCTGGTACGTAACTTGGAATGGTAACTGGTGTCTGTATTTCTTATCTGGTACGTAACTTTGAATGGTAACTGCTGTCTGTATTTCTTATCTGGTACATAACTTGGAATGGAAACTGGTGTCTGATTTTCTTATCTTGTACGTAACTTAGAATGTTGACTGGTACTTAGTGGAATATATACCTTTTATTAGCGGAGGCCAACTCCTAATCTTCTAAATTATCAGTTTGAAGAAGGGCTAGTCCATCGCCCAATTTGGCTCTTGGTACTTATTAATTTTGAAGGTATTACTTCTATTCCAACAGCTATGACAGCCAATGTCAGGAATCGAAAGATTCAAGTATAATCAGGCCAGTGACATGTTATCCATACTTTATCTACCGAGACTTCACTGCAATGGGCAGCTCCTTATTTAACCCTCCTGCAGAGTAACTTCATTCTCTCACCCTAAGCACTGTCTTGGCACGGACTCGATCCCGGATCTTCCGATCGCGAGCCAGACTTGTTACCATTACTCCAATCATCGATAATACCATTGGTGATTGGACGGTATAAAACTCTAATCAGTGAAAATGTTGCAGTTGCAGTACGGTATCAGTGTCTCCGCTACGACTCACATCTCACAGTGCATCTCTACTGGAAAGGTAGGATTTCCAGGTTCTGATGATTCGGGCACCATACCGTTAAATCAGAACATTGGTGAGATTCCCTGGAACGGAGCTTCGTTGCTGCTCCCGAGGCCGTAGTCTGTAGATTAGCTTGCTAATACTACAGCGATGGTGCGTTAAGACTAAGAAGCAACAAGTAGGATGCCAACTTTCTTATGCTCTTGTAGTATGAGAACAACGTGCAACCTAACAGACTAGCGCTGTATCAGCCATTAGTCTTTCCTCTTAAAGTCAATAGTTCTTTGTGCTTTCAGCCGGATGAGAACTAAAAAATCCTCCAGATCTACCAGTGAGGTCCCAATCTGTCACACTAAAATCAAGTGATATTGGGGAATTTTGTCCAGCAGTTTGAAGTAGGGCTGGGGGGGGGTAAGGCAAACTTTGGCAAACTTTGGCAAACGCTTCCACTTTTTTTGGAGTTTGCCAAAAAAAGTGTTTGCCAAAGTTTGCCATAGTTTGCCAAAGTTTGCCATAATTTGCCAAAGTTTGCCAAAAATACTCCAAAAATTTTGTAATTTCTGTTCTCTTGTCCACAGTGCATACAGGACGTGTGCATAATGGTTTTCAAAGGAGCTGAACCGATATCCAATGCTTAATTTTCGTTCAGACCTTCCCCTTCGAGGACCTTCCCTCTCCAAGCACCTTACTGTTAACAAAAAGGTATCTTAAGGCTAAAGGAACAGGGTTAGAAATTTCGAGAACCTTTTGGTTCGAGAAAAGAGATGTTTTTTATTCCCAGGCATGGATCTATGTATCTACTATCTACTTTGGCAAAATGGTACCACAGGAACATGATAAAAATTAGCCTCCATTAGCATCCATGGAGGCTGAGTGGAGGCTAATTTCAAGAATTAGCCTCCATTGAGGCTAATGGTTGCAATAGTCTTCTTTACGAAAAATAACCTCCACTGTTTGGGTTAGCTTCCATTAGCCTCCACTCAGCCTCCATGGAGGCTAAAATTTTGGTTTAGCCTCCACTAAAGACTGAGCCTCCATAAGCCTCCACGGAAACTGAAATATATATAGAGGCTATTTGGAGGCTGACTGAGGCCTAAATCAATTACCGTCCATCAAAAGAATTCTTGCTGAAACTGGTAAAATGTGCACTGATTTGAAAAACAATTTATAGATTCAAACTTTCAGACAGCTTTAACTATCCTCCACTATGCACCAGTCTGCCTCCACTAGGCTCCACACAGCCTCCACTAGGCTCCACTCAGCCTCCACCAGGCTCCAGCCAGCCTCCACTAGGCTCCACACAGCCTCCATTAGGCTCCACACAGCCTCCGACAGGCTCCATTAGGCTCCACACAGCCTCTACCAGGCTCCAGCCAGCCTCCACTAGGCTCCACACAGCCTCCACTCGGCTCCAAACAGCCTCCACTAGGCTCCACATAGCCTTCACTTGGCTCCATACAGCCTTTACTAGGCTCCACACTGCCTCCACCAGGCTCCAGCCAGCCTCTACTAGGCTCCACTCAGCCTCCACTAGGCTCCACACAGCCTCCACTAGACTCCAGTCGGCCTTCACTAGGCTCCACTAGCTCACTAGGCTCCACTCAGCTTCCACTAGGCTCCACACAGCCTCCATTAGGCTCTACACAGGCTCCACACAGCCTCTACCAGGCTCCAGCCAGCCTCCACTATGCTCCGCACAGCCTCCACACAGGCTCCACACAGCCTCAACTAGGCTCCACACAGCCTTCACTAGGCTCCACACAGCCTCCACTAGACTCCACACAGCCTCCACTAGACTCCACACAGCCTCCACCAGGCTCCACACAGCCTCCACTAGGCTCCACACAGCCTCCACAAAGCCTCAACCAGGCTCGAGCCAGCCTCCACTAGGCCCCACTCAGCCTCCACAAGGCTCCAGCCAGCCTCCACTAGGCTCCACTCAGCCTCCACTAGGCTTCACACAGCCTCCACAAGGATCCACAGAGCCTCCACTAGGCTCCACTCAGCCTCCACTAGGCTCCACACAGCCTCCACTAGGCTCCACACAGCCTCCACTAGGCTCCACACAGACTCCACTAGGCTCCACACAGCCTCCACCAGGCTCCAGTTAGCCTCCACTAGGCTCCACTCAGCCTCCACTAGGCTCCACACAGCCTCCACTAGACTCCACTCAGCTTCCACTAGGTTTCACTTAGCCTTCACTTGGCTCGACTCAGCCTCCACTTGACTCCACTCAGCCTCCACTCCTAGGGAAGGCTGAGTGATGCCTAGTGGACCACTAGCTCTCTAGGCTAGACTATTAAGCCTCCACTAGGCTTGACACAGCCTCCATTAGGCTCCTATCAGCCTCCACAAGGCTCCTCACAGCCTCAATAGGCTCCGCTCAGCCTCTACTAGGCTCCACTCAGCATCCACTGGGACCACACAGCCTCTACTGCTAGTGAACCCAGTGAAAGCTAAGTGGGGCCTAGTGTAAAGTGAGTGGAGCCTAATGAAAGCTTTGTTGAGCCTATTGGAGGCTGTGTGGAGCCTAGTGGATGCTGTGTGGAGCCTAATGGAGGCTGTGTGGAGCCTAGTGGACCACTAGGCTCTACAAAGCCTCCAATAGGCTCCAGTGCTCCACACAGCCTCCACTAGGCTCCACTCGGCCTCCACTCGGCCTCCACTAGGCTCCACTCGGCCTCCACTCAGCCACCACTAGGCTCCATTCAGCCTCCACTAGGCTCCATTCAGCCTCCACTAGGCTCCACTCAGCCTTCACTTAGCATTCTCAACACCTTTATGTCGGGTTATGTCGCAGGAATCCATTGAAACTGGTCAGTGGTCATGGCGGGGTCTTAGTATTGATTTTTTGCTGGCGCTGCTGGAACAGACGTATGTAGCGTGGATGCTTCGGTTTTAGGGCTGGATCATACAACGGTTTGATCGGACTACTTAGTACTTAAATGCATAAAAATTAAAATAAGAGGTAATGAATATCGTATTTGTTACTGTAGCCTTCTACTCTATTCAATATGGATGTGGTCTCTGCTACAGCTTCTGGATAACGTCAAAATTTGAAACAGACCTTGGGAATCGATTCAGCATCCCTGAAAAGCATATTATGGGTACCTAAAGTGTTGCTAAAGTGGTTAAAAAGGTATTTTATTTTTGGCAAACTTTGGCAAACTTTGGCAAATGCTTCCACTTTTTTTGGAGTTAGCCAAAAAAAGTGTTTGCCAAAGTTTGCCAAAGTTTGCCAAAGTTTGCCTTACCCCCTCCCCAGGGCTTCTTTGCCCTGCGGAAGCTCTGCCAAAATTTTAAATTTCACCACTCAAAAAACATAGAATTTATTTGAATTAAATATATAATTCATACATGTGTTTATGTAAATTGATATTAGAATTATCTCACAAACAAATAAACGTAGAAGCACACCTTTACAAGGTAATAATAACAAAAAGACGACGATACCCCAATTGATTCAAGAAAATAATGGAAGGAGAGCAGGAGGGTCCTGACATTTAGATAATCTACCACTTAAATGAAATCCGTACCACTTCTTAAATTATCTACCGAAGGCAACCCAGCTCATGCTTTCAAAACTTCAACTATATGACTTTTTGACCGACCCATGGCAATAATGGACAGAGAGAGTAAAATCTATTTTTCTGTGCTTTGGACAGAAATATAGTTGACTCAAACTGTAGTGTGCAGCAGTAAAGGCGGCTTGTCTGGCCTAACACCCGGACCCCCATTGCTCAGTGAAGTTCACCAAGCCAATGTCACTGAAATGCTGTTCCCAATAAAGCCAGAGCACCCAGTGGGTACCAGTGGCAACTTGCCGTCGCTATAAGTGGTGTCCCGTGGCCCCAGTGCTGGCAGTGCCCTTAAGGGTACTGTCCCCCTTACTTCCGAGTTTGGGGAACCTACAATACAATACAATACAATACAAAAGGTAGGATTTTTAAAATTCATTGAGATGGAACGAGGCTTAGCGGCGCCGAGTGAGCTTTATATTAGGGATCATTCACATATTACGTAATCAATTTTTGGCCGATTTCAACCCCCCTCCCCCTCGTAATCAAGTTTACAGTAGTTGTATTTGTTACAATAACATGTAACGTAATCATTTGGAAACACCCTCCACCCCCCTCTTTGTGATTACGTAATATGTGACCGAACCCTTAGCAGGCCCACTAGACCTGCTAGTTCCTTTGTAATATTATGATATACAGGATTTATTAGAAACTACGAAAATTGAATAGGCATAACATTTGGCAACACCAAATTTGGAATTATTCATCTTTCTTTGCCCTTATGCTTAATTTTATGTGAAATTAAGCACAAAATATGTGCATCTTTGGCCTGGATGGGTAACTTCTGCTTGCTGAATGTCTGGTCCTCAAACTCATACAACAAAATAGCATCGTCTCCTGGCTGAGGCAACAATAAAGTACAATATAGATCCCTAAAAGAAACTATACTTCTACGATCTATTGTGTCGAAAAATACTATTTCTTTGGCTATTACATATTGTATTACGTTCCTATAATATATATTATGTTCAAACAGTAACAATACACAATGTATATTATGTTTCCAATGGGGTATAATTTCGCCTTTTAAGGGCAATAATAAAAGGGACAGGTGTAAGACATGTACAATTTATAACAAGTCACTGTTAATTGCCGAGTTTCATAACACTTTGAAACAAAAAGATGAAACACACGAGCTGACATTTCGTTTATAATCACATTTATCTCACTCACATTTGATCTCACTCACATTTGATCTCACTCACATTTGATCTCACTCACATTAATTGATCTCACTCCCATTTGATCTCACTCCCATTTGATCTCACTCACTCTATGATTTATCCCAAATTTGGTCTGACTCACATTTGATCTCACTCACATTTATCTCACATTTGATCTCACTCAGATTTGATCTCACTCACATGTGATCTCACTCACATTTGATCGCATTAACATGTGATCTCACTCAAATTTGATCTCACTCACATTTGATCTCCCTCACAATAATTGATCTCACTCACATTTATCTCACTCACAATATGATTTATCTCACATTTATCTCACTCAGGTTGACGACGCCCGGAAGTATATCCGAAGCAGCATCTGTTCCTCTTTACTGGTTGCTTTGTTCATGGTCCTCGCTGGTTTGGCAGGTAAATGATTTAAATCCCGTCAATTGATAAGAAGTTTTATAATTGTTTGAAAATTGTTTGAAAATTGTCCAATAGTCCAATGTAATTTGCAATTGAACATACGTGCTTACGTGGAATTGACTAGGTTTCCGGAGTTTCAGCTAAATTAATAAGTTAATTTCTTCTCACTTTTAGAGCTGTGGGAATGCCTTTGCTCAGCTAAGGCATTATAAAATCAGCTCTCAAAGTGAGTTGATTTTTCATCATATCATCCGGTACATTTGAACTGTTCTACACAGACGAAGGATTGAACTGACGAAAAATTATTACGCTCCGTTGGTATCAAGTTACCCAGATTCCATGAGATGTGGAGGAATGGAGGATTGCTGTAAATGTGTTTGAAATTAAAATACCGTACGAGTCATATTTATGACGAAAGTAATTTAGTGATTTCACAACTAAAATCCCCGTATTTTCAATTAAAATACCGTACGAGTCATATTTATGATGAAAGAAATTTGATGATTTCACAACTAAAATCCCCATTATTGTTCGAAATCAAGATAAGATAATGCACAAGATAATCAAGGTTTTTCGGCCCCCTAGCCCCCCTAATACCTGAAAATTGCGGTTTACCTACAATATAATCACAGTTTTCCGCCCCCCCCAGTAAATAATGGCTTACCTGCAATATAATCTTCAGGTAAGAAACTGTTGACCCTGATCCTGGTGCCATCAGCCTATCTAGACGCCATCACTCCCTGGATAATAGCCTACACCTTCCTCGACTCCTACCAGGTGGGATACACTAGATACTGCTTTATTGCAAAAAGTACAATTAATTATTGTACTTCCACTTCTGTGATGCTCAGGTATTATTAACTTTTTGATACTGGAACTGCTATTTATTTGGATAATTTTTGTTGCAAAACTGCCAAATACGAGTGGTTTTCGAAACAAATCTTATTAGAATATGTTCGACACTATAGTGGTTGCAATATAAGTGATTAGTACCTAACACGGTTCGTAATAATGGGTCGCCCCATCGGGGCTCGACATTATTACTCACCGTATTACTACACTAATTGTTGTAATGCTCGACGGATTTGGGGTCGTAACATCGGACCAAGGAACATGGACGCCTATAAATTTGGATGAGAGCTCTGCAGATATAGCGCGCGGAGAGAATTGTTACCATGACAACGCACATAATATACTGTTGGAGTATCAGAGGGCTCATAAATCGAGAGTGTCGTCATCGTCACATTATTTCACGTCACACTTCATTATTACGTTTTCATTACGTCAATA
The DNA here is from genome assembly GCA_011033025.1 of Beroe forskalii. NCBI lineage: Eukaryota > Metazoa > Ctenophora > Nuda > Beroida > Beroidae > Beroe > Beroe forskalii. Next base: position 1,082,147 of record WFMF01000008.1, on the reverse strand, counting down.
TTACGTTTTTATTATGCATATTTATTCCTACATTTTAGATATAAATTTACTAAAAACCCCCGAGACATGACTTGGTCTAATAGCTGCAACTTTGTACTGTGTTTTATAGATTACCAAATTATACCTGCAGTATTGCTCGAAGATTCCTTGCCATTTTGTAGGTATTTATTTGAAGTGTGTTGAAGTTTAAATACACAGAGTGCTCAAACTCTATAGGAGCGAGCAAAATAAAAATTGAAACACATCGTAGGTATTTTACTGTGGATTTGACTGTAACTTTTCTAGATATCAGGTTGCAGCATTCTTCCCTCCTCCCCGTGAATGCTAAATCAAATCAAATCTGTGATCGCAACGGATCTTCTAGCACACCGTTATTATTTGACGTCATTGATTATTTTTGTAGCGAATTGATGACGTTTTACCGCATTTTTTCCTGTATGGCATTTTCAAGGAATATTTTTGCAGCTTTGTCCCGCACAAATGCAGGAATTCGTGAAATAATGGAATTATGTATATGAATTTTATTGCATGACAAGTGCAATATAATGAGTGTGTGACAAGTGCAATGAATTCCGTCCACACTACACACGTTCTCTTACATATTAACATACATACACACCGATTACTCGATTACTATGCTGTGTACACTGTACATGATGCGTCTAGAATACACAATTATTTGATTTTTATCAAATTGTTGGGAATGAATCATCAACCACGGCCGATATCGGCAGGCAAGCGCGGCTGGATAAAATGATTAGAAATTTGAACACAATATGAACCGGTGTGTTGAATTGCTTGCACTGTGAATGAAAAAATTTTGAAGGAGATATGAACTGGTCAAATCACAGCACTGTGGTTTTTACTTTTTTAGATTACAATTGGTATGAAGTGGGTGTTGCTTTCATGTTGCTATAAAATGTGAATTTATTTGATATTGAATAATTATTTTCATGATTTCATTTTAGTTTTTTCACCCATAGGTGTGACATTCCCCTTCGGGGGCTTTCAATCAGTTGCAGTGTAGGCCGAGTAGAGTTTGAGACCAACGTTGCGGATCGAAATAGTGAATATAAAACCACCGGATTTTGTACAAGGAATACAGTAGAACCGGTGCATATGAATCAGCACTCAGTTGTCAATAGTTAATGTACACATACAATAGTCAATACATGCACAGTGCTCACTCGTCATAGGCACACAAACACACATTACACACATCAAATCACAGCACTTCTGTACTGTGATTTGTACATTAAGATACCATGAGTTTGTATCGAGTGACGTGTCTGTGTTAAATACGATGTAACTACATATAACTACAGTAATTTAACTAAAGGTCATGAGCAACATAGGCGCTTTCAGCGAAACAACAAATTGCATTGACAACGTTTCAATACGCTATGGAATATATAAGCACTGAAACCAATCACTTATTTAAAGCCCTCTTCCACCTCTCATCCTCAGCTGACGACGAAAATCACATGATTTTCGAAGGCTCCTTACTTTAAAACCTCTCGTATCATTGAAACGTTGTCAACTTACTCCCTACGCTATGAAATTCCTAACTTCATACTTTGTCGTCTTATTCACCTTGAAATTAGCTATTGTTTTAAACTTATCTTTCCGATTTTTCTTGAAATTAGCAATTGTTACTATCTTTTCTTCAGATAATTCTCTTTTATCTATCTTTTCAGATAGTTTATCTTTTCACATTTCAGATAATTCTCAACGGGGTGCTACGGGGCTGTAACAAACACATTGCGCCAATGTTCACAACGGTGCTCGGCTTTATCATAGCTCTTGTAACAGGTGAGGCTTCCGTTATTTAATTTTCTAAATTATTTATCTCAATTGTTCCTTTTCATGTTTCAAATATGTAGTGGTGCTTCGTTTGCATGATTTTGAGGGAATCTTAATTACTCGGTCATCGGAATCATATTTACGCATTGTATGATGTAGTTTAATAAGTGAATATTTAGAAACTTTCCTCACAACTTTCATAGATTAGAATTTATATAATATAAAGTATCTTAGAATTTCGAATCTAGTTAGCATAATTCCATCGGTGAAACACGAAAAAGCTCAACTGCGGTCTGGCATCCGCAATCCGCCACTTTAATTTCATTCCCATCGTCTATTAACCGGCTGTTATTCAATATCTAACATTGTGTACATATTGGCATAAATGTCGTTTTCACTCGCGTGTGTAGGTGGCACTATTAGATCACGGAGTTATGATCTGTTTTTGTGCGTAGTTTTGTATGTACCTATGTCATTAGCAAGCTTAGAGCATTAAGCACAAATTACAAATAATCAGGAAACTCGGTGTTTGCTTACCATCCTACATACAGAAGTATTTTGATCTATCGAATTGGAATTGGGCGTGTTGGAGTTCGATGTTTGACATTTAAAATTAGGGACAAAAGTGGCAATTTTGTTCCTGATGAGAGGGTTCATGTCTGTAACGCGCGAAAGGGAATCTAAGGTGGTCACGTGACATAATGAAGCGCGCAAATTCTGTGCGCGCAATGATAATTTGAAAAGTACCCGCACATTTTTGAAGAAAATGTCAAAAATTGCTTTAATTTCGTGCCCTATAACAACCATGGACTCGATCATTATCTGGCGATTCAACTTACAAATGAATCAGTATTTCTGGATGAAAATATCTAAGTTATTGTAAACCCAGTTCTCTTGATCCAGGTTCAGTGCTGCTCTTAAGACCGACTCTCCTGATTGCCAGTGTCTGGATTGGGCTGTGTGCGGGATGCGTGTTTAGCGGGATAATACTCACTGTCATTCTCTACTGCGCTAAGTTCGATGTGGATGCCTCCCGTGTTATTTACAGGTATATGGTCAAAATGTACACTGAATTTCATTCATTTGTCCATGAGTGTTACCACCCTATTACTCAATACTCACCTTATATTACCAACCTTATTACCCACCTTATTAGTGTGGAGACGGAATCAGACACAGTGACTCTGGTTCAGGACAGATACACGATGCTAAACCCGTACCACATCGACAACATGCCTAACAATAACCATTCTGGTAAGATTCCCTTATCTCCTTGCTTTCTAGGTGTTGAGAGAAATGAGAATGATTCTGACATTTTCGCCATATATTTAAGTTGGCCGAGTTTCACCTTCTGAAATTCCACAAAGTAAACTTTAACAAGGTTTAAGTGCCAGTATTGCTTGGCCTCATAGAAATTCAATTAAATCTGTTTTCTTTTGATTTTTGTTTCTATGTTTAAATCATATAACCGTAACTTATCCAAATTTATTCAAATGAATAAAATTCTGGATCTACGGTACCTAGAGCTATCTGGAATTCTCGCAGAAAGCGCTAAACAGGATAACGGTGGTGCCCAGCAATCACTTAGGGGAGAGGGTGAAACGGCAACTATTGATGTGACAGTCGAGGGAGGGGGTCTCAGCGCTAATGGTGCGGAGGACCATCCCACTGATAATGGCGGTGCAGCAGGTTATTACCTTCGGTTTTGCGGTAATTTACAATTAGCTAATTTGTTAATTTTTGATTGGCATTGCTAATTACAATTTGTAATTTGCATTATAATTTGATAGTGCGATACGTGAATAGTCCCTTATTGAAAGTAAATATTGAGGTACTTAGTATTCACGTATCGACTATTTATGGATCTCAGTCTTACACCCTTTTTAAAATGATCTATCCTTTGCAGCGGTGCAGAAGCGTCCCCCTTCTATGACAGGGGTGAAACGTACCATCTCATCATCACCAAGGGAGTCCTTTTCCTGCTGGCTTTTAGTGTCGTGGTCTCTGCTGCAGCCATCAACATCAACCTTCCCCAGTTTTAGCATGATACTCTCTGGGGACAATTGCAATTTATTGTTTATATATGAGGTGATTTCATGACAATATAGAGATATAGGTATAACAATAGGACTTTTGTGGTAGTCAGTAGTGGTACGCTGCATTGAATGGCAAATTTTAGATTTTAGATCCGCTTGTTTTCATTGTGGACTTCCTTCCGTTCCACGACCTGGTGAAGATAAAAGATTTGTTGATTGATCTATCTTCACCAGGCCCGCTTGTTTCAATGAAACTGGTGGATTTTTTTCAATTTCAATAAAGTTTGAGTTAGAAGTAGATTAGTTTTTAAATGTTAGAGCTCTTGTAAGATTACATATCGTTACATATTATTTCATATTGAAGTTAGAATAACGTAGATGTCGCGAGGTCTAAGAACGGCAGAGCAGAACCAAGAACACCTGGAATTTCCTTGTCAGACGTTGTCTGAATGATGGATACTGATTAAATTAAATTTGAAATCAGTCACAATCCAACACGCAAGTCCACGACTCAGAATGCGAATGGTTCTAATTTATAATTGAATCAACGTACGTGAACCTACGAATACTGTATATCACAGACACAATCCAACACGCAACCACACATTACGCAAGTCCGCGACTCAAAAGTTTCAAAAAAATTTAATCGCGACACCTGTGTTTTAATCTTCAATTAAAATTAAAAACGATTTGAAATTGAATTTACATTCCAAAGCTTTTATCAATGATTTATTCTATGTATTTGTATTTTAATTTGCATAATTCTTGTCAGACGTTCTGACCCTTCGCACTTCGGCGGGCGCGCGCGCGTCCGCCGAAGGCAACATAATTATTTAAATTGAAATTTTGAATATCTAAATCTTTGTAGACTGGAGATTGGCGTCAAATAGATGCCAGACCATTGGGGATATGTGTCCCATATAGCTTCATGGTTGTCTGGCGTTGACAGACGTAGACCCTCTCGAGAATCAGCGCGGCGCTGGCGTCAGCGGGTCATACATCGTACGGACGTACGACAACTCCATGGCTGTCAGCTGAATTTTGCCCCGGCCCCAACCAGGGCCTGGTTACGCGAACAGAGTGCCCGGCGCGCTAAACCCCTAGTTTAGGTTTTTTAACCTCAGGTGTAAAACTTGCTAAACACGTATATCCCTGTCTGCGTTGCGGCGCGCTTCCCCAGGGTAGCGCGGCGCGCGTACGCACACCTATGCGGGCTTAGGAAGTGTAAAACGAAAAAAATGCAATCATACACGCTCCATCTATTAATTTGACACTGAATAGTATGAGCTAGTATGGGGCCAGTCAAAAAGGCCTATGAATTTAGGATAAATGATACTTCAAAGTTTTATAAGACTTTGAAGTTTCATTTATCCTAAATTCATTGGCCTTTTTGACTGGCCCCACTCTGTCTGATGCCTTTGTAACCAGAAAAATTTTCAAAGTCGTTTTAACTCGATTGTGTGCAAATGGATCGATCAAAAGACCTTGCAAACAACATACAAATTATTATGTGCATGGAATGCTGCAATTTGCTTTTCATTGAATTTTTGTTGAAATTTGTGCATTATTTTGACAGATCTTTTAATGCATGGGCACACACATGGGTAAGGGTCAGTTAAATAAAGGCCAATAATGTATAAACATTTGATATTATGTGAAGCCTAGCCCTTTGCAGTGACTTAAGAGAGTTTACAGTCGATCCATATAGCTTGTTCAAATCATAAAGAAATTTTTCTTCAAGACATCAATTTGCAAGACTTTGCACCAACTCTTTCTTGATTATGCACTTGAATGCCAACATGATCCCTGTAGGTAATGCAATGTGGAGAGCAGTAGGATCTAAGTGAGTCACAACAGGATGTTTCATTGGAATGTCGTTTTACTTATTGATGAGTGGTGAGTATGGTTTTCCATTGGGGTGCTGGAGATGCTGGTATCCTTGCCTGCAATTTCCTGATTCTCAGATCATAGCTTCATCCTGGGTCCAATCCCCCCCCTGAATTTTTCAACTCCCCCCTTGCCAAAACCTCCCCCCTGAATTTTCAAAATCCCCAATCCCCCCCCCTTTTGGGCACCCGCCCCCTGAATTTCAAAAATTCGACCAACCCCTCACCAAAAAACTTAGAAAAATTTTTCTAAGATATGTCCATTGAATTGTTTACAGAAGAATCAACCGAAACTAGAAACTTAATGAAAAGACGAAAGTATGTAAACTATGAAATGTGGCTGACAAAGCAAGTCAGACAGGAAATTTAGTCAATTTTGAGTTTTAACATATAATATGTCTAATGACTGAAATGGTAATGAAGTTCTATTATTTTGTCAATAAATCCTTGAATATATAAAGCTATAAAGTGACACTTGTCAGGGAATAGTCCAACGGATTTTTGCATCGAAATTAAAATCGAAAATAACAAGCTGATTTCACCTGGATAAGTTCCCATTGGGTCCCCTGAGGTCACACAAAAAAGTCTACTAAAATCTGAGTGGGGCAAATATGATTTTTTTCAAATTTCCCTCAGGCGCGTAGGCACGTATATTCAAAATAGGATATCTCAGCTTCGGAATGAGATACGGACCTCCATGAGCACCTCAAAATGACCGCAATAGTCGAATTATGTTGGGCGGACGAGGTTTCCAGGGTCCCAAAACCTTTACTTTTTGAGATATAGTCAAAAAACCAATACTCGGCTAGCGTATTTGAGTGATGCAGGTGAAAATGTGCATTTCAGTCCTGGAGATTGTAGTATATTGATGATATTGATTATATTATATTGATATTGTATCAATTACTTATTGTAACCGTATAACCTATTTAGGGGTAAATGTCTTAACCTGAACCTGGAAGTATCACTTGTTATTCTGATTCCCTATCTACCTGGAAACGTATCAAATGGCGACGAGGACAGCTTTGGATCCATGGAATGGGCAAGCAAACTGCCTTGACAGCTGGTTGGAGAGGTTGGAGGAGTATTTTGTTATGGAGGACATTGAGGATGATAGGAAGCGTGTAGCAACTTTGTTATCATACATTGGGGAGCATGGGTATGAAATCATAAAGAGTTTAACATCCCCTGCAAAGCCCAACTCAAGACCATTCAAAACTCTGAAGACAACTCTTTCAGATCACATATGTCCTAAGCACATTGTGATGGTAGACAGACACAAGTTCAACCAGGTTGCTCAAGGGGGACGTTCAGTCACTGACTATCTTTCTGAACTTCGCAAGGCAGCTGAGCATTGCAAGTTCGGAAACTTTATGACCAAGCATTGGCGTGACCGTTTTATCTGTGGATTGCGTGGGAGGACTCCATCAGGAAGGCTTTATTATCTGATGATAGGGACTTGACGCTGGAAGAGGCGATAGCAAGGCTCTTGCTAGAGAGCAGGCAGCGTCAGAGTCGAAGGCTATTGGTGGATCCTTGGAATCTGCAGTGGGGGGCGCATGGAACCTCATCGTTCGAAAGGGGGACCAGCTTGGAAGTCAGGTAAACCTGGGGATAAGAAGAAACCATCGTCATCTTCTGGACCGACATGCAAGTTTTGTAAGTTGAAACTCACTACTTCTAAGTGTACAGACAAAGTCTGTAAAACTGTGTGTTTTGTTTGCAAGAAAACAGGGCATGCTAAGAAAAATTGTTTCCAAAACAAAAGTAGAAATCCCAATGAAATACACTGAATTTGATCAAAACAGTGATTCTGATAATGATGTGTCAATCTTGCACTATGTTGATTCCTTTTATAATTCAAATAATGTAGATAGTAAAACCTCTGATTAACGTTTCTGTTAATTCATCTCCAATAGAGATGGAACTTGATAGGTTCACAGCTCACTATTGTGAGTAGATCTTCATTGAATGGAATACCTAATGTAATATCTAGGCCTTCCCAGCGAGTCATCAGAGTGGCAAATGGGGATTTAGTTAAGAATGTAAGTGAGTGTTCAGTAATAGCTAAGTTAGATGGTGTTGAATATCCGAATTTGAAAATCAATGTTGTTGAGGGACCTTTCCCGAGTCTCTTTGGTCAAGACTGGATTAGAGTAGTTTTCGGTGAGAACTGGCTTAGCAGATTTATAGCAAAGCATGTTGAATCCAGGAGGAAGGAGGTCAGATCTAAGACAGGTTGTAAGGAGACTGTTGCAGAGCAGTTTCCACAGGACCAAAGGTCAAGTTATTGTAGGGGAACTGTTTCAGATCAGTTTCCAGCAGAGAAGAGTGTTGCAGCGTTCTTTCAGGAAGTCAAGAAGAGTGTGATTTTTGACAATGGAGTGGGAGTTGTAAAGGACTTCGAGGCAGAGCTTCACGTGAAGCAGGATGCAAGGCCTGTCTTCAGGAAAGCAAGGACTGTGAGTTATGCTTTGAGAGAAGGGGTTAAGACTGATTTACGCAGACAGGAGAAGGAAGGGCTGCTGGTCAAAGTTGATCACAGCAAGTTTGCAAGTCCTATCGTAACAGTTAAGAAGCCCGACGGAGCACTGCGGATATGCGGGGATTACAAAGGTACTGTGAATCCACTGCTTGATACGAAGCAATATCCTTTGCCCACGAATGAGGAATGCTTTCACCCACTTAGGGGTGGACAGAAGTTTACACAGCTGGATATACGGCAGGCGTACAACCAAATCACTCTGTCTGAGAGTGCAAGGAAGATGTTGACCCTGAATACCCCTCTAGGATTGTTTGAACCGACAAGACTGCCGTATGGAGTGTCCAGTGCTACAGCCATTTTTCAGGAGAAAATGGACAAGACTTTGTTTGGAATTCCCATGACAGTATGTCGGGTGGACGACATATGTATCAGTGGAAAAACTTCAGAAGAGCATATGCAGAACGTAGCTATGGTTGTGAAGAGATTGGAAGAGTCAGGATTTCGGTGCAGACTCGATAAGTGCCGATTCTATGTGGACCAGGTGACGTATCTGGGACACAAAGTCACAGCTAGTGGAATCTATCCTCTAGAAGACAAGGTGGAGACGATAAAGAAGGCATCTTATCCACAGAACATATCGCAGCTGACTTCCTTTCTGGGTGCTCTGAATTACTATGCGAGGTACATTCAGAACATGTCTGCCCTGGCAGAGCCATTGAATAGACTGGTGTGCTAAAGGAGTGAAGTGGGAATTCGGTGATGAGCAGAAGGCAGCTTTTGACAGACTGAAAGCAGCTTTATCATCAGATACTGTACTGATACAGTATAATCCCGATCTGCCTGTGAAGATAGACACAGACGCCAGTCAGGCAGGTTTGGGTGCAGTCATATCCCACGTGATGCCAGATGGAACAGAGAGACCGATCGAGTTCGCTTCCAGGAGTCTGAACAAGGCTGAGAAGAACTACGGACAGATCGAGAAGGAGGCTTTGAGTCTCGTGTGGGGAGTAAGGAAGTTCCATCGTTACGTCTACGCTAGAGATTTCGAGTTAGTCACAGACCACAAACCACTGCTGTTTCTTCTTGGAGAGAAGAAGGAGATACCTGAGCATTCACAGGCTCGGATCCAGCGGTGGGCTCTACTTCTATCAAGTTATCGTTACAGGTTGAAGTTCAGGTGTACATCTAACCACTGTAATGCTGATATATGTAGCAGGTTTCCGTTACCTAGTGAGGTGGATAATTCAGGTCTTCAGGAGATAACTGAGTTTTCAGGCAGGCAGGTTACTAATGTATTCCTAGCTAGCTTATCTTATGAAGAGAAGCCGCTGATTAACCACCAGATAATCAGCAAGTACACGTCCACTGACAAGATCCTGAGCAAAGTTATCAGATACGTACATGATGGATGGACAAGAGACGTGACTCCCGAGCTACAACCCTACCACATGAAAAGGAATGAGCTGTCAGTTGAGCAGAACTGCCTACTGTGGGGCGCCAGAGTTGTTGTTCCTGAACGACTCCGATCAGACGTGTTGGATTTGATTCATGCATGCCATCCCGGCATAGTCAGCATGAAGTCACTGGCCAGATCGTACGTTTGTGGCCGGGGTTGTGTGAAGACATCGAGAGGATCTCTTAAGCATTGTGAAGCGTGTCAGACTAATCAGAGGAATCCGCCAAAGACAGCTCCACATCCGTGGACACCTGCCACAAACCCGTGGGAGCGAATTCACATTGACTTCGCACAGCTGTTTGACAGACAATGGCTGATCATCGTGGATGCTTACAGCAAGTATCCGGAGATAGTGGATATGGGGCACAACACGACTTCTGCAGCGACCGTAAGGGAGCTACGGAAATGTTTCAGTACGTACGGACTGCCCAGAGTCTGCGTTTCAGACAACGGACCACAGCTTGTTTCAGAGGAGATCGAGGAATTCTTCCGGAGAAACGGTATTGAGCACATTACAATACCTCCCTACTCACCGTACTGCAACGGACTTGCAGAAAGAATGGTTCAAACGTGGAAAGCAGGCATGAAGAAGATGAACCATGTCGACAAGGACAGAGGGAAGAATCTCGCAGCTTGGCTCCTATCCTACCGTAACACACCACACAGTACTACCCGACAGTGCCCATCGACACTGATGTTTGGACGACCGACCCGTACCCGACTATCACTGCTTTATCCTAGTAAAGCTACTAACACTAAACAGGAACAGACTATTATTGACAAGGATAACTACAGGGAGTTCCAGGTAGGCGATAAGGTGAGGTACAGAGATGTCAGAAATCAGAGCTGGCATGAGGGTGTAGCGGTTAAGCAAAGGAAGGTTCTAAGGTTTACGTCATCGAGGGAACTCATGGAGAGGTCAGGAAACACGTGGATCAACTCATAAGTCGGTATGATTCGCCTAGCATAATGTTACCTGAGAAATCGACTGATGTCAAAACCCCAGCTAACTTGCCTGAAGTTAGTTTTCCTCCCGTTAACTTGCCTGAAGTTAACGTGCCAACTGGACTAGATTCGTTAGAAAAACCCGATACTGTTTCCCCTAGTCCAGGCATTGAGCACCGAAATACTGAACACAGGCCGACACCGAGTCAACCTAAAGTTGCACCGCCAGTCACTCGCTCTAGTTCTCGTGTGAGCAAACCTCCCGAGAGGTTATCGTATAAGAAATTAGGGGGTGAATGAACTGTGTACACGAACTATCGTATTAGGTTTGAATAATTAGGTAAAATTTCATTGTTGTAGTAGACAATTTCATTGTCGAGTAATATGTGTGATATTTATTCTTTTAATTTATTAAGAAACTGATTTATATGAATGCATGATTTAAACTCAAATAGAGCCGATTTATGACTAATATCGCGAAAATTCGAATTTTACGTCTTATAATGCGATTCTGCCTGTTGAACAGGTTTTCTTTTAATTATAATATGTTAGCTTTCATTTAGGAATTGTGTAATGCTTTATATTTAAAGTTCTTTTAAAATCATTCGACGTTCGTTTAATGATCATGATTACTGAGAATTACTCATTTTAATAATATGGTGCAGTTTTATTATTTATAAACGTTGTTTTATCATAATTTTACCGAAAATCATGTTTTACAGGGACATTATCCGTGAAATTGGAAATTTGATATTTCGTGCGTTTTCTTTAATTTGATAATGGGACAGTCGCATATTTAATGTTATTTTGCGTAACGCGAGGGTAATTTAATTATTTGATTTAATTGCATTCTGATATTTTTAGCGCGCGCGACACATACGTGTAATGTAATTGTTGTAGATTTAATTACGTGCGTGGATGAATTTTCAACTTTTAAGAGGAAGGGAAGGTGTGTATATTGATGATATTGATTATATTATATTGATATTGTATCAATTACTTATTGTAAACTGCATAACCTATTTAGGGGTAAATGTCTTAACCTGAACCTGGAAGTATCACTTGTTATTCTGATTCCCTATCTACCTGGAAACGTATCAGAGATTCTTACCTTTACTCCTAAGAATAGAAAATAATGAGCTAATTCCACATTTATAAGTAACAATGGCCCCTGAGGCCATAAAAAGTTCAACAATCAACCAAGTGAGGTAAAATGTGTTTTTACAATTTTCCCTAGAGCACAACCATGCAATGCCATGTAAGTCCAAAGTGTGGAAAACTTGTATTTTAGCTTAGTAAGATCATGCAGAATTCATTATTGCAGCTTAAATTTTTTGCTATGACCATGAATCATTCAAATTGAGAAGCCATCACATTTATTACCTAGTTACCTCAACAGCAGAGGATTGAAGGGGTTTCCAAATGCTGACAGTAGCTGACAGGAGGAAGGGGGTCAAGGTTACATCAGCAAAATTTTTGAGATTTTCGTGGCAGTTGGCACACTGATTGTGAAATAAAATCTAAAAGTTATGAAATAAGATCATAGAAATAGATATTTGCATTTATGAAGTTGTGATGCTCATTATCCCAATCATATATAACTGGATGTTATGCTTCAATTTTGCAACAGAACTAGATCATATTCAATATTCATCAACCATGAATGCATGAATGGTAATTAAACTAGTAAACTATTTCAAGAAGTTTCCTCAATATCCACTATCCATTTCGGCCAGGAAATCATATAGCATCATCAAGATCACTGGTGATGCTCTTATACTCTTATTATTTCATTTGAGTTGCTTTAATCAAGTGATTGAAATGCTTGCACAATTCAAGACTTTCACCATTCATGAGCCACACAGATTTTGCAATCCACAAATGAGCATGTGCATCATGATTTCAATCATACTGTTGAACAAGTGTAGGCTCTTTAGCAGATTAGTCAAAAATGAGCCAAAGATGGCTATGGGCCATCTCCCAAATTGCCTGGCTATTTCACTCAGCAAACTACTGACTCATCCCAGTTAAACTTTATAATAAATGTATAAATATGTTCATGATATTGATTGAGGTTCAGCTGGACTTTTTGGGAAAAGTCCAGAAAGTATAAGCCATTATAAGTTATTAATGATTACTGTGCAGCTAGAAATATACCTGCTTGGATAAATTTATTCATTTAGTAGGTTGCAGATTGTAATCCGTGAGCTTAGCACTTGCAAGTGTTGTTATCAATGTCATACAGTATTCTGCACCACTAGAATTCCTACACATCATGAAAAGCCTGAGGAAACTCCAAATGAATTTTAGATGTCACTTTCGCAGACATGATGCCTACATCAACACCCAATCTAAGAGTTTATCAAGGCTGTGAGGAATACAATCATGGCGGACTTTAAACTCAGTGACCTGTATGAAATGGAGCAGGAAATTGAATCTGTTGTGAGTGCTGTTATGAGTCTTGGTGGCTGCAGAGCAAAGTCAGATTTGAGTGGTTCACTAATGAAACATGCCGAAAAAGATGCTATGGTGAAAGTAGTCTGTGAGCTGATCAGTATGATGGAGAGGAGTACAACAGTTTTGAAGTCAGCAGCGTGCTCAATTAACAATCTTCAAGCAGACCAGATTGTTAACCAGAAAAGGATCATGGAGATGCAAGAAGTGAACAGAGGAGAAACTGTCAAGGCAGTCACCGAAACCGCCCAATCAGAAATTTCAAATTAAGAGCTACAGTGATGCGGTAAAGAAAGGAATCCGATCAGACAGTATCACAACACAGAAGCTAGAAGATGCGGTCAAGACAGCAGTCAAGAGTGAGGAGCGTGAAAGGTGCGTTGTTATGTTTGGGATGCCAGAAGAAGTTGGGGAGAACGTGCTTCACGAGAGTGTTGGAAAACTGTTGAAGAAATTGCTCCCTCACATGACACCAGCAGGTCTGGTACTTCATGCAGTCGAATTGGGAGGAAAAGACCTGACATCAGCAGACCCGGCCAGAGTTTGTTTCACTGATCGACATCAGCTCACCTCAGTCCTCCGGAATTCAAGTAAGCTAAAGAACTCAGAGAGATCTGGCAAGGTCTTCATCAGTCCTGACAGGACTCCAGCTGAGCGAGGAGAGGAGGAAGCTTGTGGCAGCTGAAGGAGAAGGCACGGACGGGAACCTCAGCAGTACCACTACTTGAAGAATGGGGAGATCTGCAGCAGAGAGCACCTGCAGCGCTACAGAACTACTAAAGAGTCAGAGGAGAACGACTCTGATATTGATCAGAGGATGGCAGAAGCAGTGCTGCTTGAACTGAAGGAGGCATTCGATGGCTTTGAACGGTCTATTGATAAGCGTTTGGAGAAAATGTGTTAGTGTTATGATAAGACTTCACCTCCCTCAGACAACACGTCAAGCAGAGAGTGGAGATATTACTATGATATACTGACATTTTACATTGTTAAAAAAAAAGAAAAAAAAAAAGAAAAAAAAAAGGCTGTGACTGCCCTGAATCTTTTCACTCCTGATTCACATTAGTATTGATGACCTATTAAAGCTTTCAAGGCTATTAAGGTTTTGGTTATTGAAGGGTTGAAGAGTCCATAATCCATTGCGAGATAAGAGTACACAATGTGGTTATTCATGTTGTGCAACTGGGCAAGTGCAGCACGTTTTACCAAAAGTGCACAATAAGTTGGATAAATTTTCATAGTTTCAAAGAGTGCATTATCATAAGATAAGATACCACATCCAGTACAAAGAGGTAGCTCAAATTTTTTGCATCCAAAAACAGTTTCTGGTTCATAAGTTATTATTCACTAGTTCACTGAATGCTTTACTTCATGTGCCAATTAATCTGGGAGCTGTCATATACTCACATATATTGTTCAAGTAATTGTTGACAATTTCACACCCCCTCCCTCTCCTCTGTCAGCATTGGGTATTGACAAGCCTCCCTTTGGTGTTGGCTTACCCCTTGCCCAAAAATGTACTACTTGGGTTAGAAATATTGTAGATGAAAAATCTCCAAATTTTTGCTGACATAACCTTGACCCCCTTCCTCCTGTCAGCTACTGTCAGCATTTCAATCCTCTGCTGTTGAGGTAACTAGGTAATAAATGTGATGGCTTCTCAATTTGAATGATTCATGGTCATAGCAAAAAATTTAAGCTGCAATAATGAATTCTGCATGATCTTACTAAGCTAAAATACAAGTTTTCCACACTTTGGACTTACATGGCATTGCAGGGTTGTGCTCTAGGGAAAAATGTAAAAACACATTTTACCTCACTTGGTTGATTGTTGAACTTTTTATGGCCTCAGGGGCCATTGTTACTTATAAATGTGGAATTAGCTCATTATTTTCTATTCTTAGGAGTAAAGGTAAGAATCTCCAGGACTGAAATGCACATTTTCACCTGCATCACTCAAATACGCTAGCCGCGTATTGGTTTTTTGACTATATCTCAAAAAGTAAAGGAAACCTCGTCCGCCCAACATAATTCGACTATTGCGGTCATTTTGAGGTGCTCATGGAGGTCCGTATCTCATTCCGAAGCTGAGATATCCTATTTTGAATATACGTGCCTACGCGCCTGAGGGAAATTTGAAAAAAATCATATTTGCCCCACTCAGATTTTAGTAGACTTTTTTGTGTGACCTCAGGGGACCCAATGGGAACTTATCCAGGTGAAATCAGCTTGTTATTTTCGATTTTAATTTCAGCCCATTTTTTTGCGAAAATCTGTTGGACTAGAATCATAGCATGAAACCAAGTCTAAAGAATATTGTCAACACAATATAAAAACATAGAAAAACATTTGTTAAGTTGATATCACTTGAAAATGGCAGGAAATTGAAGCATCGTAGTAATTTGGCTGTCTTACAAAAAGAGAGCGGGGGTCTGGGGGCGCAGCCCCCAGAAGCCAGAGGGTCTGAGAGAAAATATTTCTCACGGAAATAGGATTTTCATCTCAAATTTTGAAATTCTTCCAGATCCCAATCCCCCCCTTAATTTTTTCACTCCCCCCTCCAGTCCAAGTCCCCCCAGAATCATTGAAATTAGGGTAACCCCCCACCTACCTTATCTGACCCAAAATCTTCATCCCCCCCTTTTCTTAGGGGGGGGGGGATGAAGCTATGGTCTCAGATATGTCTGATATGATAAAACTGGAGACAATTTACAATTTTTATGGAGTTAAAAAATTTGGCATCTAAGGTTGGGTCTGTGCCATCTTCAAAAGAAAAACCTTAGTGGTGTGCACTGTGCAGTGTGCAGCCATCTTCAGTCCAAAACCTACCTCAGCTTTGGGGGTGTTTAAATTGTGAGAGCTTTTATGAGGTAGGCCCCCAGCAGTAACCTCCTGGTACCAGGGTATAGCACCGTCAAGTGCAGTGACCACTGACCACCTGCCTGAAACTTGCTATTTGATTTTTGTCTTTACTCAAAGCATGAAATTAAGCAACACACTTAGTGGAGAGAAGTAGAGGACCATATAACTGATCTGTTATCTTGTTTAGTTTAGTCCATGTCTCTCAGGAGAGAATATGAGGAAGCTCCACAACAACCTTTTGTCCCCTCAGAGCGATATTTAGCTGATCTTTGTACTTCCTTAATTTAGAATTGTTACATTTGACTGGTGACTTCATGTATTAAAAATTTGATGAAGGCAGTACCTACCAAATTTACATCTTTAAAATGTTTACCTTCCTTGAGCCTAAAAATGGATGGCAGAAACTTTTTTGATAGAAAAGATGAAAATGTTGTTGTGGAAGAGGTAATGTTTTGATTCTTAAAGCTATAATCAAAGTCAAAATTTGAAGTTCAATAAATTTCTTGATTCAAGATATGAAACAATTCATTTTGTAATATCTTAAATTGTGCTTGCAAGAAGGAGCATGTTTCCTGTAGATTGATCAATTAATTAATTATTAATTTCAGCTCTCCTCCCTCACTATTCCCGAAGATCAGATGGTTACAGTGCAGGAGGAGATTATAACAACTGTTGATAATGAAGCAATGGCACCTAAGCATGAACCTGAAGCTGTCATTGAGGAGGTTATGGATGAAGGTAGCTACAAAAGTGAACATTTTTTGTGCAGTCCCAAGTTTTTGCACCAAATTTTCAATTTAATGGATAAAATTCGGCTTTCCAGTCTGATAATCGAAACCGATAGTTATCTCCGATAATTCGTCAAAATAAATTATCGGTTTACCGTAGATAAAAATTATTTTTATCTAGATAAAATAGCAAAATAGCTGGTGTTGAAAAGTGCTTGTAAAATTGGACTGGTTTCAACTTTCACCAGTCTGAAGGATCACTGCCACCAGTCAAGCATGTCACTGGTACCTTTCTGACCAATCACCAACACCAGTCTGACATACCACAGACACCTATTTGATGTATAGTTGAAACTATCCTCAATCCTGATGAATCACTGACACTTGTTTAATGGAAAACTGATGATACCGACACAAATCTGGCACCAGTGACACTATTCTGTCGTGTCACAGACACACATCAGATATTTAACATTGGCCAGACGTATTACAGACACTAACAATCTACTATAGATGACTGAAACCAGTCTGCAGTATCACTGACACCAGTCTGCCGTATCACTGACACCAGTCTGCGTTTCACTGACACCAGTTTGCCGTATCACTGACACCAGTGTGCCGTATCACTGACATCAGTCTGCCGTATCACTGACACCAGTCTGCCGTATCACTGACATCAGTCTGCCGTATCACTGACACCAGTGTGCCGTATCACTGACACCAGTCTGCCTTATCACTGAAACCAGTCTGCCGTATCACTGACACCAGTTTGCCGTATCACTGTCACCAGTCTGTCGTATCACTGACATCAGTCTGCCGTATCACTGACACCAGTCTGCCGTATCACTGACACCAGTCTGCCGTATCACTGACACCAGTGTGCCGTATCACTGACACCAGTCTGCCTTATCACTGACACCAGTCTGCCGTATCACTGACACCAGTCTGACTTATCACTGACACCAGTCTGCCGTATCACTGACACCAGTCTGCCTTATCACTGACACCAGTCTGCCGTATCACTGACACCAGTCTGCCTTATCACTGACACCAGTCTGCCGCATCAATGACACCAGTCTGGCAGTGTGACTTATCACTGACACCAGTCTGCCGTATCACTGTCACCAGTCTGACTTATCACAGACTGCTGACACCAGTCTGCAGTATAACTGACACCAGTCTGCCGTATCACTGACACCAGTCTGCTGTATCACTGTCACCAGTCTGCCGTATCACTGACACCAGTCTGCCGTATCACTGACACCTGTCTGCCGTATCACAGACACCAGTCTGACTTATCACTGACACCAGTCTGCCGTATCAATGACACCAGTCTGGCAGTGTGACTTATCACTGACACCAGTCTGCCGTATCACGGACACCAGTCTGCCGTATCACTGACACCTGTCTGCCGTATCACTGACACCAGTCTGACTTATCACCGACACCAGTCTGCCGTATCAATGACACCAGTCTGGCAGTGTGACTTATCACTGACACCAGTCTGCCGTATCAATGACACCAACCTGATGCATGATTGATACCTTTCGGGCGCATCTCTGACCTAGTCTGCTGTATAGTATTCCTAATACCGTTCTGACGGATAAATTGCATCAGTCTAACACTTACAAATCAATGATATCAACTTGAATGAACTCTGATACCAATCGGAAGCACCACTATTACGTATCATTGACAATTTTTGGGCATAGTGTTATCAATAACAACAGTCTCACTTTTCACTAACGCCAGTCGGGTGTATCAACAATCACCATGATATCAGACTGACGTTTATTTAGCGAAAGTAACCAGATTGACAGTGGCAAAAAAGTTTTTAAAAACTGATAGATTTTATCTAGATAAAAATTTTATCTAGATAAAACCGAAATAATTATCGGTTTATCTAGATAAAAAATTTGTTACCGATAATGGAAAGCCTAGATAAAATAGGTATAACGTGCGTATATATGCTGAGCATTAGTGAGAAGCACCTTGTTATAAAGGTTCTGAAGCTCATGTTCAGAGAGTTTTTCATTTCAGAAAAACTGTTTTAAATCTCGAGTGCTGGGACAATAATAAATCCAATGAAAGTTTTTAAAATCATTATTTTGGGGTTTTTAGTAACCCTTTATATTTCTAAATATTGTACAGTATTAACCTGATGAATTTTAGGACAAGCACCTAAGCGTGACCCTGAACAAATAGCTGCTATAGAGAAACGAAGAAAGCTTACCTTGAAGCCAAAGCCTGATAAGCCAGAGGTAACGATTGTTCTCATTTTCAATATATCTTTCATCAGAGTCTATGGGAAAGCTTTATTTGGTGGTCCAACTTCTTCTTTTCCGACCATTATCTGCATTTTAATAAGCGGAACTTACATGTCGAAGTGGTGACCGTATACCGCAACTTACATGGTTGAGGCGACAGCCGAGACTGTGTAAGGTGGATAATGGACGAGGCGTGCCGAGTTCATTATCGAAGGTATACACTATACGGTCACAGCTGAGATCATGGAACCGGATTATACCCCGACCGAAAACAGCTGGGACCGACTATTCTATGACCAAACAACAGTATTTCTTCCTACTCGGGTCTGACGACCCTCGTCCGGATTCAACGCTTAAGTAGATTTTTGAGTGCTCCTTTATAAAATCAAATTTCATTTTAAGCTTTTTTGCACTGTTATTCAGTGGAGACCGTATAACCAAACTTATACGGTCGCCAAAACAAGCTTGGGAGGGGTATAATGATGTTTAACGGGTGATGACTAATTATCTGGAAAAATTTGAGCCCGCTTTTTGCATTTCGACAAGCAAGTTGATAACAAATTTAAGAAGTAGGACAGAGTTTTTCAGGTCTTTCAAAGCATGTATAATGTATATTAAGAAAAAATCCGTGCCGAGAACAATTCATTACTTTTCAATTTCCAACGTACAGTTGTTTGTGAAATACTTTCACAATTTATACTCCTCGGTATGATAACCAAGTAATACAATTCCATTGAATATTAATTATTTAATTGATCGGTCTTTAGATTAACCGGCCCCACTCACTGGCTTTTAAACCGGATCTTTTGACAAAATTCGTTGCGTTGTCAATTGCCGGTTAATTAACGTCAATTTTCTAACCTTTCCTGATCTTATTTACCCCAGATTCAACCGTGTAATATCCACAGCCAGAGACTGGCAAGAAGAAGCGTGGCAAGGGTGTTAAGAAGGAAAAGGGGCACCGGAGGGTGACTGCTTACATGCTTTACTCTAGACACATGAGGTCTAGTGTAGCCAAGGATTATCCAGGTTAGTTAACCTGATGATTGCTTCAAACCCTTGACCACGGTCCTTTTACTAAACAATTGAGTTGAATATCACAGCTCCATCGGCACATTTTCACAAGTTATATGGTCTTTCTGGATCAGCCACTGGAAACCATGTACCATGATGTAACGTCGCCGTCGCTATGAAATGAAATGTATGGCGTTCAGTGCTCATTCTAACTCCTTGCATTATTAGGTGTATTTTTGTGTGTATGTATTTCTCGTTTTCCCTGCAACACACCTGACTCCTTCAACCGATTTCAGAACTAAAAGGGTCAGAAATAACGTCCAAGCTCGCTAAATTGTGGTCAGAACTTGACGATGCGGATAAGGAGTACTGGAAGACGCAAGAAACCGAAAACTCAAAGGTAAAATATCTACCATCTCAGTAATTATAATCTTTGTTTTATATATGGTAGATGGGACCCGTTCCCACCTCGGAAAGAGATGGGTCTGCCTGGCATGGCCTCTTGTGTGTATACTTGTTTAAACGACTTTATACAATTAGATTAATTGTCGTCTTACATTGCTATGTTGGATTGATAGATTAATTTCTATATTTCCACGATAAATACTACCTCACCTTGAGAGCTGTGTTGAAAAAGGCATGCTCTCTTTAACGAGGTACATGCGAGAAATAAGCGGTTATCGCATTGCGAGCGCATATTTATTTTAAACGCTCCTTAAAACGACTGTGCAGGTTGCGGTGACTAAGAAGAAGAAGAAGAAAACTCTGGCGCCCCTGCCCCCTGACGGACCTCCAGAGGCGCTGGACTTGGCTGCACACCTCAAACTACTTGGTGATTCCATCAGCAAGATGGGGGAAATCACGAGCGAGGTAAAAAGTGTAGATTTACATAAAACTATGAAAAGCAATATCACAATTCGCCCTCATATTACTCCTTGCAGAATTGAAACTAATAACTGCAAAACGCGGCACTTCTGTGACAGAACCCACTGCACTTCTGTGACAGAACCCACTGCAGTTTTCTGACAGAACCCACTGCAATTCCGTGACAGAACTCACTGCAGTTCTGTGACAAAACCAGCTGCAGTCGCTTAGGTCTTAGAAGCCTGAACTGCTGTAATTGCCGCCACGACTCTTAAGCCAATACAGCAATGTTGGTTTCTGCCTGTCACACTCTTATTCAATCGCGGATACCGAATTACAATACTGCAACCCCCTTCGCGCAAAATGTGTGCGCGTGCCGCGCGCGCTTAGCTTTTTTAGCTTAGTTTATTCACTGACACGCGTGTTCTTATTTCGCACGCGTAGAATTCATTTCCCTCCAAAATTGAACAAAAACATTCTTATATCTCAATTTCTGGCACATCCACAAATATTCCTCAAAGTAATACACCACATTGCTCTCCATGGAAAGTGTTTCCTAGAATCAGAAACGCCTCCAAAGTTCCACCCTACACCTGAATAACACTTAGCTCACTCTTATCAACCCAATCCCGTCCTCAGCTGTACGAAAGGGACGGGTATCGTGAACTGACGGTCTCCGCCCTGCTCACCAACCTCCTGGACTGCCTGCTTTGTGCCTCAGCGCCCCTCCTTTACCTCTCCTCCCATATCGAGCAACTAGATGTCATACCAGTCGAGAGTCAGATCAAGATGCTCGACAATGTGGCGTATATCATGCCGGGTCTCGAGAATTTTAAGTCTTGATCACGCCGAGACTGGAGAAAGTTGTTTGTGCGTCACGCCGGTCTCCTTCTGCTTCTACCAACAAAATGTCCGTATGAATATCAACTTCTTGGATATGAAATCAGTGGTATCTCTCATTGACCACAGTTAACGACAAGAAATTAAACACGCTATTTTCTCGATTATTTGCGACTCCTGCCGTGTTCGACTCAATTATTGGTGGTACCAAATTAACTTTACATTTTACTTATTAATGTAATATTGTAATCATATCTTATGCTTTTTTTAAATTTTAATCATAGCTTCTCAGAACTGCAGCTCCGAAGCTATTTTTAATCTAAGGTTAAAATACGTTCCATAGGTTAATGGATCGTCTTCGATTACGTTTTCGGTTTCCAATCATATGATGAATCCATGGATGAATATAAGTTCAACAAATCAACAACTAGCCCAGAATAATAAATGAGGGATCCTCGCCCCCGCATGTTTGCATTATCAATTCGTCAATTTAACCTCCCCCATAATCAAGTTTATTGTAGTATTTGTTATGTTAGTGTTATCATTCGCAAAAACACCCTCCCCTATCTGATTAAATGTTGTGTGAATGAAACATGAACACCCTGACTTTATAAAAACTAGTTATTCTGAATTATGTTATGAAGTTATTCAATCTTGAAACAGATGCCAATATTGTCTTATTCGATGTCAACAGCCGCATTTTAATGTTACATTGTTAAACATGGTTTATGAATTTAAACACCTTTTTCACAAATAATGATAAATAGGGAATAGATGAAATGATACAATAAGCAAATAAATAACAAATAAAGCTTTTTTTACATAAATTAATGAATGTATATGTATACGCGTGTAAAGTGAAATAGTACTGTTTATGATTCCTATAAAATCCAAGGGATTAAAATGATTCAATGATCGTCTCTCGCTGGCCCAGTTCTTGTCTTCAGTACACGTAATAAGACGGTTTTGCTAGTCTTCAGTATACGTTAAGACGGTTTTGCTTGTCTTCAGTACACGTTAAGACGGTTTTGCTAGTCTTCAGTACACGTTAAGACGGTGTTGCTTGTCTTCAGTACACGGTAAGACGGTTTTGCTGCAATTGCTTGTCTTCCTCCGTAACGTCCCGCAGCGAAACGACCATCTGTTTCGTCATGTGGACGTTGCTGCAACGCAGGTTGCTGCTGAGGGAGTAGGAAGTGTGTCCGTCACCCTCCACCTTGTGCGCGTCGTACATCTTACTCATGCTCACTCCTCTCCTGCAAGGGAGTTCATGTTAATGTGAAGATTTAGCCAAGATCCTTTCATAAGATAAATTTTAATTTTAAGTCCACATTGATTATCTCAATTTTAGGAAAGTAGTTCTCACGTTGCTTTACGTTGCCATCATGAAATTGTGATTATTTCCTCTTCATTCCATTGGATAGGTTGATATGAAATTACATGCTTTTCCATATACTCGTAACATCTAGAGGGCAGAGGCGTATACTGTGCTTCAATGTACTTGAACTTAGCATCATTGCATAGCTGAATAGCTTGTAAGCTCTATAATGGATGAAGTTTGTTGGTTAAATAGTGATTGATCGCTGCTCCAGAACTCCTCAAATAAATTCCAATGATTTATGTATGAGGGTAGTATGTGGATTGTGGATTTCATTAGTTATGTAGTTCCCTTCAACTTAATCGCTATCACCAGCCATTAACTTCTTTTTCGAATAGTCAATGATTTCCTTGGGCATTGGATAATGGCGATGGGCGATTGACGTGATTGAATTATGATTTTGCCGCTAAACTGGAAGATTTTGGGTAACTTACAAGTCTCCTGCTCAAGTTAAATTGGACGCACCAAATCAAGCACTAAATTAAATTCCGGTAAAAAAGGTCAAATATTAGGTGACACCCAATCGTAAAGTGAAGAAGCGTAAATCCAACCTTTGGGCTATTGTTTACGTAAACACCATCTGAGAAAAGGTTTAATTTTTCTGTATCGTCACCTGTATAATCACCTGTATAGTCACTTGTATTTTATCTGCAAAATCACCTGTAAGTTAGGGTCCATTTTATCTCTATCACCTGTAGTTTGCTCACCTGTATTGTCGCATGTAGTAGAGCACTGGATTAGCAAAACTGTTGACAGTCACAGTGTAGGTATTTATCAGGAAAAAAATGTAGAGGAACACCGTTTGCTGAGTCTCCCCACGGGGAAAGACCGATATTGGCAGTATTCCTGCGAGAATTAGTTCAAACACAAGGAAATGTTCCGTAAAAGCTGGAAAATCTCAATGATCATGATGTCTCATAATCAGCTCTTGTAGCCCATGATTTATCAGTGCTTATCCAACATCACTTTCCGAATTATCAATGAATTATCAATGAATTAATTAATCCAAAATATGTAACATGAACAAAACTTCATGACCTTCCCGTGATAATTTCTCAATCACCTCCGTACGTCCCTCACTGGGTCACATTATCCCTTCCCTCACGTACTAGGTCACATGACTCACCTTCCCTCACCTAATAGGTCACATGACTCACTCCCTCACGTACTAGGTCACATGACTCTCACCGGTGTGCTCCAAGAAGAAGAGACATCTCAGCACGCCGCTGGGCGTGTAGCAGATGGTGAAGAGCGCAGCTATGCACAGCGTGGTATGGGAGGCTTCCCTGCGGCTATACGACCTCTTCATTCCTGGGTGAGTTTAGTTGATATGGGATCGTTCACATACAATTAAGTAATTAATTTTTGGCTGTGTTTGGCCAAATACCCCTCCCCTTTTGATGTGGGCATCAGAGTTTGGCAAAATACCCCTCCCCTCTTGATGTGAGCATCTGAGCTTGGTTAAATACCCCTCCGCTCTGGATGTGAGCATCCTAATATAGTGTTCAGCTCCTAACCTTTAGTCCGTAAGTTGTGTAATATAACGGAGAGGAATGACACTACCAGAAAGAGAGGTATGTCAATAGATATTATCGGGATCGCCGTCAGGACCTGAAACAAGGCCGTAATTCGAAAAGAAAAACTGGAGGGGACATGAAAATTTTGTCAAGCCATAAAGTGGCAGACATGCCCGCCGCAGGCGAAATTTTTAGAAAATTTAGATTTTTTATTGAATTTTGAGCACTTTTCCAGCAATCTACCAAAAAACTGAGGGGAACTAGTCCCCCCTGTCCCCCCCAGGAATTACGGGCCTGACGTGAAACGTCGGTTCAATGTGTGTTGTTGGGATAGTTCCGAGTCAAGGGATTGACAAGTGTACCGAAATCTTTGAATAGTGTTTCAACCTGATTCTATATACGGATGAATCTATCTATCTTGACTGGAATTATAACTGGAATTTTCTTTAGTTTACTGTACTTCACGGCTTTTTGGAATGTTACTCACCTTTTTGTAGTTGCTGCTGAGGCCTAGGAAGTCATGCGATGTGGAAAATGTCAGGGATGCTGTGTCTCTGAAAACAAAATGCTATATTACCTTCTGAGCTTCTAGAAGAACCAGCGGACGTTTTCGAGAGTTCCAAGGTATTAGAAAATATAATAACGCTGTCAGAGTACTATATATAAAAAGAAATGGTTACAAATATAACTTGGATCGTCTGAAGACTTGAAAAGTTATATTTAGGTACCTACCTGAATAGCCGTCTATTATTAACCTGTGATAGAAGTAGTTTCTTGAGAAGTAGAAGGGAAAGGCTGAATAAAGAGAACCAAACGTCCACGCGCCCAAACTCAGTAATCTAAAAGTACCACTTTTTATGATCTAATTTACTAACCAGTACTGCGAAAATAATTATAGTGAAATCCCCATGTTTCTACTTACTCCCAATCGCGAGATATCGCACCTATATGTTTTGGCGCGATTACATCACTCGGGCAGCTCACCTCAGCTGACGCTGTGCGCGCTGTGTGAAATATAGTGTATTCTCCTATACCTACCTCTTTTTTACTCATGCATTTTCAATCGCATAAATTATGTGCTTCTCTCCCTTCTATGATCCATGCAATTGCTTAAGTCCATGCTATCAATTACACGATCTGTCACGATGAAATTAAAATAAGGAATTACAAATTAGAACGGGATATACCTACTGGAAGTAATATGAATATTCGCGAATTATAATAGAAAATTGGTAAAGATATGTATTCTTGCGATACTTGCAAATGAGTTTTAAAAACGATTCTCTTAGGACACCAATGTATGATAATAATTCTTAATCTTGAAGTTATACACATTACACCCTAAATTACTCAAATAGAATTTGTTTGCTGTTGCACTTCTATCCTCTACATCAGTTTTCATGAAGCATATCTCTGAGTTAGCTCTAGCATTGTGCACATTGACTGTCCATGAAAATTATTAGGAATGGGACGAAACAAATTATCACGGCTTTCTAGCGGAGGTTTGATATTGTTTTCTACAGTGAGGTTGAACTTGAAGACGAAACAAATTCAGTCAGCCACGAGAAAAAAGTACAGGTTTTGTATCGACGAGTTGTCTGTGCTATGTGATCCTAGCCTGGAACCAAGAAATATAGAAATTAGTGACCATGATTGTGATGAGAAGCCTTCTATTCTGTCATTGGATACGAAAATGGAAACTAAAATGGCGGTTCAGAGAATGAGATATCTTACATTGGTGAGAGTAACAAGGATGGCAGTTTACCGATGGATTGGTGTTCCTTTTCACGATGTGAAGCTGTCCACGGGCCTGATGATGACTACTGTTGTCGTATCAGTGACTCTTTCTATAGTGTTATGGACAAAGAGGGTAAAAATTGTATTACGGAGACTAAAGTTTAACTTGATGTGATAGAGAACCCAGACATAATGACTATATTGAAATTATTACGATTGACATACAGTAAAGGTAGTAAATCATATTTGAGCAAAGAGGTGGACAATAAAGGCTATCGCCATTTGTGCTACAAATTCTTCGTTTTCCTGATAAATTGTCACTTTACAGTGCATATGACCCGATACATAGTAACCGCCTGTGTTGTACAGCATATCAGGCAGCAATATCCTGATGAGAAACACGAGTACACTGGCTTCAAAGCTGGAAATGCTTCTGTATAATCGTACAAGGTTTTTTTATATGCTTTAAAGATGGATCTATTGGTTATCTAACTGCTCTAAGCCAATAAAGTAGTATTACAAAGTAAACACTAAACAACAAATTCTGAATCCAAATCGCCGTATCCAAATTATAGCTTTATAGTAGTCGAATTTAGTAGTTGGTATCAGTAATATTGCATATGGACGAAATAGTTTATTTGGAAATCTTTAAACTGCTGCTAATGATGATAAAGGTACTTTTATTACTCAAAAGTTTATTATGATCGTCCTAAGACATGACAATATCAATTCTTATCATGGCTAGAGAAAATAGCTAGAGATACAAATAGCGAACGGTGAAAATACAATCTAAAACCTAATTGTCTGAAAAATAAAAATCCCGACAATTGTACCCGATTTAGCACCTTGAATTCACACCAACACATAGATTTCACACGTATTGTAACGCTGCGCGGCAACCTGTCCTGCCCAAGTGACGTCATCGCGCTGAAATCTATAAACCGCAATAACTCGCGAACTAATTGAGGTAGAGGCATGGGGATTTCACCATTTTAAAACGTGAAGTGTGAGAAATCATAAAATCATAATTTTTGCATGCTGTTGGAAGTCGATTCTATAGTATACTACCTAACAAATTATCTACTCACACGATAGGTAACGAGGTTCTTGTATCGTAGGGGCAGAACTATGCCGACCAGCCGTGCAACACAAACGAACAGGATCAGGTAGAGGGACATGATGGGCATAAGGTTGCACAGGAAGCCGAGGGTGTTCTCGGCAGGCAGGCCAAGGTTCGGCTTGTCTCTGCCTGACACTAGCACGTAGGCTGGGGATGTCAAATTATTCAAAAACACAGAGACATGAGTTGATCGAATCACTGCAACCTTTTTCTGTGTTTCGTAGATTAGAATAAAAAACATCATGGTTTCAGAAATTGCTCCTGATGTTTCAGAAAGTTTTGAGAAATTCCCGAATTATGGGTTTACTAAGACGCACGCCCCCCCACGACAAATAGTTGTATATAAGGCCGATTACATGTTATTGTGATAAAATAGCTTACAATTACCAAAAAAGGTGATGTAATCATAATAAAATAGCTTACAATTACCAAAAAAGGCGATGTAATCATAATAAAATAGCTTACAATTACCAGAAAAAGGCGATGTGAAGATACACGTTATCAGATCTGTAATACACAGCTGCGTAAGTAAAACCTGTTGGAAAGATGAAAACGTTGATACGCATATGTGTGCAGATCGCTCGATACGGAGGGCTCGATAACCTTACATACTAAAGTAGGTGTCACCACCTCGAGGAATGAGAATTCTTCTGAAATTTCCGATCGCGCGGCGCCATGTACGTAGGTGAATATACTGTTAAATCAGTATCACACGCGTACAAATTGTGATTTTGTGGAAATTTCAGACACCGATCTCAGAGGTGGCGACACCTCAGTAACCCTTGCGCGCGCAACTCTTTTATACAGTAAGATACGAAGTTTAAAATCAAAAGCTTTCGTAAATCATGTGATTATTGTCGTCAGCAGAGTGTGAATAAGGATGAGAAGGTACTTTCAGGGGATACTGGTGTCAGGGGAGGGCGGTGTCAGGGGAGGGTGGTGTCAGGGAAAGGTGGTGTCAGGGGAGTGTGGTGTCAGGGGGTGTGATGTCAGGGGAAGGTGGTTTCTGGGGAAGGTGGTGTCAGGGGAGAGTGGTGTCAGGGGGGTGTGATGTCAGGCGAGTGTGGTGTCAGGGGAGTGTGCTGTCAAGGTAGTGTGGTGTCAGGGGAGAGTGGTGTCAAGTGAGGGTGGTGTCAAGGGAGGGTGGTGTCCGGGGATGTGGTGTCAGGGTATGTGGTGTCAGTGGAGAGTGGTGTCAGGGGAGAGTGGTGTCAGGGGGGTGTGATGTCAGGCGAGTGTGGTGTCAGGGGAGCGTGGTGTCAAGGTAGTGTGGTGTCAGGCGAGTTGTGTCAGGGGAGAGTGGTGTCAAGTGAGGGTGGTGTCAAGGGAGGGTGATGTCCGGGGATGTGGTGTCAGGGTATGTGGTGTCAGTGGAGAGTGGTGTCAGGGGATGTGGTTCAGGGAAGTCTGGTGTCAGGGGAGCGTGTCTAGTGATTGGCAGCTTTTGACGAGAAAACAAATACAATAACTCAAAATAATGAATGACGATATCTTTTAATTTGTGCGTTTTTCAATTAGCAAACTCAAATTTGATTGTTATAAGTAAACTTTAAAGTACCTGTTGAAGAATCTTATCCCCGTCCCTTCTGGCTATGTTGCTGAACATCCATATGTTGCCGAGAGTGCTGAAATAAAAATAAGTCAAATTACATCATGTAATAATATGTGCCAGACTTCTGGTCTACATGATGGATGGACACGAGACGTGACTCTGAGCTACAACCCTACCACATGAAGAGGAACGAGCTGTCAGTTGAGCAGAACTGCCTACTGTGGGGCGCCAGAGTTGTGGTTCCAGAACGACTCAGATCAGACGTGTTGGATTTGATTCATGCATGCCATCCCGGCATAGTCAGCATGAAGTCATTGGCCAGATCGTACGTTTGGTGGCCGGGGTTGTGTGAAGACATCGAGAGGATCTCTAAGCATTGTGAAGCGTGTCAGACTAATCAGAGGAATCCGCCAAAGACAGCTCCGCATCCGTGGACACCTGCCACAAACCCGTGGGAGCGAATTCACATTGACTTCGCACAGTTGTTTGACAGACAATGGCTGATCATCGTGGATGCCTACAGCAAGTATCCGGAGATAGTGGATATGGGGCACAACACGACTTCCGCAGCGACCGTGAGGGAGCTACGGAAATGTTTCAGTACGTACGGACTGCCCAGAGTCTGCGTTTCAGACAACGGACCGCAGCTTGTTTCAGAGGAGATCGAGGAATTCTTCCGGAGAAACGGTATTGAGCACATTACAATACCACCCTACTCACCGTACTGCAATGGACTTGCAGAAAGAATGGTTCAAACGTGGAAAGCAGGCATGAAGAAGATGAACCATGTTGACAAAGACAGAGGGAAGAATCTCGCAGCTTGGCTCTTATCTTATCGTAACACACCACACAGCACTACCCGACAGTGCCCATCGACACTGATGTTTGGACGACCGACCCGTACCCGACTATCACTGCTTTATCCTAGTAAAGCTACTAACACTAAACAGGAACAGACTATCATCGACAAGGATAACTACAGGGAGTTCCAGGTAGGCGATAAGGTGAGGTACAGAGATGTCAGAAATCAGAGCTGGCATGAGGGTGTAGTTAAGTTAAAGGAAGGTTCTAAGGTTTACGTCATCGAGGGAACTCATGGAGAGGTCAGGAAACACGTGGATCAACTCATAAGTCGATATGATTCGCCTGGCATAATGTTACCTGAGAAATCGACTGATGTCAAAACCCCAGCTAACTTACCTGAAGTTAGTTTACCTCCCGTTAACTTGCCTGAAGTTAACGTGCCCACTGGACTAGATTCGTTAACCAAACCCGATACTGTTTCCCCTAGTCCAGGCATTGAGCACCGAAATACTGAACACAGGCCGACACCGAGTCAACCTAAAGTTGCACCGCCAGTCACTCGCTCTAGTTCTCGTGTGAGCAAACCTCCCGAGAGGTTATCGTATAAGAAATTAGGGGGTGAATGAACTGTGTACACGAACTGTCGTGTTAGGTTTGAATGTTAGGTAAAATTCTATTGTTGTAGTAGACAATTTTATTGTCGAGTAATATGTGTGATATTTATTCTTTTTAATTTATTAAGAAACTGATTTATATGAATGCATGATTTAAACTCAAATAGAGCCGATT
The DNA here is from genome assembly GCA_011033025.1 of Beroe forskalii. Taxonomy (NCBI): domain Eukaryota; kingdom Metazoa; phylum Ctenophora; class Nuda; order Beroida; family Beroidae; genus Beroe; species Beroe forskalii. Next base: position 1,051,610 of record WFMF01000008.1, on the reverse strand, counting down.
TATGACTAATATCGCGAAAATTCGAATTTTACGTCTTATAATGCGATTCTGCCTGTTGAACAGGTTTTCTTTTATTTATAATTTGTTAGCTTTCATTTAGAAATTGTGTGATGCTTTATATTTAAAGTTCTTTTAAAATCATTTTACGTTCGTTTAATGATCATGATTACTGAGAGTTACTCATTTTAATATTATGGTGCAGTTTTTATTATTTATTAACGTTGTTTTATCATAATTTTACCGGGAAAATCATGTTTTACAGGGACAATATCCGTTAAATGGAAATTTTGATTTTTCGTGCGTTTCTCTTTAATTCAATAATGGGACAGTCGCATATTTAATGTTATTTTGCGTAACGCGCGAGGGTAATTTAATTATTTGGTTTAATTGCATTCTGATATTTTTAGCGCGCGCGACGCACATACGTGTGTAATGTAATTGTTGTAGATTTAATTACGTGCGTGCGGATGAATTTTCAATTTTTAAGAGGAAGGAAGGGTGTAGTATATTGATTATATTATATTGATATTGTATCAATTACTTATTGTAACCGTATAACCTATTTAGGGGTAAATGTCTTAACCTGAACCTGGAAGTATCACTTGTTATTCTGATTCCCTATCTACCTGGAAACGTATCAGAAATAACCACAACACAAATCCAAACATTAGGAAAATCATTAATCTAAATTTAAGATTTTGAGTAATAATCTGTTTAAGATGTTTTCCAACTATGGGGCATAATCTCCAATTATCACAAACGATGGCCGTGGTTTGAATCCAATTTGGGAGAAAATTAATTGGATTAAATTTAATGGTTGTAGTTATGAGAAATTCTCATGCCTCTTATAAATGTAACTTTAGAAATTAAGACATAATATTGAGTAGAGCAAAGATTGAATTTTCTGAAAATCATGATCTTCGATAAATATTTTGTTTGAAAGCCAAAGTCCAAAGCCTTAATTAAAGACTTAAAGATAAAAGCGAAATCTGTCAATTATTTTCCTGATAATGAAGCGATAAAAGTTGCACAATCAGATGAAATTTAAGGGACGTTTATACCAAACATCGCGTTTCAAATCTCAAAATACCCCTGGAATGAAATTTGAATCCCTGCATTTGACTTGAATTGTATCATTAACTGCGTAGAATATATTTTTAGGAACATCACATGGCAAACACAGCAAGTGATAAGTTTACTCATTTCTATAAAGTGCGAAGTGAGTCCGATTTGCTAGTAAGTTAGAGTATGAAACTGTACACAGTTGTGATTTGCATGTTCAGTTTTATTTACATTAAACATTTATTAAGTGCTACACTGTCTGCATTCACAGATTGCAGCACTTCTGTCCTGCAGTACTTCTGTCCTGCAGTATCAATGTTTTATACGTCATTTCTCACAGGGAGAACAGTTTTTTGCAGATCAGAAAAAGGTAAGCTACGATCCCGCAGCATTCAGCAAGTGTAAAAAGGGTGCACGATGGGTTTCGAACTGCTCGCAGTCTATCCCGGACAACAGACTCACGCCAGGAATGTGCAAAAGGGGCGTTTGATACCTAGGGAGAACTCTCCCCTACGCTAGTACGGGATGCGCTGAAAGGCATACTTTCGCCATACCCGACTTTTGCGAATTTGTTTATCCTTTGTTTGTGCTGCTCGAGCTGATTCCCCTGGCTTGAGGTCCGGCCCGAGACCACCCTTATTATAAATTAGGTATTACTAGCCCCTTGCGCCACTGAGGCACATTTTGAAGTGCGATTTTATGATGTTTATAATGCTATAATTAGAGGAATTTTCATCTGGATGTTACTGTGGTACTGCTTCTCAAATTACATCACAACACGTGGCTAGCAACGTTACAAAAAGCTGAAATTGCGGAATTTTCTTCTTGAGTTTTGGCGCTTATCCGGAGAGATAAGCGACGATAAGCGATGCAAGAAAACGGATAGAATCAACGGATAGAATGTACGATTAACTATGACGAGTGACTTGCTTTTGTGGCCATTTGACCCAAAAACCCATGAAGTAGTGAAAAATTTCAAAATTAAAATAAAGTAATTTCGGACAGAGGCTACGTTTGAACAGCTCAACGGCAACGAATTATAAATTTTGTTGAGATTTCTGATTCCAAGTTATTTGATAACAAAACGAGGTAAGGATGGTGAGTCATGCCAACGGCACAAACTTTTCATTTACTCATTTAGTGGACAAATTCATTTGTTTTGTTATGTAAAATGTTGCAATCCCTTACTGCATGAAGTGGATTGACAGTCAGGCATAATTAACATGTCGTCAAGTGATTCTCATGCTGTCAGAATTCTGTGAGGGCAAAGATCACGGCTCCAACGTATTTGAACATAATGATGATATCAAAATAAAATTTATTGTTTTTTTGTACAACAGGGAATGGCCGAAAGGGGAATCAAGCTTACATTTGTTAGTTAATTTTAGGTCGATTCCATTAGGCTGCATTTTAAAGGTTGAGGAGAAACGTTCTACGAAGAATGTAGGGGAAGATAATAGAAGATAGATGAAATAAAAGAAGAGAGATATCAACAATCCTTGTGCGATGTTGCTCTGTGAAATAAGAGGAATCAAGGAAGATAAATCAAGGAAGATAAATCAAGGAAGAGAAATCAAGGAAGAGAAATCAAGGAAGAGAAATCAAAGAAGATAAATCAAGGAAAAGAAATCAAGGAAGATAAACAAGGAAGATAAACAAGGAAGATCGATCAAGGAAGATCGATCAAGGAAGAGAAATCAAGGATGAGAAATCAAGAAAGAGAAATCAAGGAAAAGGAATCAAGGAAGAAAAATCAAGGAAGATGGATCAAGGAAGAGAAATCAAGGATGAGAAATCAAGGAAGAGAAACAAGTTAGTAAATATAAAGTTGTGAATATAGATCAAAAATGGTCTCACTAAATTCAATTAACCTCTTAGTCACGTGACTGATGACGTATGTGTACCACGTGACATGCATTACCCATCCCTGGCCCCTTATCTTGATCACGTGACCTATTCTTATCACATGACCGCATCGAGAATCACATCATGATCACGTGACGAGCACTGTCGGTTCTTATCAGTGACAAATCAGATCACGTGATTTCCTGCTTGGGGAAAAAGGATTACGTGACCATACACTCACACTTGTAACCCTACACTCAACCCCTGCGAAGCGAGGTTGAGTCTAAAGACACTAACGTCATAATCATGCAACAATGAGGGTAATTGATGATGGTGATCATGAAGGTTCAGTGAACCAATTATTTTCAACAAGCACACTTATTAAAAACATCCAATTATCCTTTACTGGATCGATGTGTTTTCAATGGATTTGTATGGAACTGATGTTGACAGCCATTCGTCATCATGAAAAAATGTATGTGATCAAACATGGCAGTAATATTTAAATTCCAAGCGGGTCATTGAAAATGCTTCCCAGAAAACATTGAATTCCAAGAATTTTGATTAATTTTCTGCTAGCTTTGGGATAAATTTAACAAAATCTTAATAAGTTTCACTGATAAGCAATTTTATTTCTTAATTCTGCATAAATCTTACCATAGGGGAGCGATGGGGCAAATGGGACCCTAAAATTGTATAGTCTGTAGAGTTTTCAATTTAGCCGATTTCCATGAGATTTTTTGCATAGATACTCGTCATTGCATGGAGATTGGTGAACTAACACCAAACTTCACCATTCCGCGCCCATTTTGTGGGTGTGGCCTCATCCCGTTTGGCCAACCCCCATTTGATTTTTCTGTGAAAGTATGTCAAATGGGACCCACATGAATAGCCCAAATAGGATATCCCATTTGACCAACTTCCAGTATCCCATTTAACATCTTGTATTTAAACTAAATTTTTGGATGCCTGGAAAGTGCAAATGAAATAGGAATAAATTTTAATCGTAAAATGATAATGTTCAAACCATGTCCCAATTGAATACAAAATTAGAAAAACCATAGTTGGCCAAATGGGATATAGTAAAATGGCCAAATGGGATATCCCATTTTGCAAATTCATGAGTATCCCATTTTACAAATTATATGGCAATTCAATTAATGGTTAATTTACATATTAGACTATCATTAACCAACCAAAAACCTATCAATCACTGGAGAATACATGATGATGAACCAAATACAATCAAACATAAAGGGAATGTTCCAATACAAATCATGCCATGATAGGAGTAAAACAAGCAACATCGTTACTCATTATCTGGTGTAAGGAAGTGCGAGTGTGAAGAATAGCCTGATTGAGTTACCTCAATGACTTCATGGTTTAAGTGAACTATCTCGGTGACCCAATCAGCAGCAATAAAAATTTTAGTCCAAACCCATGTAAATTCCCAGAAATGGCAAGGGTCCCATTTGGTATACTATCCCATTTGCCCCATCGCTCCCCTATATAGTAATAATGTGCAGACAAGCAGCTCAAATGTCTCTAAAACGTCATTGATAAGAATTTTTTCACTGCTTATCAGATAATGAGATTACGTTTTCTGACTCAATTTCCCGGTTTAACAATATAAATATGCCTGCTTGAAGCACATTTTTCATAATTTCAAATTTGCTTTGCAGTTATCAAACCTAGATCTATTTTTTCCACCAATTTCACCATGGTTAAAGAGATTACATGTGTTCGTTGTGCCTCTGTTATGCTTTATAAGAACTACCGAAGACATCTGGAAACCTGCGGTGGCCAAGGTCGCTTTTGTCCCATCTGCCAACAACACATTACACTTGAGGGACAAGCGTTAACTGATCACCTTCTCAACTGTCAAAGAAAATGGTTCGTTTTTGTGATTTCCTTGCTCAATTTTAATTTCCACCCACCCAATTTTAATTTCCACCAACGTATTAGCTGTGTTTAAATTCTCTATGCGGTACAAATCTTTTTCAACCGAATTATCATCCAGGTTTTCGTGCGAGGATTGTGGTGCCCGATTCACTACTGGAAAGGCTAGAAGTAAAAATCAGTGCGGTCGGGTCCAGCCACAACGAAAGCGTCGCAGAACATGTGCTCCTAGTGGGTTGAAAGAAAAGACGGCAGTGGATGGGCTGTTCAAAATCATTGAGATTCCCATCACTGCTACTACTCCTTCTGTTGCTGAGGAGCTTCAAAATGAAACTGAACGACTGACAGACATTTTGAGGTGGGGTTTTATAATATTATGTCAAGTGACATCTAAATGTTTCATTTTCAAAAAGAATCTCAAATTATTTCTGCACACCTATTCACAAACAATTTTCAAACAATTTTTGGAAAAAAATTTGATGTTTTACAGGATGCAGTTGGAGTTCTACCGTGCAGTGCGGTTCTACTTCAGTCTGCAAGTAATCTTCCAGAAGGCTGTGCAGATTGAGGAAGAAACCATCGCATCCTTCCGAACCTGTGCTAGTGACCTCCTCACCTCCACCCCCATCGAAGAGGAGATTTCACGACACATTGACATCCTGGCTGTAGACATCGACAAATTCGTGCGAAACGGTAATTTTTAATTTTGAACATGTGAATCCGTTAAAATGCATTGCGTAATTTTATCTCTAAATCTAATTTCAATCATTTGGTCATAGCAGCACAAAATAACCAATTATCTCAGGCTCCGGTTGGGTGGTGAAGGGTCTCAAATGCGTCCACCTCTACATCACCAAATACAACCCGATGAGAGTGGGCAGTTACATCCCCCTTCCGGAGCCTATCAAGAAGAAACGAACCCTACTCAACATTCAAAACACTGATAACAAGTATGTAAGCTGTTTTGTGTGTAATTAAATTTAACAATTACGACACATATCCAATGAAAGAGAGAAGCATTATATTTCATCATTAAGATATGAAGCTCCATTTATATGAAGTCGAGAAAATTTGCTGTTAAAATTTTATTCCATTAAATTAAATTAATAGGTGCTTGAAGTGGGCTGTGTTGGCTGCTAGACATCCCGCCAGCCAAAACGCCAACCGCACCACCTCCTACAAACATTACGAGGGGGAGATTGATGATTCTGGCATCACCTGGCCAATCCCCATCTCCCAGATCCCAAAGTTCGAGAGACAGAACAGGTACCTAACTTGGAAATTTGGAAATGATGATCTGATTGAGAAATGCGTTTGACAATTGCTTTAATCGATTTCTCGTGCCAAAATACCTAGGATTTGAGTATAATCATACCCTAATTGAAGACGTATAATAACTTCAGATTTTCGGCCATAATATTGATGCCAAAAAGTGGGCGTGGTCCGAAATGCCCAAAATATTAGTTTTAGCGTTTAGAAAATTGCTTTAATCGATTTCTCGTGCCAAAAAACCTAGGATTCGAGTATAATCATGTCCTAGTTTATATCATATGAAAACTTACGATTTTCGTCCATAATTTTGATGACAAAAAGTGGGCGTGGCCCATAATGACCAAAATATTGGTTCTAGGACCTAGCTTTTGGTTTTAAACGATTCCTCGTGCCGAAAAAAATTGGGTTAGAGCATAATCATGCCCTAGTTGCTTTTGAATAAATTTTTAACAATTTTTCTTAAAAATTCCCACGGTCAAAAAAGGGCGTGGCCAACCAGAGGGTTCCGGGCATCGAAAATTTGAATAAATTTTTTTGGTGGCTCTAGACACCTATTAGAGTCCATTGAGCCACTAAAACCTTAGTAAGGAATTTTTTTGCAGGCATTCCACATGATTCCCTTACTATCAATAGGGTTTTTGCATTGTTTTCATCTCAACAGCTCCATCCCTTTTGTTTTACATAATTTCACTAAATATATTTAAAATGAAGAGAAAGAAAAGCAGGGGTCTGGGGGTGGCAGCCCCCAGAAGCCAGAGGTGTGGGGTGTCAAGAAATGTCACCTCAATAGGGTTTTTGCATTGTTTTCATCTCAACAGCTCCATCCCTTTTGTTTTACATAATTTCACTAAATATATTTAAAATGAAGAGAAAGAAAAGCAGGGGTCTGGGGGCGGCAGCCCCCAGAAGCCAGAGGTGTGGGGCGTCAAGAAATGTCACCTCAATAGAATTTATGCCCTGTTTTCATGTCAGCATCTACATCATTGTTGTCGTACACAATTTTGCCACCTATATACCCATGAGGAATGCTATTGATAATTGATGCTATCGATACTTGACAAAAAAGACTATTCATGCTTTCTTGGAATTGATTTCACGGATCAGGTCGTTGAATAAGAGTCTCAAATTTGATTTATACAATCAAATTTGAGACCTGAAGATGTCGTAGAACGACGAAATTGATTGTGATTAAATCTATTTCAATATAATTCGGGTAAAACATAGTGATTTTTGGTGTAAAATCAAATTTTCTGTACTTGGCCTCCACCAAAAATTTCCTCCATTTTCCCCAAAATTTCCCCCGGCTCAAAATTTCCCCCGAACCAGGTTTGCAGGTTCGCGGCTTTTTGGATATGGGTTAGGGTTAGGTATAGTTCTGAAATAAAGTGTGCGCTTTTGTATGCTGGACGGACAAAAGCGCACGTGGTGTTAATTATGTGAATATCCCAAAAGTGTCCGGCAGCCGTTTGAAAACATGATGATCTTGAGCATCTGTGCAACGGTCGAATGTACTTAATAAATATAGCTCCATTTGATAACTGGTATCTAGCAGTATCCGAATTCCGAACTTAAAGCGGGTTCAGGAGGGAACCAATTACCAAAACCCAATTTAGTTTTAACATACCCATTTGAATAAATGAAGTTATGACGTAAGAACTCGCTACTCATAAACTCTTTTGAGAATGGGTCTTTCAACCACGAACTAACTTACCGGGAAATTGAAAAAATAAGGAAGTCGTAAATTTGGGGAAATATTACACCATTATGCGCTGCTGTGTTTTCCTAATCTAGTTTATTCTCATTATAGGCACTGATGATGTGTAAAACGAAAGATTTCTGCCTCATATTAATGAGAGTTTAATTCAGTATATCAGCATTTCATTCTTGTCAGAGCGATTGGGAATTTATGTACTCATTGTTTCTATTGTTACTCATGACAAGTATGATGGAGGGAGGATCAAATTCTGATGACAGGGGAGTTTCCCAGCCCCCTGTGCATAAAAATAAGAAAACACGGCTCCTGCCGAAACGTTTTGGTCAGTATTGTGAATCTCAACAGCTGGATATTCTGAAGCTAAGACTGGAATTCTTACGCAAATGTCAGTGTTTTAGGAGACCACCACCTTCTTTGAGAATCAGAGGTGCACAGTCACTTCCAGACTGTGATAAACTCCACAATTTTTCTATTTTGGAATCAACCAACTTGGCTCACGCCATTAATAACCTTGTCAATGATATTAGATTGAGAGTTCAGGATCTAAATGGCAAGAATCTACCACAAACCCCATTACCTGAGAGTGAAATCCAGGTCCTTAAAAAGCATTATGAGGGTAAACTTGACTTCTACAAAAAACAAGACGCTGACAAATGGAGACACTGGCCCCAAAAGACCCAGAACATCCTCAGTAAAGTTCAGTCAAATGTCACCAGGACTAGAAACTTTAAAAAGAAGAGTAATAGCAAGAATAGACGTACTGAGAGGGATGCAAAACGTGCCCTTGAAAACGGTAGTGTTGTTATCCTTGTGGATGAAGATGTTCCTCTTGGTGCCATTGCATTGCTTGGCAAAGGGCTGGGTTATGTTCCCACCCCTAAATTGGATAAGATTGCTACAAGGTTGGACATGAAACTTCTCTGCAACAAAATTGTCAGACAGTCCAACATAAGACTATCCAAATGCCAGCCAGGCTCAACCACAAACCAAGCGCCTCTTAACAGTGATAACAGCAATTGCCCCATCCCCAAGAAATTACTACACACCAACTATTCATCAGAAATGCCAAGTGTAGAAGCTGCTGTTAACGAAACTGTCAAGAGAATGAAAACTGAACTTGACCACAATATTGTTGATAAAGTGCCAGAAAATAAAACAAACCTTACATCTGATGAATCAAAAGGGTACAAATGGCTCAAAGACATGATTAGTCAAGATAGAATAGCCATAACTAAAGCCGATAAAGGCGGAGCTACGCTTATTGTCCATCCAGAGTTGCTCAGGAAGAAATCTCTTGAAAAAATACAGGACACTAGCCTTTATGACAAGTTGCCTGAAGACCCCACCAAGAGTTTACACAGGGATATCTTCAACCTTTGGTTAGAAGGTAAATCTATGGGCTTTGTATCAGCTGCTGATGCTCAAAATATCATGGGTATATCAGATAAGATGAATTCTAAAGGAACAGGCCCAACCAATGCTCCTAGTACATCCCCTCATTTCAAACCAGGCAATCCTTACTATTACCCGAGTTTGAAAATTCACAAACTCAAAAAGGAAGACCTGAAACCAGGGGTTGAGCCTCCCGTAAGGCTCATAACAGCTCTTCAAGAAGGGGCAACAAGGAGATCTGACGTGTTCCTAGCAGACCGGTATCTCCGTGACCTAGAACGGGAATTCTGTGAAGACCTGCTTATAGACACCAACGATGCTCTTAATTGGTTGGAATGTGTCAATGACTCCCTGGATCACAACCTAAAACGTCGATTGAGAACATTTTCTTTCGACTTTAAGGCCCTTTATGATTCCCTTGACCCTGATCTAACCCTAGAAGCACTCACATGTGCTATTGACGAACTTCGATCAGAGTGGTCTGATGAATTCAAAAAGTGGATTATCAAGCTAGTAAAAGCTAGTTTTGAAGCATCAGTAGGCCAATTCGAAGGTCAGTGGTATAGACAAAAGAAGGGTGTTCCAACAGGAGGCAGTCTTTGCGTTCAGATTGCCAACATAGCCGTGTATTATGTTCTCCGTAAGGGTTGTATACTCTAACCAGGAACTCATGGCGAATGTTAAATCAGTAAAAAGGTTCATAGATGACGGGGCTGGATTGTTTGACGGCACCAAAAGACAATATTCAGACTTTATAAATAATGTAAATACAGAAATTAGCAAATTTGGTTTTATTGATTGATGAATATTCGGTTGCAGACAATTGTACATACATTTCCTTTCTTGATATTAAGTTCTGTTTTTTGATCAAGATGGTAACCTTCAAACAGATCTGTTCACAAAAGAAACAGATTCTCGGGCTTACTTGTTCTATGGGAGCTGCCATCCAAACCATGTTTACTCTAGTATAGTGTATTCACAGTGTTTGAGATTAAGGCGTATCATAAATAATGATGAAAGACTCTCCCACAGAATAGATGAACTTGTTCAATGTTTTACAACTCGAATTTCCCGAAAAAAATGGTGGAGAAGATTTCCAAGAAAGTGAAATCCTTACCACGCAAGCTCCCACCCCCACGTGACGCTTCACACAGTTCAATACTTGTTCCCTCATCCCCAGTGAAGGGGTCTATCAGGGTTATCGCAACTTTTGGTAGTGACACTGATCTGATGGATGTGGTAGATAAGTATGAGCGTGTATTGACTAGCTCTACCAAGAGTTTCTCTTCTAGCAACAGTAGTCTGAGTGGGTCACCGAGCGGGTCACCGAGCCCTTCACCAAAACAAGAAGCGGGTTTGTTTTCCAGGATCAAAAGAACTGGACACTCTCTCAGACGTAAACTAGTTGATGCAAGACAATTTGCCACTAGTAGTCGCATTTCGGGTACCGTTCCTTGCAACCATCGAAACTGTATGTCCCTGATCGATATCATTGGGAACGAAGGTCTAAATGGGGACGACAAAATCTCACATAATTTTATGTCATTTATGTCATTTACTGAAGAAATTCTAAAAACTCACTTTCGCTCTCTGGAAAATTCTACACTACAGTATTCATGATACATACCATTCTATGTCCTCCCGTTCCCATAACATGGTGTTCTTTTTAGAGCTTGATGCACTGATCACGGTAAGGCATAATATGCTAGTAGATAATATGATGTAGTCCTCTAATTTACTCTATTGTGTTCTACTTGAGGCTTCCGACGATAAGTCTAGCGTTACCCCCGCGGTATCGCGCCGTTCCCAACTTTCCATACGTAAAGCTATGATATTAATGATTTTTGGAATCGGAGGACGTCCCTAATTAATCGAATTTGATGTTGTCCTCCTCTCACCTCACTGCGAAAACGTGGAGGTTCAACGTCATCAACTAAACACATCGTTCTTTAATAATTACAACATTTTAACCGCCGACTTGTTCTGTGGGCATATGAATCCTTGGCGGATATCAAGCTTGGTGTATCATAATAATGCCATGTAGTATTCAACCGCAATGAATAATTGCCTATGGAACTAGAGGGTAAAATATGCGAAAGGCTACGATGAGGATCAAAACCTTTTAAATGATTGTGATAATTTCATACCACATTCATAAATCATATGGCGCATTATGAAATCGAATTTTATCATGATAGGTAACAATTCGTGCATTTTGGATAAAGTGGACTGTGGAGCCATTGCTACCATTGCATATCAAAGCTTCAATTTGTTACTTAAAACGTCGCCTTTTTTCGCATTGTACGGTATTATATGCATAAAAATTTGCTAATTAATAAAAGTTAATTCAATTAGGACATCCTTTGAAATTTTTGGGGACGACCAATTAATAATGATATCGATCTGGGCTGTATGTGTTGTAAGATGATAACGGACAAAGAGAAGTTAAAAATAAATGGAGTGAAGATTAAACCAGCTAACGGCAGTTGTCAATCATACAATATCATTTATTGTTTTGTGTGCAAGCATTGCCCAAAGTGTTATGTTGGTAGAACAGTCCGACATCTCCATGAACGAGTATCAGAACATCGAAGGAAATTCTATGAACTTTTAGATAAACCGAATGTTCGTTTTTCAGATAATTTCGAAACTTCCGATATTTATAGTCTGGGAGCTCACTTGGTCGATGACCATGGCTTTTAGATAAAGCTAATTTTAATACCTCTTATGAAATTCTTATCTTAATGAATTCTAGTCCCAAAATTTAGAAATCAATGAACATAAATTTATTCAAAAATTAAGATCAATTAAACCTTTTGGAATTAATTCTAATGACCCCTTTGGGATACCTCTACTCTCATTTAAGACTTAGGTGGTTTTCTGTACATTTGCTTTGCTGTTTTCCTAATCTAGTTTATTCTCATTATAGGCACTGATGATGTGTAAAACGAAAGATTTCTGCCTCATATTAATGAGAGTTTAATTCAGTATATCAGCATTTCATTCTTGTCAGAGCGATTGGGAATTTATGTACTCATAGTTTACTACTTTATTTAATGATTGTAAAAGATCATAGCCTGGTTGTAAAAGATCAGAGACATCAATATGAACTATGAAGCGGAAGTTCTGCCCAAGCGGCAACCATGAATTGTGACTCTTGAGCCGCAGACCAAATCAAATCGCATGCTCTTGGCATAAAATGACATGTGGTCAAGCTGATTTTGAGTTCATATCCGGTTTTCTGGTGAATTGGTCTTCCAAGAACAGACATGCACAATGCCTGTGTTCGCAAGAAAACCAGGCATATGGATAAACGTCAAATATCGCGAAATTATTAATATTTAAGCGCATATATGTTTGTGGGAGCTTCAGTATTCTAGTATGTACATGTATTAAGTATTTTAATAAAATGATGAGTATTTTGTTTCATGAGTCCTCTGTAAATGGATGTGCCTTGGCCTAGCTGTGGCAAGTAAGCCATTATGAGAGGAGTGAAGATTATTTGAAGAATCACATCTAAAAAAGTATGATGTTAATTGTTAGAATAATGTTCGCTTGACTAATAAAAGGACATTCCGCTCTCAAGATCTGTATGGCGTATAATTACCTCTCCACCGCAGACAACACGAGTATCCATACGCAGCACATGTACAGGGAGTTGTCTATGTAGCCAGTCAGGTAGATGAATATCTCCGGTAGCACCCACCCCCTGTGCAACACTGCCACGTAGTTCATGGATATAGTCCACACGCATTCCACGAAACACACCTGAAGAGAAAACAGGTAGAGGGGAAGAGTGGTATGACTTACCTACATTCCACGAAACACACCTTCAAGAGAAAACAGGTACAGGGGAAGAGTGGTATGACTTACCTGCATTCAACAAAACACACCTGAAGAGAAAACAGGTACAGGGGAAGAGTGGTATGACTTACCTTCATTCCACAAAACACACCTGAAGAGAAAACAGGTACTGGGGAAGAGTGGTATGACTTACCTACATTCCGCAAAACACACCTGCAACAGAAAACAGGTACAGGGGAAGAGTGGTATGACTTACCTACATTATACACAAAACCACCTGCAAGAGAAAACAGGTACAGGGGAAGAGTGGTATGACTTACCTGCATTCCACAAAACACACCTGCAAGAGAAAACAGGTTCAGGGGGAAGTGGTATGACTTACCTGCATTCCACAAAACACACCTTCAAGAGAAAACAGGTACAGGGGAAGAGTGGTATGACTTACCTACATTCCACAAAACACACCTGAAGAGAAAATAGGTACTGGGGAAGAGTGGTATGACTTACCTACATTCCACAAAACACACCTGCAAGTGAAAACAGGTAGAGGGGAAGAGTGGTATGACTTACCTACATTCCACAAAAACAGGTAGAGGGGAAGAGTGGTATGACTTACCTACATTCCACAAAACACGCCTGCAAAAGGAAACAGGTAGAGGGGAAGAGTGGTATGACTTACCTACATTCCACAAAACACACCTGAAGAGAAAACAGGTAGAGGGGAAGAGTGGTATGACTTACCTACATTCCACAAAACACACCTGAAGAGAAAACAGGTACAGGGGAAGAGTGGTATGACTTACCTACATTCCACAACACACAGCTGAAGAGAAAACAGGTACAGGGGAAGAGTGGTATGACTTACCTACATTCCACAAAACACACCTGCAAGAGAAAACAGGTAGAGGGGAAGAGTGGTATGACACCTACATTCCACAAAACACACCTGAAGAGAAAACAGGTACATTGACCACAACATTCCACAAACACACAGCTGAAGAGAAAACAGGTACAGGGGAAGAGTGGTATGACTTACCTACATTCCACAAAACACACCTGCAAAAGGAAACAGGTAGAGGGGAAGAGTGGTATGACTTACCTACATTCCACAAACACACACCTGAAGAGAAAACAGGTAGAGGGGAAGAGTGGTATGACTAACCTACATTCCACAAAACACACCTGAAGAGAAAACAGGTAGAGGGGAAGAGTGGTATGACTTACCTACATTCCACAAAACACACCTGCAAGAGAAAACAGGTAGAGGGGAAGAGTGGTATGACTTACCTACATTCCACAACACACAGCTGAAGAGAAAACAGGTAGAGGGGAAGAGTGGTATGACTTACCTACATTCCACAAAACACACCTGCAAGAGAAAACAGGTAGAGGGGAAGAGTGGTATGACTTACCTACATTCCACAAAACACACCTGAAGAGAAAACAGGTACAGGGGAAGAGTGGTATGACTTACCTACATTCCACAACACACACCTGAAGAGAAAACAGGTAGAGGGGAAGAGTGGTATGACTTACCTACATGCCACAAAACACACCTGCAAGAGAAAACAGGTACAGGGGAAGAGTGGTATGACTTACCTACATTCCACAAAACACGCCTGCAAAAGGAAACAGGTACAGGGGAAGAGTGGTATGACTTACCTACATTCCACAACACACAGCTGAAGAGAAAACAGGTACAGGGGAAGAGTGGTATGACTTACCTACATTCCACAAAACACACCTGAAGAGAAAACAGGTACAGGGGAAGAGTGGTATGACTTACCTACATTCCACGAAACAAACCTGCAAGTGAAAACAGGTACAGGGGAAGTGTGGTATGACTTACCTTAGTACCTTCATTCCACGAAGCAAACCTGAAAGAGAAAACAGGTACAGGGGAAGAGTGGTATGACTTACCTGCATTCCACAAAACACACCTGAAAGAGATAACAGGTACAGGGGAAGTGTGGTACTGTGGTATGACTTACCTACATTCCACGAAACACACGTGCAAGAATATAATGGCTTAATCACGTCCTTTATTGAGTTTACTTACAATCTCACTTGTTCCTAATATTCAGGTTATGCAGTCTGAGATAAGAAAATAAGCATTTATCATTGCATTTTCTGCAATTTAGTTCTCACACATTTTGCAATAATGCAATTATCTCTCATACGACACGAAAATTTGTGACATGAACATGAAGTTAGCATTTTCTTATAATCGTCATCGCTAATGCCGACTCCTGCCCCACCATGTTAAACACTACGGTTACCAAATCCTTTATCCTAAAAGTGCTGGTTTGCAACTTATATTCCAATCTCGCTAGAATTTCATGCTTCAGATTGCGTGCATCACATTTCTTGCTTTTGGTAACTCAAAGCTGATTTTTTGAAAGAGGCTTGGTACCAAAAATCAATTGTGATGATTTCACTGATGACAATAAAACTTTTACCATCAAAAATGTGACGCATTACGAAAGTATGACCCACGATTGTCGCATCAAAGATTAAAATAAACGACTATATCATGTCACGAATATCTCAATAATTGTCAAATACTCTAGACATTTCTCACCAGTGATATCTGTTTGATGAGCATGATGAGATTGGTGTCCCTCTTCCGGAGTCCCAAGATAGTCAGACAGTTCCCGAAACATCCCACCACCTGAAAAACATGCGGTTTAATTCCCGTAGGCTTGCCAACTTTTTGAATAAAATTTGAGTCATCAGGAATATAATAATCTGGGTTTTTAGTGGGTGTCAACCCCCAGAGCATGGGTCTCAAACCACGCGTTTCACTTCGTTGAATATGACGGGAACTCAGGAAGGACTTGCTGTAATTCTTAACTGGTAATGGTTGAGTAGGATCCTGGCTTCTCCCTTAAGAGTCTAAACTCTAAACTCTAATCATAGGAGTCATGACATGCCAATCTCGACTCATGAGTCACAGGAGAACAATTTGTCATAACTTAGAATATTGCGAGGTCACGTTAGAGTGTTAAGAGTTGGGGCTTTGTTTCGGATTATTTGGGGCAAGGGTTGATCGAATCCTGCGTGGGGCCAGGTTCCATGTAATTTCCTACTGGATATGCGGCATCCTCGTTAAATGGTGGGCGTATTCATGCTCAAGTTTTATAAGTTTGTTTCCACTTGGCGATATTAAAATTATCTATTACATAAAGTAAAGTCACACGTGAATAATGTTTGTCTGTGCCGCCGTATACAATTAAATTTGAGCTTGCCAAGATGATATCAAGAGAAAGGAAGGCGAAAGGGAGAAAAGAGGTGCCGTTGCTATGGAAACTAATTTTTGCGCACGTGCAGATTATAATCAGTGCTATGCGAGAGCTTTCCATTACACTACTACTGTTAAATGCTGTGCTGACATAGTTTTTGAAAATTTGACGTTGTTTTACATCAAATTCAAGATCTCAAGATGGAGAATGGACATGAATTGAATAACGGAGGACAGACTTTGGCAGATAATCAATGCTGAGTCGGTGATAACAATAGTAACTATAGTTTCGAAATTAGCCGTTTAGTTTACAAAGTGTACAATTCAATCGAGTCGAATATAGGTGTAGCAGATTACGAAGACAGTTCCTGGCCTGGATTAATGTAAACAAAACAAAATGGTGCAATGTCAGTATCAGTATGAGAATAAACATCTAAGGCTTCTTGCAATCAAAACGGAACGCTGGAACAAAAATCACATGGTTTAGCATAACTAATACTAACCGACGCCGTTCTATTTTCCACTCTGCTCCTTCATAAAATTGAATAATGATTTAATTGATTTCGTTATGAATAACTTTAAATCTAATTGAAATTTTTGATGCGGCAAAAAGTATCCAATCAATTTGAATGGTAGTTTTTAAAATTTGCAAACGAGGTGCTGCGTTTGCGTAGCTGTGTGATCTGTGCATATGCAGGCCCAACGGGCCTGCTAGTACTTTCATAAATACAACTGTCAACTCCACTAAATTCTAATTGTGCTTTCACTTTGCGATATTAGAATCATGAATACAACTCCACTAAGTTCTAATTGGTGTTGCATGGAACTGGTAAATGGTTCATTTAGGAAGTTACGAACCACTTTGATCCACTTATACCCTTCCTATTACCATGATTGAAGTAAAATACTAAGTAAATAGCTGTAAAAGAATGTAGCAAAAATGCATCAGGCTTTCAAAACTGTAAGGCACGCCTCTTTGATTGAGTATTTATTATTTGCAGGAAATAGTGAACAAACAAGGGGTCAGGTTTAGTGTCATTACAAGATACCCGCCCTTCTATGATAACTCATATACCTGTAGGAAGAGCATGAAGAAGAAGAGGGAGTAGATCTCGGACTCCGAGTAAAGTGTGGAGATGTGGTAGTCTGACAAGGTGTAGTAGCTGATGAAGGTACGTGAGGTAGCTGTCTCTGTGGAGAGCACGAGGGTTTCGTTCGGGTTGGACGAGGAGATGATCTCGGGTGAAACGAGGGAATCGTTTATACTGACTGAGAGGTTCATCGCGGGTGAGAGAAGAGATTCGGTCATGTTAGCAAAAGGATTCGGATTGAGGGAGAGAAGGGACCCGTTTGCTGAGAGAGTCGTGTGGGAAGCGAGTGATTCGTTCATATGTAGGCTGAGAAGACAGTACGCTATAGAGAGGAATACTGGGTTACGAATGTATGAAACAAATGTTTAGGGGAGGAATAAAACGATCCTTTCTAAAAACTCAACTCTACAAAATTGACCTATGTCGAAATATGATAAATATAATACATCATGCTGAACAAGAATTACAATAACTACAGAATTTGCATCATATCGATTATGGAATAATAAAAAAAGACATCGCCATGGACGTGACGTTTTCCATATTTGACATATCATTTCCAGATGTCACATCCAGCATTACAAGCCAGATTTATAAGAGCCCCTTTGTGTTTAATATTTGATGCGCTCCATATGTTGACTTAAGTGTGTTATATGGATTTGGAGCAACAAAATAATCACCACCGTGGGCACCTAATAAACCAAACATATGGATGCTTCATCAGGCATTTATAATATAACATCTGGATATCAAATGATTATCCCGGCGCTAAGCCGCTAAAATGTGGATCACGTGAAGTTTTAGATTGTACGACAAATCCTATTATATTCACATTAAATTAAATGGGGCAGGGAATCGTGAGATTCCTTATAATCGGCCTACCCATCAAAAATTAATCTTAGAAATAAAACGATGGTCACGATTCACAAATTGCTTGCTTGTATGCTTAAAGTAATAAAGTACTGAAACTGATTCTATTGTTACTTAAAACCGATTGAGGTTCAATAATAAAAAATAATCAGGTACCAGCTTACCAGATGTTCTGATATGGATTACTAGATAAAGTTATGTACGTATATCATCTCAGATGCCTGCTCTAGACATCTGTTTCAGATAGCTAGTAGGACACGAAGCACACGACTCGACTATACGACTCAATATTAGAATATTGTAATGGTTTAACAGCCGGGACAAACTCTGAGACAAGTACTATAACACGTGTATATATGGTTGGGGGCGGTAAGCAGTGATTTTCTGAAGTTGGCACTTTTTAATGTTTAAAGGAGCTGCAGGAAGTGTCTGACAGATCGCTCACGAGTACTAATACACATGAAGACAACACAAATTTAACATTTAAATCAGTCATAATTACGTCGCCATGTCCATAAGGCTTGAGATTACGTTTAGGGTAATGAATCATGGTTTAGGTGTTGGTTTGAGCTGCGTTTGTTGTATGACAAACGCACCTCTAAATCGGTCATGGAATAATTGATCATGCCACATACACTGCTCATAACTAATATGCACAGTTATCATCGGTAGGTAGTTTAAACTGGCTTTGGTTTTTCTATTATCGGGTTATGTACAAACTACCAGCTTCTACGTAAAATTTCGGGCATTGCTTTGGTCGTGGTGGAAAAATCCAGATCTCTGCTGTGCTGTTCATTGATTATGGCATGTTTTATGGAAATAGCAAATCACTAAACTAGAAAATATTTCGCCTTCTTCGGAAACTAAAGCTTTCTGATTTTATTCGAAGCCTTCTAAACGAAAAGGAAATCATCCTGCTTGGCTTCCAAACGTAAACAATTTATTTTCAAATTGGAAAGCAAATGATTCTTCCGGTACAGATTTCCGTATTGACTCTTGAGTTACGCAATGCCGATTTACTGACACAACTATTTACTATATTACCAGCTCATGTGCGTCATTTAATTATTCATTACAGTTGCAGTCACACTTGTAATAGCGAATTTCAAGATTTCACGAGCAATTTAATCTGCTAAGAGGCTCCACAAAGATTTTGGAATCTTAAATCTTGAGCTTAGTTCAGCGAATCGGCCATTTTAGCGCTCTAAGTGAAGGTACAGTTTTAGGGGATAAAATTGAAGCATGAGGTAAAAGAATTAACTTCCTTGCAACGTTGGATTAAAGAAATAAAATGAAGTTCTTGCTATGCCAAAAAATCCAAATATTGGGTGAATAAGGAAATGAAGCCCGAGTTCTGAGTAATAGCCACTCACTCACCAACCATTACTAAATGAAATCTTGTAGTTCACCAACAGCATTAGTGATTTTCATAGCCTTCTACTTTAGAAAATGTATAGGCAAATGGAACAACTCAACAAAAGCGAAGTCATGACTTTTTGCCATTTCCATTGAAAACAAGCTCCACACTTAAGGGGGGTTCGACTTTCGAGCTCGATATCCTGATTTCCTTAAATTTTAGTTTGTAAAGGAGGAAAACGCCTGCTACAAATAGGGTTTTACCGTTTCAAAAATATTGTCTCAATCTGAAAAGATTGTTTCAGATCGTGATTTCTCCTGTAAAATTTACTTCAATTACAGTGCTAAAAACCTACTGATAACTAAAGCGTTATCCTTGATCAGAAACACGAAAATACCGGCAATTGATTTCGGACTGCCCCCAGCATATTAAAGATTAGAATAAGACATTCCACACCAAGGTAGGTGTGGCATATCAGTCTTATTCTCAGCTGTCAGTGATAGAGCTCCCACTGAGTACGACTTTTATGGGGATTGAAGACCTTATTAATAAAGTCAAGTGCGTATTATATCATCAGGAAAATAGATGTCGGTGTTGTCTATAAATACAAGTTACTCATATAAATCAAAACAAGGGAATATCTTTGAATATGCGGTCAATATCTAAACTTTAATGTGTCGGGCTCAATACTTCAATAGTTAAAGAGATAGATCAAATCTCCTTAGTACTTGATATCTTGATTCTTGATAATATTAATAGCATTCTAACTAGAATGTGAGGAAGTTGAACTATCACACCTGATTCTGCCGACAAGTGTCCAATGAACATTGTCCCTTCAGGAGCTTTAACCCTCAAATTTGGTAGAATTTAAGAACTGATAATTTACAACCTATATAATTGTAAATTGAGATTCATTTGATTTGATACTTTTAAAACTTAGAAAAAAGTATATGTATGAAATAGCTTAATATGCAACTAAAACCGATTGATTCATGGTTGTGCTAATGGATGGGATTACTACAAAAGATTTGAAAATAGAGTTCGTTAATGAAGATTAAGAACCTAGCTTTTAGTAGCTAGTAGAGTCGCTATCCCCCTCTCATTTATTAAGACTCACAGCAATAAGTAATTTCTCTACTATTGGTAATACGGATTAGAGTGATCACATGCACCTGGTTTTATATATCGCTGAAAGGGCAATAAAACGTGTTAAGTAGTACTCTCTCAGTCCCATGCTGAGTTTGAATTGTAAGGCACCGCTTAACTCGGTTATATTACCAAATATTACCTTTCTCTTTTTAATGAACGAGCAAACTTATGTGGATGATAAGCTTAATTCTCTAATGCGAAACTTGCAATATGATTTAAGATGATAATAAATTTTCATAATGTCAGACTGTAAGTGTTGAATGATAGTTCGTTAGACATTTCCTACGTCTAAGATCATAAGTGGGAGGGAGGCTGGCCAGTGGCCGTGGTGTTCTGTGGCGGCACTATAACTTTTGAGAAGTTATTGGTCGGCTGATATCATCGAGTGGCGGAGCCACGAGATGATATCAGCCGATCAATATGAATAACACACTTATTTTCCAACTACCCTTGCCCCTGCACTTGTGGCTAGAGCGTGGCTGTTCGGCTCGGGCACGCTCTAGCAACTCGAGTGCAGGGGCAAGGGTACTTGGAAAATAAGATTGGTTTTCAGTCAAAAGTTAGTGCCGCGTCCGGGCGTTACGCTGTGTAAATTACTACGGTGATGGTTTATACATGTACAAAACAAAGCCTGCGCAAGAGCATATATCAGCTCAAGATCAAATTAAAGTTCGCGTATTAATATGGACGTTGCTGTGCGATAATAAATTCATCAGTTTAAACAGTCTGCAGCTTTCAACCAATGAAATAATGAGAACGTACCACATACTAAACCTTTCAATGCCACACACACACAGACACACACACACACAGACACACACACACACAGACACACACACGTTGAAAATAAATAGTCAAGAATTAACGAACTGTTAAATCATCTTTTGAAGCGTTTCAACGAACAACGATAAAGAGCTTTGCACGAAGCTGAAGGTTATGGTTAATTGTTTTGCAATTATCAATTTTGCAAACATCAATTAGGTAAATCAATGCTCAGAAAGCAAGAAAAGGGGGGCGTTACAAAAGGAGTGCAGCGTTATGCAGCGTTAATAAATAATATGCACATTATGCGTTTCCGTATATAATAAAGTAATAGTTTTGATCCTAATATGCGCTCCCCCATACCCACACACCTTCCAGACATGAGCTGATGGAGCAGTACGTACAGGCGCTGTGCAGTGTTATATAGGAGACATGAGCGGGCGTTTGACATCACAGATAAACACTCCCACAGTTCATGTTTAACTGCTCAGGGTCACAGAGATAAGCGAGCTGTTTAATATAGTGCACGTGGTTTTATCAGCAGAACCATTTAATAGCTCTTTAAAACTTTAAATAATTATGATATATAAAAACGCACGATCATATTATATGTATGTCCACCAAGCTGCCGTTACTGCATGGTTAAACATGGGTGGCATGGAAACACAATGCTTTGAATTAGATAAGTCTGCAGCGGGTGACACTGTCATTATCATGGCAAAAAGTCGTAAAATGGCGACTTCAATGTGCCTGCGTCCCGCGGTGGTGCGAGGTGTAGTTAGGTGGTACACTGTGTGAGACATGTGTCAAATACCTCGCAATTAGGTGATGTTTGACTTCTTGTGTCACACATTCTCGCTTGCACTCACGCAGAGTGGTGTTATAATATATTTCGATAAGTGATTGAAATAAACACTGACTAAATGATCAGAGATAAACATGTGGTAAACAGATTCGTTGTTATCAGTCGATAATTCTCATGATGGTTTTATAGCACATCGGTCGTAGAAATAACGAATATGACAATATGGATGCTTCAACGTTCATTTTATGAGTTACGTCAGACGGCAGATCCATCTAGGCACAGTGGTATACTTAAATCTTGTCCAGACAAAAAATCTGGGAAAAAAACAGCCGAAAGTGGTCATTTGCATTTATTTTAAAAATAGTTTTGAAGGAACAAATTTTCTTTTGCCCGAGAGTGGCCATATAGAGGGCTGCAGAACGAGCATTGTGAACACGCTTGCCCACATTAAAATCACATGGCCGTGAAATTGTCACTGCATACTTCCTTCCAGTCACGACTCTTTCCAGACATTGGACAACATATAACTTTATAAGATGGATATAGACTAAGGTTTGATTAAGGTAGATTAAATATGTTAGACGCACTAAACAGGCTAGACCATGGAACCTGATTACTTGCATCCATCTGTGTCAGTTTAAATCAATCCTCTTGCAGATTGAATACACCCTCATGTGAGCAGCAAATTACCATGAACACATGCTCGAGTTCATGACGCGCGGTGTGTACCCCTCTATATTTAAACCGCTCTCAGCCGATGAATATTTTCTTCGGAAAAATCAAATAACCTATTTCGGCCAAGGTTTTTTGATCTCAAAACCTTTCCTCAAACGGCCATGCCATTCTCGTAATAATGCAGACATTTATGATTGAAATGATTAAATTAAGGAATTCTAATGTTGTAAATATACACCTCTGGATTTTTTATGAGCATATTTTGAATGCAAGATATAGAAACGCAAAACTGGGTAAGACTAAGAGCAAATAGCAAGTACGAATTGAACCAAAATTGCACCAAAGCCCAATAAGTTGTGGCAGTAGTCTCATATCAACCTTAATTAAACGCACAGAAATAGCTTATTTTCATCGATCATCAGCCTGGCACTAAATTTACGTCTTGTTCATAGAAGACATAAGTGTAGCTAATTGATGCAGAATCATTATCAAGCAGAAAACACTCTTCAACTTAAATTCTCAAAAGAAAGAAATGGCTGTGAATCGTCTAATAAATCATGTTGTGATTTACGCTTACAGAAGGGGTACGCGTGACGTAAAGTTTCATTAAGAATGGAGTGCCCGGCTCGTGCCTTGCAATATTGAAATTAAAACCATGCACTGCACGTGTTACTGTTATGAATTAGAATATGAATTCGACTTAGCGGGCCTATTAATATTGTTTCGAGACGCTGGGCGCATTGGGATTAGGAGCAGGTCATGCAAATAAATCAAAATGTCAAGTATAGTCAGTACCGAGTAATATAGTAATGGTAATTAATAGCTTGAGTTCGCATTGCTGGCATGAAAAGGGTCACAACGAATAAGGAAAATCGTCATTGTCGACAAAGGCAATAAATTTTTGTCGAAAATGGCGATCTATTGATTATCTATATACTTATACGTTGCATCCATTTTCGTCAAACTTCATGGCGATACCAATCATCATTGAACACAATGGATCGTCCAATTTTGTGATCGTCATTGACAGTCAATGTCATTGTCGACAATTACATGTTTACATGGAGAGTGTCGACTGTGGTGCCATTCTCTTTCGATAATAGATGAGGATTTCTGTCGCCATTGAAGATTGTCTGCAATCCAATGTCGACATAGGTGACAAACTCAAAGTACGCATTGTCGACATTGGCGATTCAATGGCTATCCATTGTCGGTCCATTGCCGATAACATATTCACCATCACTAATTATGAAAATTAATCGCCCGCGTTGATTACAATGAATCCATATTCGCAATTGTGAACAATGACTCGCTTCTGTTGACGCTGGATTCGTTGTCCACATTGATGAAAATGATTCACCGTCATCGATAATGAATTCATTATTGACAGTATATCTATTGTCGACAATTGATGATTTATTTTCAACAACGGCATTACATTTTATGAGGAATGTTGACATAAAATCCAGCGCGTTTAACCAGGGCTCTGTTTAGGGCAAGAAATAGTCACGATTTGTTTTGAAAAAGGAGGGGGGTTTGGTCAATGCTGACGTCAGCATGGGGGAGGGGGTCAGCCAATCATGACAGACGGGGGGCGGGGGTTGAAAATGAGCAAAAAAGTGATGACGTAATATGTGACGGCTCCCTTAAAAGATATGAAAAGAACAAAAGTGAAAATCCTCGGTGAATTAAGATGGTTTGAATATTGATTTCTAATTTTTTGATTTTACAATCATAACTTAAAATCTAAAATTCTTTTATTTTATATGTAAAATTCTTAAAGTTAAACATTTCTTAAATCGTTCAATTCTCAAAATTTTTCATTAAAGTTCTGATCAAGTTTGATTAAATTGTTTATTGAATTGGATTGTTTTGATATTTTTTACCTGAAGTTGAATTTGATAATATGAATAATCAATTTAAAATTGCTTTTCTAAGCAATTATTATTATTGGAATTGTAAATTAATTAATATTAAATTTTAACTCTGATTTCTCTACGACTGCGTTTAATTTTAAATTTATATTGTCACAAATTTGTGTTACAGCAGCGTTACGCGTTTACATCATCGTAACGCTGTTACAGTGCCAGCGTAACGCTGTTACAGTGCCAGCGTAACGCTGTTACAGCAGCGTAACGCTGTTACAGCAGCGTAATGCTGTTACAGCAGCGTAACGCTGTTACAGCAGCGTAACACTGTTACAGCAGCGTAACGCTGTTACAGCAGCGTAACGCTGTTACAGCAGCGTAACGCTGTTACACTTACAGCAGCGTAACGCTGTTACAGCAGCGTAACGCTGTTACAGCAGCGTAACGCTGTTACAGCAGCGTAACGCTGTTGCAGCAGCGTAACGCTGTTACAGCAGCGTAACGCTGTTACAGCAGCGTAACGCTGTTACGCTGTTACAGCAGCGTTACGGCGCGGCGCGTACACACACCGAGGCGTCCCCTAACCAGCCGCGCCGCGTACTCCGTGCGCGACGCGAAGCTATGGCGGCGCGCGGGCGCTGGTTAGGGCAAATAACATGTCATAACAGGGGTATACGTGTTTAGCTTAAGCTTAGCTGTTTTTTAGCAACGCTGCTGGTGTAGTGGTGTCGGCGGATCATACATCGTATCGAATTTTCTCTAACCAGGGCTGTCTGACCTCGTCAGGCCCATTAAGATCCATTATTTCAAATTTTAAATTTATTTAATTATTTGCGAGTCGTGGCGCGGGCGCGCGCGCGAGGGGATCAGGCAACGCCTGACAAAACCAGGGGCGTCCGTCGTCACGGAACGGTTAAGTTTGGAGCTCTAACCAGGGATCTGGTTAGAGCATTGCTAAACACGTATATACCTGTCTGCGCGGCGTTGCGCGGCGTGTCCCGAAGGGAAGCGCCGCGCGCGTACACACACCTATGCTGTATGCGGGTTTAGGAAGTTAGAGCAATAAAATCATATTTGTTAGAAATAATTTATTAGAAATAATGGGTTTATTAAACTTATACAACACAACACATATTAAATTAACATACTGAGGAAGGTGCTTATCACCACATGTGACATGGAGTTTTCTGAAGACGAGATAAAATACTATCATTTTAAATGTTGTATTCTCAAAAGTGGCAGTAAATCAGTGGTGCAGTGCATTAAATAGATCTGATTTGAATCCAAATATTGCATTTTTAGTGTTTCTCTATGAGTTCCCCCTCAGTCAATGCTATAAGCAATCAAGTTCAATAAGGGTATGATAGACTGTATTTGAAATTTAATTTGTCATAAAAAATCATAAAATTATTAACAGTTTTAGAATAAATGTGAAGTTGTCCTACGTTGTAGGACCTATTTTGCGCGCGCAAGCGCGTGTGTTCAGAGAACACGCAAAATAGGTCCTAGCAACTTGGTAAGTGTCACGTGATCAACCAACTTTGTCACGTGCGCGATAATTTGTCACAAGCTAGTCACATGCGAGTAATTATCGCGCGCGGCCCGCGCATTGACAAATGATGACAGAGATGTTATTGGTAATGAAAAAAACGCAATTTTTCAAACAAAACTTGAAACGAGTGCTGCAGCACTTAGGGCAATCTGACGAACAGTGAGACAGTGCACATGGTGTTGACATAGCCATCAGGGTTCAGACACCCGGATCATCCAGTTAATGTTATCAGAATCAGGAGCTTGGCATCATGAGTGAGCATGAGCAGTACAGCGGTGAGTGGCATCAAGGTCACAACGGCAAGAGATCGAACCCACTCTTGATATTGGGTTCATACCGTCAAGGCTGCAGGGTGTCAATGCGAAAAGTCGAGAGGGATCAACCACCATGATGCGTGTATGTACCTCCAGTCGTCTGTCTAGTCCTGTAAATAATTTGCTGGTCACAAGATAAGGAGGGGGAACGTTAGGTAGATAGGGAATCAGAATAACAAGTGATACTTCCAGGTTCAGGTTAAGACATTTACCCCTAAATAGGTTATACGGTTACAATAAGTAATTGATACAATATCAATATAATATAATCAATATCATCAATATACTACACCCTTCCTTCCTCTTAAAAGTTGAAAATTCATCCGCACGCACGTAATTAAATCTACAACAATTACATTACACACGTATGTGCGTCGCGCGCGCTAAAAATATCAGAATGCAATTAAATCAAATAATTAAATTACCCTCGCGCGTTACGCAAAATAACATTAAATATGCGACTGTCCCATTATCAAATTAAAGAGAAAACGCACGAAATATCAAAATTTCCAATTTCACGGATAATGTCCCTGTAAAACATGATTTTTCCGGTAAATTTATGATAAAACAACGTTTATAAATAATAAAAACTGCACCATAATATTAAAATGAGTAATTCTCAGTAATCATGATCATTAAACGAACGTCGAATGATTTTAAAAGAACTTTAAATATAAAGCATCACACAATTTCTAAATGAAAGCTAACAAATTATAATTAAAAGAAAACCTGTTCAACAGGCAGAATCGCATTATAAGACGTAAAATTCGAATTTTCGCGATATTAGTCATAAATCGGCTCTATTTGAGTTTAAATCATGCATTCATATAAATCAGTTTCTTAATAAATTAAAAAGAATAAATATCACACATATTACTCGACAATAAAATTGTCTACTACAACAATAAAATTTTACCTAACAATTCAAACCTAACACGACAGTTCGTGTACACAGTTCATTCACCCCCTAATTTCTTATACGATAACCTCTCGGGAGGTTTGCTCACACGAGAACTAGAGCGAGTGACTGGCGGTGCAACTTTAGGTTGACTCGGTGTCGGCCTGTGTTCAGTATTTCGGTGCTCAATGCCTGGACTAGGGGAAACAGTATCGGGTTTGGCTAACGAATCTAGTCCAGTGGGCACGTTAACTTCAGGCAAGTTAACGGGAGGTAAACTAACTTCAGGCAAGTTAGCTGGGGTTTTGACATCAGTCGATTTCTCAGGTAACATTATGCTAGGCGAATCATACCGACTTATGAGTTGATCCACGTGTTTCCTGACCTCTCCATGAGTTCCCTCGATGACGTAAACCTTAGAACCTTCCTTTAACTTAACTACACCCTCATGCCAGCTCTGATTTCTGACATCTCTGTACCTCACCTTATCGCCTATCTGGAACTCCCTGTAGTTATCCTTGTCGATAATAGTCTGTTCCTGTTTAGTGTTAGTAGCTTTACTAGGATAAAGCAGTGATAGTCGGGTACGGGTCGGTCGTCCAAACATCAGTGTCGATGGGCACTGTCGGGTAGTACTGTGTGGTGTGTTACGATAAGATAAGAGCCAAGCTGCGAGATTCTTCCCTCTGTCTTTGTCAACATGGTTCATCTTCTTCATGCCTGCTTTCCACGTCTGAACCATTCTTTCTGCAAGTCCATTGCAGTACGGTGAGTAGGGTGGTATTGTAATGTGCTCAATACCGTTTCTCCGGAAGAATTCCTCGATCTCCTCTGAAACAAGCTGCGGTCCGTTGTCTGAAACGCAGACTCTGGGCAGTCCGTACGTACTGAAACATTTCCGTAGCTCCCTCACGGTCGCTGCAGAAGTCGTGTTGTGCCCCATATCCACTATCTCCGGATACTTGCTGTAGGCATCCACGATGATCAGCCATTGTCTGTCAAACAGCTGTGCGAAGTCAATGTGAATTCGCTCCCACGGGTTTGTGGCAGGTGTCCACGGATGTGGAGCTGTCTTTGGCGGATTCCTCTGATTAGTCTGACACGCTTCACAATGCTTAGAGATCCTCTCGATGTCTTCACACAACCCCGGCCACCAAACGTACGATCTGGCCAATGACTTCATGCTGACTATGCCGGGATGGCATGCATGAATCAAATTCAACACGTCTGATCTGAGTCGTTCTGGAACCACAACTCTGGCGCCCCACAGTAGGCAGTTCTGCTCAACTGACAGCTCGTTCCTCTTCATGTGGTAGGGTTGTAGCTCGGGAGTCACGTCTCGTGTCCATCCATCATGAACGTATCTGATAACTTTGCTCAGGATCTTGTCAGTGGACGTGTACTTGCTGATTATCTGGTGGTTAATCAGCGGCTTCTCTTCATAAGATAAGCTAGCTAGGAATACATTAGTAACCTGCCTGCCTGAAAACTCAGTAATCTCCTGAAGACCTGAATTATCCACCTCACTAGGTAACGGAAACCTGCTACATATATCAGCATTACAGTGGTTAGACGTACACCTGAACTTCAACCTGTAACGATAACTCGATAGAAGTAGAGCCCACCGCTGAATACGAGCCTGTGAATGCTCAGGTATCTCCTTCTTCTCTCCAAGAAGAAATAGCAGTGGTTTGTGGTCTGTGACTAACTCGAAATCTCTAGCGTAGACGTAACGATGGAACTTCCTTACTCCCCACACGAGACTCAAAGCCTCCTTCTCGATCTGTCCGTAGTTCTTCTCAGCCTTGTTCAGACTCCTGGAAGCGAACTCGATCGGTCTCTCTGTTCCATCTGGCATCACGTGGGATATGACTGCACCCAAACCTGCCTGACTGGCGTCTGTGTCTATCTTCACAGGCAGATCGGGATTATACTGTACCAGTACAGTATCTGATGATAAAGCTGCTTTCAGTCTGTCAAAAGCTGCCTTCTGCTCATCACCGAATTCCCACTTCACTCCTTTAGCACGCAGTCTATTCAATGGCTCTGCCAGGGCAGACATGTTCTGAATGTACCTCGCATAGTAATTCAGAGCACCCAGAAAGGAAGTCAGCTGCGATATGTTCTGTGGATAAGATGCCTTCTTTATCGTCTCCACCTTGTCCTCTAGAGGATAGATTCCACTAGCTGTGACTTTGTGTCCCAGATACGTCACCTGGTCCACATAGAATCGGCACTTATCGAGTCTGCACCGAAATCCTGACTCTTCCAATCTCTTTACAACCATAGCTACGTTCTGCATATGCTCTTCTGGAGTCTTTCCACTGATACATATGTCGTCCACCCGACATACTGTCATGGGAATTCCAAACAAAGTCTTGTCCATTTTCTCCTGAAAAATGGCTGTAGCACTGGACACTCCATACGGCAGTCTTGTCGGTTCAAACAATCCTAGAGGGGTATTCAGGGTCAACATCTTTCTTGCACTCTCAGAGAGAGTGATCTGGTTGTACGCCTGCCGTATATCCAGCTGTGTAAACTTCTGTCCACCCCTTAGTGGGTGAAAGCATTCCTCATTCGTGGGCAAAGGATATTGCTTCGTATCTAGCAGTGGATTCACAGTACCTTTGTAATCCCCGCATATCCGCAGTGCTCCGTCGGGCTTCTTCACTGTTACGATAGGACTTGCGAACTTGCTGTGATCAACTTTGACCAGCAGCCCTTCCTTCTCCTGTCTGCGTAAATCAGTCTTAACCCCTTCTCTCAAAGCATAACTCACAGTCCTTGCTTTCCTGAAGACAGGCCTTGCATCCTGCTTCACGTGAAGCTCTGCCTCGAAGTCCTTTACAACTCCCACTCCATTGTCAAAAATCACACTCTTCTTGACTTCCTGAAAGAACGCTTCAACACTCTTCTCTGTTGGAAACTGATCTGAAACAGTCTCCCTGAAATAAGGTTTTACCTCCTCCTTTGGAAACTGCTCTGAAACAGTCCCCCTACAATAACTTGACCTTTGGTCCTGTGGAAACTGCTCTGCAACAGTCTCCTTACAACCTGTCTTAGACCTGACCTCCTTCCTCCTGGTTTCTACATGCTTTGCTATAAACCTGCTAAGCCAGTTTTCACCGAAAACTACTCTAATCCAGTCTCGACCAAAGAGACTCGGGAATGGTCCCTCAACAACATGGATTTTCAAATTCGGATATTCAACACCATCTAACTTAGCTGTTACTGAACACTCACTTACATTCTTAACTAAATCCCCATTTGCCACTCTGATGACTCGCTGTGAAGGCCTAGATATTACATTAGGTATTCCATTCAATGAAGATCTACTCACAATAGTGAGCTGTGAACCTGTATCAAGTTCCATCTCTATTGGAGATGAATTAACAGAAACGTTAATCAGAGGTTTACTATCTACATTATTTGAATTATAAAAGGAATCAACATAGTGCAAGATTGACACATCATTATCAGAATCACTGTTTTGATCAAATTCAGTGTATTTCACATTGGGATTTCTACTTTTGTTTTGGAAACAATTTTTCTTAGCATGCCCTGTTTTCTTACAAACAAAACACACAGTTTTACAGACTTTGTCTGTACACTTAGAAGTAGTGAGTTTCAACTTACAAAACTTGCATGTAGGTCCAGAAGATGACGATGGTTTCTTCTTATCCCCAGGTTTACCTGACTTCCAAGCTGGTCCCCCTTTCTTGAACGATGAGGTTCCATGCGCCCCCACTGCAGAATCCAAGGATCCACCAATAGCCTTCGACTCTGACGCTGCCTGCTCTCTAGCAAGAGCCTTGCTATACGCCTCTTCCAGCGTCAAGTCCCTATCATCAGATAATAAAGCCTTCCTGATGGAGTCCTCCCGCAATCCACAGATAAAACGGTCACGCAATGCTTGGTCATAAAAGTTTCCGAACTTGCAATGCTCAGCTGCCTTGCGAAGTTCAGAAAGATAGTCAGTGACTGAACGTCCCCCCTTGAGCAACCTGGTTGAACTTGTGTCTGTCTACCATCACAATGTGCTTAGGACATATGTGATCTGAAAGAGTTGTCTTCAGAGTTTTGAATGGTTTTGAGTTGGGCTTTGCAGGGGATGTTAAACTCTTTATGATTTCATACCCATGCTCCCCAATGTATGATAACAAAGTTGCTACACGCTTCCTATCATCCTCAATGTCCTCCATTACAAAATACTCCTCCAACCTCTCCAACCAGCTGTCAAGGCAGTTTGCTTGCCCATTCCATGGATCCAAAGCTGTCCTCGTCGCCATTTGATACGTTTCCAGGTAGATAGGGAATCAGAATAACAAGTGATACTTCCAGGTTCAGGTTAAGACATTTACCCCTAAATAGGTTATACGGTTACAATAAGTAATTGATACAATATCAATATAATATAATCAAAAGATATGCTAACTATGGTTTTTGACTTTTTGACCTCGGTTAACGACCGGTTTTAAACAGGTTTCTCATGACAGGTCTTACTTAAGAAATTTAAAAAATGGGGTACCACTTCTCAGGTTCCGTCATCATCTCTGCGATGAGTTTGAGCCGCTTTCAAGTACTAAAGATTATATATATTTTAAATCAATACACCTAAACACATACATCATGTTATAAGCATTTTTTCTTATTGGCCCTTTTGTAAGAACAAAAACGACTTTGAGATTTTTGTCCAAAGGGCCGGTCAATTAAAGTGCAGGGGCCGGTCAAATTAAAGGCCGTGGTTAATTTAGGTCAAATGAAACTTCTATGACTCGGAACGTTAATTCATAATGTACGATCATAATATTAGTCTGGCAACCACTGGAGAAAAATTTTTGTCCAATGGGCCGGTTAGAACGGTTCAAAATGATTCGATTTTTGTCCATAGGGCCGGTTAAAAAAAGGCCGGTGAAGAAAAAGGCCGACTTAATTAAGGCCAATAAGGTATGTGGTAAAAGGGTCACAAGAGTTGTGAATTTTGTCCAATGGATCCATCAATTCCAATGGACATCCATTCCATTGACATCCATTGACCATGATGTCCATCAGTAAAATTGTCCAATGGTGTTCAATGGATCCATTTTTGATGTTCAATGGACGCGTTCAATGGATCCAATGGATGTTCAATGGATCCATCTGAGTGGATCCAATGGACACAATCACCAAACATAGTTTGGTGGATGGAAATCAGTCTGGCATTTTTGTTCCAATGGATCAATTTTGTTCATTGGACACAATGGATCCAATGGACACAATTTGCAATGGATCCAATGGATCCAATTGGACATGTCCAATGGTGTTCAATGGACACATTGGATCCAATGGACGCAATGGATCCATTGAACATCAAAAGTGGATCCAATGGATCCATTGAACACCTGCATTGGTAATTTTACCTACCGATGGACATCATGTTCAATGGATGTCCATTGGATAATGTCCAATGGACGTCTATTGGACATGATGGATCCATTGGACAAGATTCACAACTCTTGTGACACTTTTACCCTGTACCTATGTCCGCCTATGTATATGTAGTATGATTTATAGTACTGAATCATACAATACACTAGTTATACAGCTATACAGTACAATCACAAGCCAATTTATAAAGATTTAGTTTTCTCTACCAATACGCACGATACCCAACACGCAGACGGGGGGCTGTAATTACTGTCACTATGTGCATGTTTTTCAAAATGTTGTAAAGGCCATTTTAAATAAGAGGGGGGGGTGAATTTGATTCGAATGGTTCGAATCAGAAAGCTGTGAGAACGTACTCTGGACTGAATCTGAATGGTTAGCTGATAAAAGTCATCATTAACATAAATCTGACAAAAATAGTGTGATTCTGGGAAAACCTTTCTCGAAGCTTTCAGATTTTTTGCTTGATAACTGTAGAATTCTAACAAAAGATATGAATTTTCAGTTTGATTCATTTGTTTATTTTTCAAAATTTTCGAATTTCTTTTAACGGGGAGGGTGTTAAATAACTGTCCCCCGTCTAAGAGACTGAAGAGTAACACGTTATCAATATTAATGCGTGTTGTACACGACACTACACTGTAAATTTTTGAACGTCTCAAGTAGCTGCCCAATACCTATATTTTCCTGTCATCAAATCCTTGGGTTTGAACATTAATTCAGTCGACAATGTTCAGGAAAATTAGGGGATGGCCATTTTTTGGAAATTATGGGGTTAATAAGTGGCCAAAAGGGGATTTATAAGATTTAGATTTCAGGGGGAGATGGTTTCAAGGTGACTGACAAAAATATATGCAGCTATGGTCCCATACCACGTCTACTGTGATAACTGATTATGGTATATCGTGTTATGGTATATCGTGTTATGTAGTTGTACCATTTCCTAACTACTTCTTACGAAAATTGGCAAATTGCAATCATAATCCATCCTTTATTTATGGCTGAAAACTGAAAATTATTGCCGAAGACGACTCGGTTGATGCAAGGCCGATAGAGGTAAAGCTGAACAGTTCCGACACTGCAAGAAATTCTGGGAAAATTGATCCGAGCAAACGTGAGGTTTTTATTAGGACATATATAACGTACGCTTTCAAGCCCTTAGTGGTGCCCCACCATGGTTTTATCAAAGGCTATGACATGTTAAGTGCTATGAGTATTGAGAACCTAAAATTTTGAAAACTCACATGTTAGCGGAGCCTTTTCTTCATCTTGAGAAGCCGTATTTTTGCTGGCAGCCTGCGGAGACAGCCTCATGTCGCATAACATCGCAATTGCGTTACCGAAAAGAAATTGAAATTACTTTTCAATCGCTGTTCTGAAAAAAAGGAGCATTACACTCAAATATTTTATCTACACTGTTACACAGATAGGAAATTACATAAAACACGCTCGTGAAGTCTCTAAATTGATTGAAATAAAAATCGGTGCCTCACGCACACATATTCATTTATTGCTTGAAAATCTGAAGATATCTAATGAAAAATATTTCCCAAGAGATCAGACAAAAACGTTGAATTTGTTAGGAACAACAAGCTAAATCTTTATATTGAGGTAGAGTACTTTCGTAACACTGACATCATCAGTACCTATAAAGAATTATCAAGATTAGAAAGGGTCCCAAGAAAAGTGTAAGAACAACCTAAAACAAATGCTAAAAGTGGGAAAGGAAATGAAAAGATCATGAAAAAGGAAAAAGACTCATTCTAGAAGTGGAATTCAAAAGGATCCATCGAATTAATACCAAAAGGTTTTTATAGTTTTAAGTTTCTGTATCCACTTGTGTTCATTAACATCAAGTGACCGAGGACTACTATTTGAAAGAATAAAAATTTGGTAGTGGCTATTGAAATCATCCCTATCAGAACAGCAATGATCATCAATAAGATGTTTTCCTAAACAATAACTATCAGGGTCACCAGAGTCAATATCAGAATTAGGGTCACTCAAGATTTTATAGAACTTTGCCCTGTGTTCATTGACACGTTGGCGTAATATTCGGGTAGTTCTACCCACATAATTCTTATTACAAAATTTACACATGAAGATATAAATAATGTTGTATGATCGGCAGTCACCCGTAGCTGGTTTGATATTGATATTGTTGATGACATAAACGGGGCCTTCGGCAATAATCTGAAGATATCATTTAAATGCCTTAACCGGCATTGAAGGTTTAATTTACCTTGCAACTGAACGATGCTATTAATCCCATGATGTCCATATGATCTTGATGCTCGTATAACTGTAGTCGGTATTCTCGTTTTAGAGTTGCAACTTCACGGAGCACTTTAGCGAAGTTCAAAGTACATACTCGAAGAGCACTGAAAAGGTAAACCTGTCATAGCCGGATTTAAGTTGCAACAATAAGAATTGGCCGACTACTTAGTCGCTCTTGATTTCAAGTCAAAGACTACGTCATTCAATAACTAGTTGGTAACACACCATAACCTTTCCTTCAGGTCCTCAGTTTCAGTTTGTTCAACCTCAGTGTCAGCATCATGCAGCAGTAGGGCGTGTGCAGTGGTACATCAATGGCATACTCGGAGTAGAAAACCATGTGACCTGTAAAATCGTAGAGAGTATAAGTATAAGAGTATAAGGCGAAGAGTTGGTATCATATTTGTACTTTTGGCGTTCAAAAACTGAATTATGTGATCGAATACCTAACAAATCACTATATAATGTACCTTATTCACCAGTCTGAGTCAGCTCATGACTTGACAGTTGACTGGACTGCGATATTGGACAGTGAGACAGTGAGTTGACATAGCTAGTAGGGTTCAGACACCCGGAAATCGGAATCAGGAGCTTGGCATCAAGGTGAAGATCTAGATCTTGCTGGCATCAAAATGATCATGATTCCGGCATCAGAGTAAGCTTGATATCGGCATCACAATGAGTATGATCGGGATCCCGACATCAGGGTGAGTATTATCCCGGCATCAGAGTGAGTTTCATCCCGGCATCAGAGTGAGTATTATCCCGGCATCAGAGTGAGTATTATCCCGGCATCAGGGTGAGTAGTATCCCGGCATCAGGGTGAGTATTATCCCGGTATCAGGGTGAGTATTATCCCGGCATCAGGGTGAGTATTAACCCGGCATCAGAGTGAGTTTCATCCCGGCATCAGAGTGAGTTTCACCCCGTCATCAGAATGAGTATTATCCGGGCATCAGAGTGAGTATTATCCCGGCATCAGGGTGAGTATTATCCCGGCATCAGAGTGAGTATTATCCCGTCATCAGGGTGAGTAGTATCCCGGCATCAGATCAGTGACTACTATCCCGGCATCAGAGTGAGTATTATCCCGGCATCAGAGTGAGTATTATCCCGGCATCAGAGTGAGTATTATCCCGGCATCAGAGTGAGTAGTATCCCGGCATCAGAGTGAGCATTATCCCGGCATCAGGATGAGTATTATCCCGTCATCAGAGTGAGTAGTATCCCGGCATCAGAGTGAGTATTATCCCGGCATCAGAGTGAGTAGTATCCCGGCATCAGAGTGAGCATTATCCCGGCATCAGGGTGAGTATTATCCCGTCATCAGAGTGAGTATTATCCCGGCATCAGGGTGAGTATTATCCCGTCATCAGAGTGAGTATTATCCCGGCATCAGAGTGAGTATTATCCCGGCATCAGAGTGAGTATTATCCCGGCATCAGAGTGAGCATTATCCCGGCATCAGAATGAGTATTATCCCGTCATCAGAGTGAGTATTATCCCGGCATCAGAGTGAGTATTATCCCGGCATCAGAGTGAGCATTATCCCGGCATCAGGATGAGTATTATCCCGTCATCAGAGTGAGTAGTATCCCGGCATCAGAGTGAGCATTATCCCGGCATCAGGATGAGTATTATCCCGGCATCAGGATGAGTATTATCCCGTCATCAGAGTGAGTAGTATCCCGGCATCAGAGTGAGCATTATCCCGGCATCAGGGTGAGTATTATCCCGTCATCAGAGTGAGTACTATCCCGGCATCAGAGTGAGTATTATCCCGGCATCAGGGTGAGTATTATCCCGGCATCAGAGTGAGTATTATCCCGGCATCAGGGTGAGTATTATCCCGGCATCAGAGTGAGTATTATCCCGGCATCAGAGTGAGTAGTATCCCGGCATCAGAGTGAGTATTATCCCGGCATCAGGGTGAGTATTATCCCGGCATCAGAGTGAGTAGTATCCCGGCATCAGAGTGAGTATTATCCCGGCATCAGGGTGAGTATTATCCCGGCATCAGAGTGAGTAGTATCCCGGCATCAGAGTGAGTATTATCCCGGCATCAGAGTGAGTATTATCCCGGCATCAGAGTGAGTTTCATCCCGGCATCAGAGTGAGTATTATCCCGGCGTCAGAGTGAGTATTATCCCGGCATCAGAGTGAGTAGTATCCCGGCATCAGAGTGAGTATTATCCCGGCATCAGAGTGAGTTTTATCCCGGCATCAGAGTGAGTAGTATCCCGGCATCAGAGTGAGTATTATCCCGGCATCAGGTGAGTACTATCCCGGTATCAGAGTGAGTAGTATCCCGGCATCAGAGTGAGTAGTATCCCGGCATCAGAGTGAGTAGTATCCCGGCATTAGGGTGAGTATTATCCCGACATTAGGGTGAGTATTATCCCGTCATCAGAGTGAGTATTATCCCGTCATCAGAGTGAGTAATATCCCGGCATCAGAGTGAGTAATATCCCGGCATCAGTGTTAGCATCATCGCCGGCAGGACAGCCATTACTATTAGTACAGTGACATCAATTAGATCATCCCATTACATTTATTTAGCGAATGAGATTGACAACAGGGTTCCGGTCATCGACAAAATTACAATGCAAGCGACAAGCACAATATATTATAGGAATGTACAACGACTCACCATTTTCCTCTGAGAAGCCTCATGCTTTGGGCATGTTAAGGCATGTTCAATATTTGCAAAGTTATTCTAGCTTGAGTGGATTCCTTGAGAATGCGCGGCGTAATTCTGCTGAGGTATGCGCGTCGCAGGCAATTATTTCCGAACATGGTTTTAATCACTTAATCGGGGCGTAAAAAATGCGCCCCGACTTTTTGGCGGGAATACCAAAAGTGTGTGGCCCTGTTTGTGACTTTTCGAAGAAAAGGCGCGCGCGCGCGCGCGAACAAACAGGGACACATAGCATGTGGCAAATGTGAAGCTTGTAATTTAATGTCTGAGGAATCGGTCCTCACAATAGAAAACGTATCATACACTTGTGCTGGTGGTGATTGTAATGCATTTAACATTATCTATGGAGCCCAGTGCACTGAATGCCTAAAAGGATACATAGGAAAAACTGTGCAGCCCCTAAGGTCCAGAATTAGTGAGCATAGAAACACATTAAATAACACCAGCAGCACTGGGGAGATTACTGACGAAAACACTTTAGCAGCACATGCCATGGAGCCTAATATACAGACCAAGGCCGGGTTCAACAGAATTTATAAGTTTTTTATTATAAGACATGTAGAGCAGGAGAACATTACTAAATCTGAACAATTTTTCATTAACAAATTCAATACATTGAGACCATATGGCTTAAATGTGTCCAACCCAATAGGTTTAACTAATTGCTTTGAATTTTGATAGGTAGTTGTTGTAACCATTTTCATTTTCAGGGCACATTTTTTTAAATTAATTGATAACCCCCCCTGTTTATGTATTCATAGGTACTTGTATATCTAGAAGCTCAATGTCTTTTTTTCATTTATTTCAATTTAAATTAACTTATTATAATATGTTTTTTCTGATAACACACTAACTTTTGACATTTCGATAGGCAATGGGGGCCTCAAATATGATTGTAGCACTGATGATGTTCTGAAAGTACTTTGCTATTTTACAATCAGCTCGTGTGTCTCATTAAAGTGTTGTGAAACCTGGCAATTGACAGTGACAAAGTATTAGAATAAATCTGTTGATAAATGCCAGTTCTTAAATCTTTACTTGTTTTTAGTTTTTTACTTGCTTATTTAAATCTTTTCATCATGGTTTTCATAGCCATATCACAACATAAAAATTGTGTCCTACTTGACGTGGAGTTTCTGGAGGATAGAAATGTTTCATTAAGGTGAGCATTTGAACCATTTGGTTATTGTTTCCAACGCCAGCATAGGTGTGTGTACGTGCTGGCGCTTCCCAACGGGATATACGTGTTTAGCAAGGTATTGTGTGCAGTGTGAGTAATCAATTTAGATTCTTGTGCTTCCTTAATGAAAATTAAAATTGTCATTTGCTTCCATCATCATTAGCTGATCCTATCTTATATATGACATAGATTTTTTTCAGAATTTAGTTGTTAAGCTTATTACCAAATGGATGTCAGAGCTTAATCAGCTGAATCTGTTATACTGTAGTACTGTTATAGGAATTAGGGTGAGATTTTGGCCGGTGACACATGTTTTATACTACCTATATGCTGTTTCTCAAGTCAAGTAACCGAGCCTTTTACTCTTATGTTTGTATACTGTATAGTAACTAGTACTACAGTTCACCAATTTTTCACTATTTTAGCTCACTGAATGAACTACTTCACCTTGCTGTGAACTCAACTGAACTAAAGGTCACCTTATATATTTTTTGTAAACTTTGATGAACTCCACCAAATTCAAAGAACTCTTCCAAATTCACATTGCCTCTTTGCTTTGAGAATGCACATTGACCAAAAGTATGAGTTCACTGACTTTTTTCAGCTTCAGTTCTTCCCCTAACCAGGGGTGTTGCGAGACAACCTGGTTTAGCACTTGCTGCACTGTGCACTCTGTGTACGTGTGGGAAACCAGGGTCCTGGTTAGGGCAACTTCATAGTTAATTCAGTGTACTAGATCAGCTAGATTCTTAGATTGAGAAATTTTTTTCAAGTGGACTCCTTAGTGAACTTCCCTGAACTTCAATGAATCTCGGTGAGCTGCTGCAAAATTCATAGAGTGAACTCCACCACATGTACTTAAACTGATCCAGAAAACTTCATTTTACAATAGACTGGTTAATGTAAAGGCATACTTATAATGGAGTATGGTAAGGTTTTTGGTTACTGTGCACAACCTGAATCAGTTTCAGACCAATATAGTGCTGCGCACAATTTTTGCCCATTTCACTCATAAAACCATTTGTGAATTTCCAATTGATACCAAAACTTGCAGGAATATAGGTTATGGCATAAGACAACATCTGTCTTATGCCATAAGACAGATGTCATCTTTAATGACAAAGATTTTGCAAAATTAAGTCAGTTTCGGACCAAAACTGGCAGTTTTGGTCCAAAACTGACTAAATTTCGCTATATCTTTGACATTTTTGCATGAAAATGCTTCAAATTTTCAAAGAGGCTGTATTATGCCATGAACTGTAACTACGCGATTTTGGTATCGATTGGACATTCAAAAATGGTTTTATGAGTGAAATGGACAAAATTTGCATGCAGCACTTTTGGTCTGAAACTGATTCATGTTGTGCACAGTTATAACTGCTTTACTGGTTTCGCTCTATTAGGTTTTGCATTAGATTAAAGGTACATCAGTGTTTTAGATAGAGTTTCGACTATTATATGCCAAACCCTAATCAGCTTATCCCAAACCCTAACATTTATAACCCAAACACTAACCCATACCTCAGCTCTAAAAGCTGAACTTCAGTGAAACCTGCTGGATTCATGTGAACTCGAGCATACTTCCTCAAACTTGAGTTTGTCAGATGAACTTCCTGTATAGAGCTATAGTGAATATAATATGTTTACCTGAGCTCACAGCAAACTAAGTCCACTGCAAGTTCAGTTGAACTATAGTAATTCACTTACTGATGTATGGAACTTGTTTTTGGGATATGTACACTTAAATTTA
Organism: Beroe forskalii; assembly: GCA_011033025.1. Taxonomy (NCBI): domain Eukaryota; kingdom Metazoa; phylum Ctenophora; class Nuda; order Beroida; family Beroidae; genus Beroe; species Beroe forskalii. The sequence goes on along the minus strand of WFMF01000008.1, from coordinate 1,010,708 downwards.
CCAGTGAATTTGTAGCTGTTGGCCAAAGTCTTTCAAAATAGTTTCTGCATTTAAGTGATTAACGAATTTACATATATTCATCTTCACTTTTCTGTGAATTCCCATTCAAATTTTCCAGAGTCCATGTAAATCATGATTGACTTCATTGAATTATTACCAAAGTCTTCCCAAATTTGTCACAAATTCACGTGAAGAATGAACTGCAAATGATAAAAAGTTCATCTCAACAGATCAGATAGATTTTGCTGCATACAGGAGTATAGGTAATTAGTATATCAAATTGATGAAGCTTTGTATTGGACATTAAAATTTCCATTTAATCATGATTGCCACATGAGACATTGAGACTATGAGATACCGATTTCTCAATTGGTATTGGAGTATTTGAGAAAGGAATAATTAAATTGAATTGTAATCTAATTAAGGTCCTAGTTTTTATATCCTGATAATATCTCTGTTAAAAAGAGGGCTTGAATTTCATTCTTCCTGATTGGTTGATTCATAAATTGCAATCTACCTCTGCACTGCACTTAAGTTTACTTATCAGTTATCATCCATATGATGTTTTTGGTTCGTGACTTTTCGTTGCTGAACGAATTACGAAACATACTCAATTTTCAAATGTCAGATCCTGTATTGGATTCCTTTTTACTCAATTAATTTTCTTTAACATATTCTTAACTATATTTTGATGTGTTGATTTGTTCATGAAAACAAAGTACAAACTGAATAGGCAAAATAATGAAATTATAGGAATACCTTTAAATGACTGGTGAGCATAATGTGTTTATCAGTCAAAAGCAACATGTCAAAAAGGTAGTTAAAAGGTGTAGTTAAAAGGTCATGAAAAAAGCAACAGGTTGAGACATATAGACTAGAGGTAGCTACAGTAAAGCTCTTTTATCAGTTTATTCTTTGATTTTATAAAAGTATTTAATTCATTGTTGTCCACTCTCTCTTGAGATGGCGGCCAAACAGTTTCTAATGAAAGAAAAACTATCTCTTCCAGGGCAGTGGGACCACACTTGGCCCTTTTGCATTCCCTTACTCTACTTTTGATGTGTTACTGGTGAGCACATAATGATAAGCTCTATTCTCAGGTGATAGGTAAAGCCAAACATTTCCAGCTACTCATTTCAGAGATAGAATTTTATAAATTTGTGGCCATGTTTTTGAACTACGTGCATTTCTAATTACGAATTCTAGATTATTTATGAAAGTAAGAAGTATCGTGCCTTGACTTGAACTGAACAAAACATTGTCTAATGTTTGGTAATTTATTTTTGGACGGTTTTTGACACTTCATCTTTTAATGAAAATCTAACTCGTGTTTAAGCCTATTAAAAATAATCCTGCTATTTTAACCTCATCTAAATCTGGCTAGTGGCCAACAATTTTCCACATTCATAAATTAATGTCGTTAATCAATCTAAATTTTAAGCGTTATTTGTGTATACAAACATACATCGGCATATATCAATGTAATCTATAACCTAATTAATATCTAAGACAGCCACTCTTATTTTGCGTATGAAATTTCAGAAGATTTTTTGAACCAAGTAATCATTGAATTATATTTTATTTGTTTACTCTTTGGAAGATTACCAACAAATTCAATTTTGGTGAATGATGTTACTTTTTTTTCTTAATCAAAACTTTGGACCTTAGGCCTACGTTACATCGTATGAACCAGTGGAAAGGTGTTCATTACGAATATTCTGCGGAGTCTTGTTATCGATTGTCGTCAGCTTAAGTCACTGGATAACGAAACTGAATTATATGTTTTCAGATATTCAGCTTGGTACGGAATCTTCCATGGTTCCATTCCGCCGAATTGGTTTCATCACACCCTCCAGGTTGCAACTTGCATTTCAATGTTCCCTAATCGTGCTACGTCCTGTGACTCTCCTTTCCCAGAGTCAGCTCCACCCCTGCCGTCTTGGGGTGCCGTAGTGTTGTGTTACATTGTTATAACGTTATTATCTTGTTGCGTATCAATTGGGCGAATTGCGGAATGGTCGAATTTCCAAGAAAAATAACATATTATCGAATATTTTAGTCAAGTTCTCTAGGCCAATTTTTTTGTGGAATGGTCAATGACCGATTGTTTTGTACCGAGAAAAAATGTTCGATCGACTTGGCAGAGCTATCTTGGATCAAAATCCCATTGAAATGTTAAACTTAAATGGGCACTGTTCGTCGTTCGAGTGTTTCATTTACGATCATTCATTTAAAGGGGGGGGGGGGCTGTAAAGTTATAATTTCAAATTAGGTATTATCATCAATCTTTATCAGTCCATCAGTGTAAGTGTTATTTATCTGTAAGTCTGTACCTGTTCTGCTTTGTAGTTTGAAATGCTACCCGAATATCTTGTGATTAGGATGCCACCAGAAGAGCGAAATGAATCTGTCTCGATGTGCCACGCCCCCTGTGATCCCTATATCCCCGCCTCCCTCCCACTTTTAGAGAAGAGTACAGACACAGTGCCCAGACTGCAGACAGACGATGAAGAGACAGACAGGGAGACGGTGAAGACAGCAGAGGAGAAGGAGAAGGAGGAGTATGATAGCTCGTTCGAGCAGCCCCCCTTCTCCTCGGTCATGTCCACCTACCTCGGCCTCTTCCTCCTCGTAGTGTTCGGACACATCAGAGAACTGCTCCGTAAACTCGGCTGGGATAAGACAATGAGCACTGTAGAGTATGGCAACGAGGTGAGCGACGAGGGGAATGAGAATATAGAAATATGGTGATGTCAGAATGATTGCAATCAGACGATAAAAGTATTTTTGTCTACATACTACAGTACGGAAGTGCTAATCATGATCAGCAATCATCCGTGTCTCAATAGTTAGTAGGAAAAGCAGAAAATAATAATTATTCAACTGAAAACATATATCATGCTTATAGATTTATGAAAAAGCCATGCCCGATTTTATGAAGAAGTAATCCATGGTGTTAAAATAATTTAAGGCCAAAAAAAACCACGAGTATAAAGCTATAAGACCCACGAGGTGTCGTGTTAGCAAACTATAATACCATTTTTTGACACCCCCTCCGCAGGGTTTCGTGCCCCTCTACCGGGACTTCGAGTCTTTCTACACCCGGAACATCTACCAGCGAGTCAGGCAGTTCTGGGACCACCCTGTGGCAGGGGTCCCCGGACCCGAGATAGAGATATGGGACAGGAAGTTCGGGCCATTCAACGAGACCATGCAGTGAGTGTTGTACATCACATTCTATGATAACAGAATGATAATCGATGGAATGTGGGGATTGGGGAATCAGTCACCATTATCATTCATCATCTATGGTTGAGGATAATAATGGTCTGTAACTTATGCTTGATGCAGTAAAACGTTAATGATTTTAAGCCAATTTACAACTCAACAAGAATCTCGGGCTTTGATATAGACTGATTTTATATCGGTTTAAATCAATGTAATTTCTCATAAACACCATGTATTATAATTAATGATTTTAGATCGGTTTAAATCAAAGCAATTTCTAGTAAACACCAAGTATAATATTTTCTCCGTTCAGATTGCAGCCTACAAAACGGAAGTATATCAACATTGGTAGCTACAACTACCTCGGTTTCGCTGAGAACACTGGACGTTGCTCGCAGGAGACGATCCAGGAGATCAGATGGGGCAGCGGTGGGTCCTTCTCCACCTCACGCGGTGAACTTGGTGAGTAGACAAATCTGCGGAGATGGTCTTATTAACCCCGGGTTTTTACTCACACAGCCGTGTGGATTTTTTGGCGCATTTTCTCATTTTGTTTGAGTTTTGCCGACCTAAAGCGACTTTTTCCTGTTTTTCGCGACTTTTTGCCGGTTTTCACGAATTTTTTCCGGTTTTTCGCTGTCTATTGCGACTTTCTTGCACTCTCTGGCGATTTTCTTGCGGTCTTTTGCCGTTTTTCGCGCTGTCCTAGTAGAAAACCAGGGTTTATTAATTCATTTACTTGAGGTGTACTGATGGATTGCTACTCTGCCTATTAGCCTATTAATTTTACAAGGTTGTGATGAATAATGTAAGGTAACATTCAGAATTTAGAACGAGTTTTCGCTTAGATTACCAGAACATGTCATATAGGTAATATGAGACAGTAGGAGATGCTTCCTATGATGTATTTGAGTAGATTGTAAGTTCTGGAAATTGGAATATAAACCTATCACAGAACTGTGAATCCTCATTCCTCATTTGGTTGTGATATTACCCAAAGACGAAAGTTACGTGAAGTCCGTGACCTCATGCAGAGTTGCAGTAATCGCATAGATGCGTCACACTCTGTGTCCTGACGTAATTCAGTAATACCTATCGAGTATAGGATGCCTATGCTCTTGACTTCTGAAGTTCTTACTGAGCCTAGGCTCAACCCTTAGCTTACCTCAGGGCCCAGGTAAACCCTGGACCAATACAGTGGTTCTTAATTATATCACAAACATCTAAGTATGGCAGGGGAATATGCTAGTCCTTTTCCAATTACCGGTAATTACCGTATAAAAAGCGCTAAATTACCGCTTTCCGAGAAAAAAAGCGGTAATTTAGCGCTTAGTAAGTGCTTTTTCAGTGTCTCGAGAAAAGCGCTAAAAAGCGGTTATTACCGCTTTTCCACAATATTTTCAGAAAAAAAAGCGGTAATTACCGGTAATAAGCTAGCAGTGACCGCTATTACTGCTTCCGGAGCTGTTCTGCTCCAGAATACCGGTAATTACCGGTCAATGAGCGCTTTTGACCCACCGTTAATGGAGCCCTTATTATCGGTAATAAAGCGGTAATAAAGCGGTAATTACCGGTAATTAACGGTGAATTTTCTTTGATTTTTTCCCCCGTAAAATACCGCTCAGTTACCGGTAATTGGCGCTTATTTTAGCCACCGTTAATTAACGGTCAGTAAGCGGTAATACCGGTAATTACCCGGATACTGGTCGCCAAAAAACCGGTTTAATCATGAATGTACCGCTTATTACCGTATTACCGGTAATTAACAGTCGATTACATGTTATTACAGGTTGTAAAATCGCAATAACAGCTTTCACCAACAATAAAGCGGTAATTACCGCTTTTTATTTTAATAAGCGGTAATTACCGCTTTCCCGGGGAAAGACAATAACCACTTATTACCGCTTTTCATGAACTTCACCTTGTCTGGTCAATAAGTCAGAGTTCAGAATTAGCGGTAATAACCGGTAATTTTTTCCCCCAAAGTAACAATTACGAATACCGCTTATTACCGATTTTTCCTCGGTAACAAGCCGCATCATAATGGTTCAGGACCGGGGATGAAATTAACGGTAATTACCGCCATTACCGCTTTTCCAACTTTTCGGACCGTTCTAATGCAAAGTGAGAGAATACCAGTAATAACCGGTATTTTCTGCTGCATTATACTGTGAACTACCAGAATTACAAGTACCTTTCGACACATCCTCTCACGTCTGTCAGTTTCATTGTCGCAGTCAAAATAACCGTTTATCACTGCTTATAACCGCTTTATCAGGTCCACTACATTGTTCGCATCATTCAATTTCAAATTCAAGTCAACGGCCAAATTACCGGTAAAAGCCTCTATTATCGCTTATTTCCGGCTTTTGAGTCACTATCCCGGTACTTCAGGCAACGGTTGCCATTCCTCCGTCAAAGACTCGACTCGACGAATCCACTCGACGACTCAAAAACTCCACTCAACTCGACGCGACTTGAGTCGACTCGACCACTCGATTCGACTCTATTCGACTCGACTCGACTTAACGGGACTCAACGAATCAACTCGACTCGACGACACAACGACTCAATAACTCGACTCGAATCGACGCCTTGACTCGACGACTCGACTCGACGACTCGACTTGACGACTCGACTCGACGACTCGACTCGACGACTCGACTCGACGACTCGACTCGACGACTCGACTCGACGACTCGACTCGACGACTCGACTCGACGACTCGACTCGACGACTCGACTCGACGACTCGACTCGACGACTCGACTCGACGCGGACTCGACTCGACGACTCGACTCGACGACTTTCGACTCGACTCGACGACTCGGACTCGACGACTCGACGGCGACTCGACTTCGACGACTCGACTCGACGACTCGACTCGACGACTCGACTCGACGACTCGACTCGACGACTCGACTCGACTCGACGACTCGACTCGACGACTCGACTCGACGACTCGACTCGACGACTCGACTCGACGACTCGACGACTCGACGACTCGACGACTCGACTCGACGACTCGACTCTTGTGCGAAGTCAATGTGAATGTCTCCCAGGTTTTGTGGCAGGTGTCCACGGATGTGGAGCTGTCTTTGGCGGATTCCTCTGATTAGTCTGACACGCTTCACAATGCTTAGAGATCCTCTCGATGTCTTCACACAACCCCGGCCACCAAACGTACGATCTGGCCAGTGACTTCATGCTGACTATGCCGGGATGGCATGCATGAATCAAATCCAACACGTCTGATCTGAGTCGTTCAGGAACAACAACTCTGGCGCCCCACAGTAGGCAGTTCTGCTCAACTGACAGCTCGTTCCTCTTCATGTGGTAGGGTTGTAGCTCGGGAGTCACGTCTCTTGTCCATCCATCATGTACGTATCTGATAACTTTGCTCAGGATCTTGTCAGTGGACGTGTACTTGCTGATTATCTGGTGGTTAATCAGCGGCTTCTCTTCATAAGATAAGCTAGCTAGGAATACATTAGTAACCTGCCTGCCTGAAAACTCAGTAATCTCCTGAAGACCTGAATTATCCACATCACTAGGTAACGGAAACCTGCTACATATATCAGCATTACAGTGGTTAGACGTACACCTGAACTTCAACCTGTAACGATAACTGGATAGAAGTAGAGCCCACCGCTGGATCCGAGCCTGTGAATGCTCAGGTATCTCCTTCTTCTCTCCAAGAAGAAACAGCAGTGGTTTGTGGTCTGTGACTAACTCGAAATCTCTAGCGTAGACGTAACGATGGAACTTCCTTACTCCCCACACGAGACTCAAAGCCTCCTTCTCGATCTGTCCGTAGTTCTTCTCAGCCTTGTTTAGACTCCTGAAGCAAACTCGATCGGTCTCTGTTCCATCTGGCATCACGTGGGATATGACTGCACCCCAAACCTGCCTGACTGGCGTCTGTGTCTATCTTCACAGGCAGATCGGGATTATACTGTACCAGTACAGTATCTGATGATAAAGCTGCTTTCAGTCTGTCAAAAGCTGCCTTCTGCTCATCACCGAATTCCCACTTCACTCCTTTAGCACGCAGTCTATTCAATGGCTCTGCCAGGGCAGACATGTTCTGAATATACCTCGCATAGTAATTCAGGGCACCCAGAAAGGAAGTCAGCTGCGATATGTTCTGTGGATAAGATGCCTTCTTTATCGTCTCCACCTTGTCCTCTAGAGGATAGATTCCACTAGCTGTGACTTTGTGTCCCAGATACGTCACCTGGTCCACATAGAATCGGCACTTATCGAGTCTGCACCGAAATCCTGACTCTTCCAATCTCTTTACAACCATAGCTACGTTCTGCATATGCTCTTCTGGAGTCTTTCCACTGATACATATGTCGTCCAATTCGACATACTGTCATGGGAATTCAAACAAAGTCTTGTCCATTTTCTCCTGAAAAATGGCTGTAGCACTGGACACTCCATACGGCAGTCTGGTCGGTTCAAACAATCCTAGAGGGGTGCTCAGGGTCAACATCTTTCTTGCACTCTCAGAGAGAGTGATCTGGTTGTACGCCTGCCGTATATCCAGCTGTGTAAACTTCTGTCCACCCCTTAGTGGGTGAAAGCATTCTTCATTCGTGGGCAAAGGTAGGTAGGTAGGTAGGTAAAATGCGCTTCCGCGGAGGCGCTGTGCCATACGACATGGCCCCTCATAGTCTGAGAGGCAACGGTCGCGGTTTGGCTGATATGTTGGCATAACTAATAATCTATATAGTAGAGGACAGATATCTATATTGAGTATTGTTCGCTTATCTATATTCTCCAATTGGGTAATAGACCCCAATGGCCCCAGCTCAAGCAGTTATCTGTCTGTTCAACTTGAGCCGAATACATACAGTTTGCTTCTTTTTGAGGCGATGAAGCAACCAAATCTTCTCCTCCCATTCTTCTTTTTATTTCTAGGACAAGTAATGGGAAAGAATGTCCTGTGTCATGTTCCTCATTATTGGGCGAACAGAGTGAATAACCCTTTTTGGTTTGTTTCTATTTCTTGGTATGTTTTTGTATATTCCTGCAGGTAAAGCTCCTGTCCTTAAGGTCCTTTTGCAATCGAAAAGTGTGTTTTTGTTCAGGCTCAAGAATGAGGCAGTTTACTATGTTATTACTAAAGTGTCTCTGAGCAGTGTTCTCTGGTCGACTATCATTAGCATCCACGTGCTTAGATTATTTTTACTACTTTTCACATAACTTTGATGGTTTAACAATTTAGTTATTTCTTGTTTCATTTTCGTTTTATCCATTGTTTACCTAATAAAGGATGGATTTTCTGTCAGTACTTCCATATTTTATAGCTGATGTTTAGTATATAATACTGTATTATGAGTTACCTTGCTTTTTCTCTGTTAATTTATGATTTGTGCAGTTCACAGATTACCTTGACGGTAGGGTGGTCAGTTGCATTAGATTCATGAATTCTTGTCATAGTTATCCATGGTGTTACTACTGCATGTGATGAGGTATCCACTATCAAAGTCCTTTTCATATCTTTTGGCGTGTATGAAAAGCTTTTGTGTTTCATTGATGTACTCTCAAGTAGGTTTCATCGCAACATTTATGTCTGATATCTATCAGAATGGCTTTTTGGTTGACTTTAATGCTGGGACAGCTTAAAATTGTGTGGTTTTTCTATAAGTGATGGCGTGTTATTCGTTTCTAAAAACTGCATTTTCATTATCCACTGGATACAAGGGAATAATTAGTTTAAAACTTCCCAGTTTAACGAAGTTGGTGTGCAATGATTTTTGTTATATCAATAAAGTTTGTGGTCTTTTTCCATTGACAAAGTGGTTATAGTATTCATGTTGATTAGGTAAATTGGTTTATTTGGTAAATTTGTAATGTATTTTTTTTAATTTTGTACTACTACTAGGTTGGAAGCAAATTTTGGTGCAAGCATTTTTTGTTAAATGCATGAAGTTACCACGTAAATTTCATATGGTGTAACAGTGTTGCATTCAGTACATATTGTTCATGTGCCCACTGAAACAGCTGTGTTTGGAGCAAACGGCTTCCAGGTCTTGGTTCTTGGGGCAGAGAACAACACTGTTATTCTCCACCCACCCCACTTTGAAAGGAAAGTAGAGTGTTGCCAAAACTGTGACCTGATATAGGTAGATTATAACTGGCAGCAGTTTTGTAATAGTGAGGAGTTATTAGATTGCTTGGGAGTTGCTTTGGTTGTTGAGCTCATATGGAACTATTTGGCTCACATAGAGCTGTTGGGTTGTTAGGCTAAATGTAGATATGGAGCTATTTGGTTTGATGGAGCTATAATGTTTTGGGCTCACATGGAGCTATTGGGTTGTTGGGCTCCCATGCCATGGTTCTTGGGAGGAGGATAACACTGTTATTTCTTCCACCCACCCCACTTACAAAAGAGAGTGGGGTGTTGCCAATAGCCAATGACCATGGTGATTTGCTTGGGTTGATGGGCTCACATGGAGCTATTGGTTGCTGGGCTCCCCTGGAGCTATTTGGTTGATGGGCTCACATGGAGCTTTTGGGTTGTTGGGCTCCCCTGGAGCTATTGGGTTGTTGGGCTCTCCTGGAGCTATTGGGTTGTTGGAATTCCCTGTAGCTATTGGGTTGTTGGGCTACCCTGGAGCTATTGGGTTGTTGGGCTCCCTTGGAGCTATTGGGTTGTTGGGCTCTCTTGGAGCTATTGGGTTGTTGGGCTTTCTTGGAGCTATTGGGTTGTTGGGCTCCCTTGGAGCTATTGGATTGTTGGGCTCCCCTGGAGCTATTGGGTTGTTGGGCTCCCTGGAGCTATTGGGTTTGTTGGCCCTGGAGCTATTGGGTTGTTGGGTCCCATGCCATGGTTCTTGGGGAGGAGGATAACACTGTTATTCACCCACCCCACCCTACAAAAGAGAGTGGGGTGTTGCCAATAGCCAATGACCATGGTGATTTGCTTGGGTTGATGGGCTCACATGGAGCTATTGGGTTGCTGGGCTCCCCTGGAGCTATTGGGTTGATGGGCTCACATGAAGCTATTGGTTGTTGGGCTCCCCTGGAGCTATTGGGTTGTTGGGCTCTCCTGGAGCTATTGGGTTGTTGGGCTCCCCTGGAGCTATTGGGTTGTTGGGCTCCCCTGGAGCTATTGGGTTGTTGGGCTCCCCTGGAGCTATTGGTTGTTGGGCTCCCCTGGAGCTATTGGTTGTTGGGCTCCCTGGAGCTATTGGGTTGTTGGGCTCCTGGAGCTATTGGTTGTTGGGCTCCCCTGGAGCTATTGGGTTGTTGGCCCCTGGAGCTATTGGGTTGTTGGGCTCCCCTGGAGCTATTGGGTTGTTGGGCTCCCCTGGAGCTATTGGGTTGTTGGGCTCCCCTGGAGCTTTTGGGTTGTTGGGCTCCCCTGGAGCTATTGGGTTGTTGGGCTCCCCTGGAGCTATTGGGTTGTTGGGCTCCCCTGGAGCTATTGGGTTGTTGGGCTCCCCTGGGCTATTGGGTTGTTGGGCTCCCCTGGAGCTATTGGGTTGTTGGGCTCCCCTGGAGCTATTGGGATGTTAGGCTCACAAGGAGCTTTTGAGTTATTGGGTACATGGAGATACCTACTAAGTTGTTGAGCTCACATGCAGACACCTATTGTGGTCGAATGTAGCTGTTGGGATACATTCAAGATAATGTGGTTCCTGCAATAGTGGTGGTTATTTGGTATATAGAAAGGTAGTAATTATATTCATATTGATCCCTTACTGGTTTTGCTGCACTAGTGATGATGTAACTTGTATGACATATCATAGAGAGGCTCTTGACACATCAAAATACTCACACAAGTTACAAAACCAATAGAACGCGTTGGGATGCGTTCCACTACTGGTGAGTTCAGTAGTGGAATTTGCTAGCATAGTGCAATGCTAGCGACTCGTCAGCTCAGAACTAACTGTCAGGGATAAAGCAGTTAAGGACAGTCTCCAGGGCAACCGACTAGGAGGTGAGCCATAGCCCCTCATTCGTGGGCAAAGGATATTGCTTCGTATCAAGCAGTGGATTCACAGTACCTTTGTAATCCCCGCATATCCGCAGTGCTCCGTCGGGCTTCTTCACTGTTACGATAGGACTTGCGAACTTGCTGTGATCAACTTTGACCAGCAGCCCTTCCTTCTCCTGTCTGCGTAAATCAGTCTTAACCCCTTCTCTCAAAGCATAACTCACAGTCCTTGCTTTCCTGAAGACAGGCCTTGCATCCTGCTTCACGTGAAGCTCTGCCTCGAAGTCCTTTACAACTCCCACTCCATTGTCAAAATCACACTCTTCTTGACTTCCTGAAAGAACGCTTCAACACTCTTCTCTGTTGGAAACTGATCTGAAACAGTCTCCCTGAAATAAGGTTTTACATCCTCCTTTGGAAACTGCTCTGAAACAGTCCCCCTACAATAACTTGACCTTTGGTCCTGTGGAAACTGCTCTGCAACAGTCTCCTTACAACCTGTCTTAGACCTGACCTCCTTCCTCCTGGTTTCTACATGCTTTGCTATAAACCTGCTAAGCCAGTTCTCACCGAACACTACTCTAATCCAGTCTCGACCAAAGAGACTCGGGAAAGGTCCCTCAACAACATGGATTTTCAAATTCGGATATTCAACACCTTCTAACTTAGCAGTTACTGAACACTCACTTACATTCTTAACTAAATCCCCATTTGCCACTCTGATGACTCGCTGTGAAGGCCTAGATATTACATTAGGTATTCCATTCAATGAAGATCTACTCACAATAGTGAGCTGTGAACCTGTATCAAGTTCCATCTCTATTGGAGATGAATTAACAGAAACGTTAATCAGAGGTTTACTATCTACATTATTTGAATTATAAAAGGAATCAACATAGTGCAAGATTGACACATCATTATCAGAATCACTGTTTTGATCAAATTCAGTGTATTTCACATTGGGATTTCTACTTTTGTTTTGGAAACAATTTTTCTTAGCATGCCCTGTTTTCTTGCAAACAAAACACACAGTTTTACAGACTTTGTCTGTACACTTAGAAGTAGTGAGTTTCAACTTACAAAACTTGCATGTAGGTCCAGAAGATGACGATGGTTTCTTCTTATCCCCAGGTTTACCTGACTTCCAAGCTGGTCCCCCTTTCTTGAACGATGAGGTTCCATGCGCCCCCACTGCAGAATCCAAGGATCCACCAATAGCCTTCGACTCTGACGCTGCCTGCTCTCTAGCAAGAGCCTTGCTATACGCCTCTTCCAGCGTCAAGTCCCTATCATCAGATAATAAAGCCTTCCTGATGGAGTCCTCCCGCAATCCACAGATAAAACGGTCACGCAATGCTTGGTCATAAAAGTTTCCGAACTTGCAATGCTCAGCTGCCTTGCGAAGTTCAGAAAGATAGTCAGTGACTGAACGTCCCCCTTGAGCAACCTGGTTGAACTTGTGTCTGTCTACCATCACAATGTGCTTAGGACATATGTGATCTGAAAGAGTTGTCTTCAGAGTTTTGAATGGTTTTGAGTTGGGCTTTGCAGGGGATGTTAAACTCTTTATGATTTCATACCCATGCTCCCCAATGTATGATAACAAAGTTGCTACACGCTTCCTATCATCATCAATGTCCTCCATTACAAAATACTCCTCCAACCTCTCCAACCAGCTGTCAAGGCAGTTTGCTTGCCCATTCCATGGATCCAAAGCTGTCCTCGTCGCCATTTGATACGTTTCCAGGTAGATAGGGAATCAGAATAACAAGTGATACTTCCAGGTTCAGGTTAAGACATTTACCCCTAAATAGGTTATACGGTTACAATAAGTAATTGATACAATATCAATATAATATAATCAATATCATCAATATACTACATGTAACAGCTTTGGTTTTGCTCCAGAGTCCAGGTGACCAGCCTCTGTTGACTGTCCCCCCATCCTTCCAGTGTCTGTTGAACTTCATCCTCATTCAATTAGAAGATTTTAGTTGGTCCCTTTAATAACGTAGTGTATTTTTATGTTTTTCTCATATATTTTTACTCATTTTCATCTCCATCCTATTTATTCATACAGTACAGAGTTGCTGTAATATGATTAACCATGTCTTTAGAGCTATAAAGTGTCAGCTGTAAACCACCCACTAATATGACTCAATCATTGGTTGTGCTCACTCCACCGCAGACCTCTTTAAACATAGTAACCCATGTGACGTCACCAAGCACTGCGGCGCACCACAAAAGGTGACGTAACCGGTGGATTACTAATGCGTTGATATATTATTTCTCTACAAATTGACGAACCAAATCAACACACTCCGGCACCACCCTGGAAAGGTAGCTGGTAACTGGGAATAGCGACTCCACGAACCCAACATGGCCCCCACCAGCGGTACTCCACAGCACGACACACGGGTTATTGTGGATCAGGTCCAGGTTGAAGTCCGGGAAGGGAGACAGGAAGTCATCCCGGGAGTTTATCCAGATCAGGGGCTTACAAACATCCGGAATCTTGTGTGCAGGAGATGCTTTCAAGTAGTATTCTGCAGCCCCACTCCATCCGTAAATCCTGGAAAAAACGTACTCTTCAAGTTCCCATAACGTCTTCAAACTATACATCTCCCTGCTATTAATACGACACTCACTGAACCATTCCTCTTTAAGATCCCTCTCGGCCTCATTGAAGTACCTACAGAGTCTGGCGACATAGTTTCTTATCTGTTTTCTATAGAAAAGATGGTAATAAATCCCATTCGAAACGTTGTTGTTCTCTTTTTTGTATTCCCACAAGCAAGAGTGGACTACTCCTCCGACTACCCTGTGATTGTCAGCAGCGTGAGATGAGGCCAGGTAGTCGATTACACACTGTCCTCCCATGCACACCCCTACTAGCAGCACCTGGTGAAATATGGTGATTTATTAACCCTATATTTAAGTATTTAGTCTTAAATAGGAGGACCTCTTATTTACATATTTCAAATTTGTCTTGGTGCTTACCCTCACCACACCTTAAAAGCGTCTCAAAATAAAGGATTATTGAGTAACTAGATAAAATATATAAGAGCTGAATGTGCTGCGAAAATATATAATAAGATTGACCTTCCTCCCCGGATAGCGTCTTATCAGCTCCTCCACTGAAGCTCTGATGTCATTGAACCCCTCACAAGGGTGGGAGAGCTGCTTAGTCATGAGTGGGGTGGAACAGGACCCTCTGTAGTTCATGACATGAATTGTGTGGTATCCTGCCTGGATCAGGTCGTGAGCCATGTTGAGTATGTTTGGGGTGTGAGTGCTTGATCCTACTCCGGGTGCTATCAGAACCACGTTCTCAGATTTCAGCTCTGATTTCAGCTCTGATTTCAGCTTTAATTTCACATTCTCTCTTGCTTGGTTCTCCTGCTGGTTTATCAGGGTGCTGTCAGTGATTTGATCGAATGCTATGACACCTCTGTCCGGGAGGGTTAGGGTTTCCTTGTAAATCCTTACAGGAGGAGTTTTCTCAAACTTAGCTCTGATGTAGAACTGCAGCGCTGGATTCAGGCAAAGTAGTGGAGGACAGTACCGATCGTGAACCACTGATCCCCTGAAGTAATTTAAGTGTAAAGAATCACATTTCGTATAACTTACATAATCTTACTGTAGTCATAGAAACATATAATGAACGGAACAAGATGGTTCTATTCATCGTGGCTCTGTGATTAAGGATCTTAAAATTGGATAAAGCATTGTTTGTTTTAAAAAAATACGTGGCAGTTATATTTCTGGGTTACTGGTTCAATGGTTAGCTGATAAGACATCATTTTTATAAGTTTTCTCCAGCAGTCAAACGTTGCTATCAAGTGATTAAGTAATAAATTAATTGGGACTTAAGATACCTTTCTAGGATAAACTTTTTAAGATATCCAGAGCCGAAAAGTTCAGGTTTCTGCCACTTTTTGATATGAATTGAAAACATGAGTCCATAAGAAATGATCGAAAACGGTTCTGTCCTGAAATCTTTCATAATTAAAGTTTCAACAATTTATTATCAATAATGGTGATAATGAATTGATTGTCGACAACGGCTCGTCATTGAATCGCCTTTGGCGACAAGAAAATCATTGTTATTGTCATTGTCGACAAAGGCCATGGCGAAAACGAATCTTTGTCGACGATGACGTAAATGGATTCATTGTCTACAACGAAGAAATTGTCACATTTGTCGACAGTGGGTGCATGGCAATCGTCAATGATGATCGAGAATGTTGTCGAAAGATAGTGGCATCATTGTCCCCATTTTACAGTCAACAATGGCTGCCAATGACTATCGCTATTGAAAGGTCAGTGAATTACAATCGTCGATATTGAAAATCGCCAAATTATGAGCATTGTAGAGTGTCGACAATTCATTTTTCCAATTCATAATGTATCAAAAGCAGTCGTCTCCTTTTCAAAGAAAGCCTTAAGACTGCTACACAGCTGCCAATTTGCCCTTTTCGGCTCTCGCAGGGTACCTATCTTTGCCCTGCAGAGCATGCACTGCAGACCAAGCACTGCTATCGCAGATCAAATACAGAAAGGTAATTAAATTGAACAATTTTGTTGCAAAAGTGACTTCAAAATGCATGAGACAGCATATATTCAGAAAGGTACTTATATCACACCCGCAAAATTGAGGCTTCACAGAAAGATACCTATATTGCACTCAAGTATTAAATTGAGACTTCTGATAACCGAAAAGGTACCTATCTTTCTCTGTTACTTGAAATTACAAAAAAAGCTACCCATATTTGCCCTTCATTTGCCCTTCAATTGTTTTGGCCTTGAAATCATGCCCTGCATTTGGTTTTCCAAGATGTGGCAGCTATAGAATGCCATAAGAAATAACCCAGTTTGCTTGCCTTGCTGATCAGATGATGCCGGGAGCAAAAAGGAGAACTGCAGAAATAAGTATCTGTGCCCATTATCCGGGTCATTTGAATATATGCGAGTTCATTAAACGGAGCTGATGGGATATTGTTCCTTATTAATTAAACAGCATTAGAACTTTAGGAGCAATGGATTGGAAAGCGAACAATTTTTGATCTTATCGTCTAATTGTATTTTATTCATTCACTTAATTATCGATGTTATAATACCTCACCATAATTAAGACTATATTGTTATCATTTACCAGCTAAATTATTAATTAATTAACTTCAAACAAATTATGATTTAGTTTATAATCGGCCAAGCAAAATATGATGGAAATGCTGGCATAACTGTAATATGTTTAATTGCGTCTTCTTACAGACAGTTATATAATTACAAACGAGAGTGAAAATCAATTAATCAAGAGTGGTGAGGAATTTGATTTAAAGTGCATGATTAAGTCGGGTGCGAAAACCGATTATTGATTACCGCTCGTGATCCGAGTTAGTTAGAGTTTCCTTATTGAAAGATCTTTATTCTCTTGTTCTTGCTTCTTCACCCATAAACTATCATTCCAATCTCTTCCCCGTCTTCAAGATAATTGAGATGTTATTACCACTGTTGTCCACTCACCACTAATTCATTTAGAAGTATTCTAACAGTGAAAGAACTATGTTCTTACGTCAATACTTTGAGACCTGATTTGTGAAGATAATGATTATGGTGCAATACTTATTGAACTGAGGAGTACATACATGATACATTTTGATACATTCCAAAGATTTAGCTGACTACATTCACATGTGATCGCAGATCGTGTTTTTCTTTGAGGGCAGATTCTATACGAGATTCGCATAAGATTGTAGCTATTCGTCATGTCTGATTTGGTGTTAAGTGGTGTCAACGTCATAGGATTGGTATGTGGAATGTGCAAACGTAGCTATTCGTCTTAATATGGTGCAGAGTGGTGTCAACGTCATAGAGTTGGTATGTGCACGTAACGCTATTCGTCATGCTTGATTGGGTACTGAGTGGTGTCAACGTCATAGATTTGGTATGTGGAATGAGCATACGTCGCTGTTCGTCATCGATGACTGAGTGGTGTCAGCCGGCATATATAAAGACCTGTGTTGCAGTTCTCGTCATTATTTATTTTAGTTTTCTTGTCTAAGTTGCCTAGTTTTCTTGTCTTGTCTTGCTTAACTTGTTGTTAATAAAGTACCGTTGTAAATAAGGTACCGTTGTAAATAAGGTACCGTTGTTAATAAGGTACCGTTGTGAAAAAAGGTACCGTTGTAAAAAAGGTACCGCTGTAAATAAGGTACCGTTGTTAATAAGGTACCGTTGTGAAAAAAGGTACCGTTGTAAAAAAGGTACCGCTGTAAATAAGGTACCGTTGTTAACAAGGTACCAATGTTAACGACGTACCGTTGTTAACAAGGTACCGTTGTTAACAAGGAACCGTTGTTAACGAGGTACCGTTATTAATAAGGTACCGTTATTAATAAGGTACCGTTGTTTAAAAGGTACCGTTGTTTAAAAGGTACCGTTGTTAATAAGGTACCGTTGTTAACAAGGTACCGTTGTTAACAAGGTACCGCTGTTAACAAGGTACCGTTGTTAACGATCGGAACCGTTGCTAGCACGTTGCCGTTGATGTGAGAGTGCTGGCTTACACCGAATACTATCGCCCTTACATCCTCAAATTTGATCGTATAAGCCATAAGGTAGCGTTGCAGCTTCATTTGTCACAACACTAATCGGTCATAATATACATTTTGTCGGACAACCAACAGTGCACTGTACGTAGTGTAAATTGTGATTTGAGGCGAGTCTAGCTTATAGTGTGACTGAATGACGGAAGTCAATTTAGAGTAAATTTCGTATGTATATTCTCGTAATCTTTGATTTAAATTGTGTTCCGATTCCTTCGGTCACACTTTGAATCAACCATATGCGTAACGCGCGATGACAAAACTAAATAGAGCACTTCGGGAATAGCGCGCACAACAGTGCGCGCGCTATCTCTAGAAATTTCGCTGAGCCAGTGTTCGAACCTAGATCATTTCTAGAAGGTTCTCATGAAAGAAAATAAAGGTGATGGACGCATAATGTGCCTCAGGAAGATGATTTTATGAATTGTTATGACGTCATAAGCAAACGATTCTGTTCATTCGGATTTGGCAATAAAGTGCCTTTTAACATTCTTTATTCTGTACTTAATTACCGACATTATATTCAAAATCATGTCATGGCGATGCATAATATTGTGGGTGTGGCATACGTTTGTGCAGAAATGAAATGAAATGATGATATCTTTTCAGCCTCCAACCAGAAGCTTCCGATGAATAAAATTGAGAGAAATGATCATCCTCAAATAAATGTGGCACTAGTTTGTAAACGGCAGTGTGTTGTGAAATACCCCAAAAGGAAAATGTTCCTCTGACAGACAATTACATATTTACACATATGAAGACTTATGAAGCATATTTGTCATACTTTTAGAGTAACTGTTCACTCAGTGACATTTGAACATGATACGAGTCAATTTTTTATGCACGCATTAAGTCATTTATAACCTCAATGTTCAACTGGGTATACCTTATTGGAAAGGGAAAAGAAGTCATTTTTCAAAATGGACGCGTCATATGATTTGTCATACGCAAAATCGGGAATCTGATCATTTATTCATCATCAATGATTGAAATCCGATCAAATTCGAAGATGTTATGCAATCAACTGACATTTCCCGTTGATTGGAATATAATTATACTCGTTAATTGGATTGCAACCACACTCATTGATTGAATGCCTTGGATCATGCCTTTTAATGACCCTCATTATCTTTTCAGGTAGATTACGAAGACAAGCAGTTAGTTCTGTCAGTAGAAAACATCACCAGTTCTCTCCTTGTGTACCTCAAGCAAGTGGCAGAGGCCAAGCTGGGATTCTCTGTCAACGACTGTGTCATTTCGGTAACTATTTTGTCATTCTGTGAATATCTCGTGTACTCAGATGAAAACGAATAATTATGATCTAGTTTACATGACACTGTCCTTCATTCTGTACCGTTCTCTTTATGCTAACTTGAGACTTCTTAACATCGGTAATTCCACCCCTGTGTGTCACCTCTTCACTGATTCACCCCATTTCAGGTTCCGCTCTATTTCTGTGAATACCAAAGGAGAGCGCTGATATTTGCCGCCAACACAGCCGGACTCAATGTGCTGCGTCTTATGAACGACACCACGGCTACTGCCTTGGCTTACGGTATCTACAAGCAGGTTAGAGTCTTCAGAGCTACATTTGCGTTTCCTATAAACTAAGCTATAAAAATTTAATGTTTATACATCCTGTATTGACAGACGGCTTAAGAGCCATCTTTTTTACTCCATAATATTTGAGCAAAGAGAGCTCGTGACATTGAACATATGATTGAGCTTGCGTTTATATAAGTCATTATTTGAAATATCGCTCGTTATATTTACTTATCTCCCTCAGGACCTCCCGGCTGAGAAGGAGAAGTCTCGAATGGTTGTCTTTGTAGACATGGGAGATAACAATACTCAGGTATGTTATTATAATGGGAGATAACAATACTCAGGTATGTTATTATAATGGGAGATAACAATACTCAGGTATGTTATTATAATGGGAGATAACAATACTCAGGTATGTTATTATAATGGGAGATAACAATACTCAGGTATGTTATTATAATGGGAGATAACAATACTCAGGTATGTTATTATAATGGGAGATAACAATACTCAGGTATGTTATTATAATGGGAGATAACAATACTCAGGTATGTTAATATAATGGGAGATAACAATACTCAGGTATGTTATTATAATGGGAGATAACAATACTCAGGTATGTTATTATAATGGGAGATAACAATACTCAGGTATGTTATTATAATGGGAGATAACAATACTCAGGTATGTTATTATAATGGGAGATAACAATACTCAGGTATGTTATTATAATGGGAGATAACAATACTCAGGTATGTTATTATAATGGGAGATAACAATACTCAGGTATGTTATTAATCTGCGGGCTGTTCCATCGTGTTGAAGACCCTATACTGCCACTTGAAGCTACATATAGGCAGTCTTCACTGATGTATAACGTTGTACATGCGGAATACTTAAATGGCACTGCTCTATGTACGCGGATGACTGATGATCATAATGGCAAATTCCATGAGACTCTCGGACAACATGATCATCTTCTAATTAGTAATTAATGATGATCAGTACTCAGTGTTCACGCTAGTGATTATTCCCTGCAAATTGCAGGCGACAAATAGAAATTCTATAATAATTCTGCCTCAGTTTTTATTTGAAAACTGGGGAAATGGAGTAGGGGTATTTTCTGGGGAGTCCAACTTGGACTTGCCCATAATCTAAAAATCCAGGCACTATTCAAATGTCCCGACACACTTACAGTGACTTCCTATTTCCTCTATATTGGAATATTGATAGTGCTTACAGTTTCCCTAATTTATGAGCTTTTGAGATAGTATAAGTCTACTATTGAGATTTTAGTCTCTGGAAGTCTAGTAAGAAGATTTGGGAATGATTAAAAGTGCCCCGATCTTCTTAGATTGGACCTCTTAAACCGAATTATCTGTTTTTCAATAACATCCCCTTTAAATCCCTATGCCCCAGGTGAGCGCAGTTGCATTCAACAAGGGAAGGCTGGAAGTAAGGAAGTCAGTAGCGGACCCCATGCTAGGTGGTCGCCACTTCGGGGATCGGATCTGCGAGTTCTTCAAGGGCGAGTTCATGGTGGGTGGCGCTACTTTCGCTTTGCGTACTGCTTTCACTTATCAGCTATGCTTTATCTTTTAGAATTTTGCTGAATACATTCTTGTTACGCAGGTGTCAGGACATGTCTGAACCGTGCGGATTATTCGCATGTACGTTGATGTACCGCATGAGTACAAAGTGAAAATTTCAGAACCATTCTCGTCAGTCGAGACACCTCTGTAACCGCGATGTCTCGAGTGTGGCGGTGTATTACGCCACACTCGGGTACTTTTTTGCGGCGCGTGGTAGCGCGCTATTGTGCTTTATCATGTTTCGCAAAGAATGTACATTAGCGCGCTATGACGCGCCAGCCACATAAAACTACCCTCAAGCGCGGCGTTATAAGCCGCGCCTCAAAAGGTTGCGACACCTTTGTAACGGGTATATCTCTTTTCAGAAAAAGTATAATCTGGACGTGAACTCCCGGGCTCGAGCGGTACTGCGGTTGAGAACGGAGTGCGAGAAACTGAAGAAAACCATGAGTGCTAACACTACCAGCATTCCTCTCAATATAGGTAGATATAACGAGCAAAGTGCGGTAATTACTCGACTTATCAAACTATTAAATGACAGCACGTCAAGAGAGGGGTAACCAACCTTCTGTTTATTCTCCCCTCCAACCAAACACTTTTACATTTGTTAGTTTCGGGTCTGCCAGTGGTCAACCTGAGGTGTTCCAACGACCTGAAGTTTAGACTTAAATCAACCTCCCGCAGAGTGTTTCATGAACGATATCGACGTGTCCGGTAGGATGTGTCGGGAGGACTTTGAGAACCTGTCTTCGGACCTGTTCGACAGACTCAAACACCTCATTCAGGAACTCCTACACAACGCACGTGAGTGGTTATTGGGGTTATTGTCTGTTTTTACAGTTAACGCCGCGCACGAGAAGTAGGCGGTTCAGCGTCATCAACTCGTAACATTACACTATGATAATGACGTCATCCTACCCGCCTTTTTCTCGCGCGCGGCGAACAGTGGTCCGGGGAGTTAGTGGTTATTTTGTGCTCCAAGGAAGTTCTCCTAGGAGCAGATGCTGTGTGCCGATTTGGCTGGTAATAATGTAATATTCAAATTGACACGGTTTAGATAGAATGGGAGCGATCGAATGATGTAATTTGCGATTCCGAATGCAAGCGCAACGCTTTGTTTTCGTAACTCTACAAGGTGACGTGTCCCCTAATCTAAAAGTTTCCTTATTTATGCACATTTCCACCATTCAATGTGGAAGACATCGACGCAGTGGAGATTGTGGGAGGATCTACGCGTATTCCCAAAGCTAAGAACATCATTGAGGAGGTGCTTCACAAGACTGCCTCTACAACCCTTAACGCAGACGAGGCAACCGCCAGGGGCTGTGCCTTGCAGGTGAGGGTTTTCTTCTCAGTCCCACCCAAAGATGCCGGATTTCTGGAAAAAACATAATTATCAAGAATTTTAAAAAATCGCAGAAATGGATGCCATCGACTTCTGCGCCCCAAAATGCACTAGAAAAACGGAGATTTAACGTCTTCGAAATTCTGGGTTATAATTCTACGTATATGAATTCAGTGACGTTCCATCGTCGGAAATTATAATACTCCTATTCTGCTATTTTGAGAGTGTGAGGCATAATAAATTTCTCAATTAGAATAACATATTTTTTCCTGTTCCCAATCGCGTTTTTGTTTTACAAAAAGGCATTGAGAATAGGTTAGCAGAGATCGTGTATTTTGGGGTTGTGTGTATACTACCTTTACGCGTACTGTTAAATCTGAAATAGGTGGTGTGCTGCGCGCGACAAAAGTTGGTCGTCGTCGTATGCTCCATTTTCATGCATCCAACTGCTCCTTTATAATATCAATCGCGTCAGAGTAGCTTGGTGTAGTGGCATCCTTTGCATTGTGGGCTACAGCTAGCTAACTGGGCTGCTTAGTAGGTATTTGAGTTCAATGCTCGGCAAATTCTTTTTTCAAAAATTCTACAATTATTTAATCATCAAATCAAAACAATATCAATTTTCACGGAATCAATCAAATAATTGATTTGACTTAAATCACACAGTCATTTGGCTATGTTTAAGTAGCGGGCAATTCGGCCAATTTACAATGGGCAGTATTTGTGCAATCAGTAACGAATGATCTAAAGAATTGACTTGAGAAAAGTAAAACATGCTCGAGTTTGTCTCGGTTCGTGATTGATAATAATGATATATCTGAATCTTTTATCGTGGTCAGTAATCATACTGTGTATCTCAATCTTGAAATTATCAAGGCGGGGCACAATAATATCGAACATTACAATGGTTTGATATCTGCAACACCACACAAAAGAAATGTAACGCGTAACGAAAATGTTGATCAAAGTTATGAAACTCTCAACAGCGCGCAACTAATCTTGAAAGAGTTCTATGAAATGGCGGGAACGCGCGCGCAAACATTTGGCACGTGAAACGAAATCGCCCACGTGATATTCAGATCTGCGCGCGTTAATTCAAATTTGTAGAAGGAAATGTATTATATAGCGCCCGTGCATAACAAGGAATATTAATGAAACTTATTCAATGATGTTAGTATTGTGATGTGAGTTGTGACTATCTACTACTAAACGGGGGATGGATCTACAAGAGATCCAATCTGAGTACCCGGCACGGGACCTCCTGCTCGGAGGTCCCGGTTGCCAGGGCTACTGTGGATGGGAACGAGTCCCGTACCTCCCCAGGAGGACCAATATGCCCGGGGCACATTGGTGATGACAACATGGTTACGGGAAGAGACTTCCTGCCCAGTGTTGGTGTTCCGGGGTACCGTCGAGTCCCAACCAGGATTGGGACTCGTGGTACCCTTAGGTGTGGATCTTCCCGTCGCAAGTCCAGGAGGATGCCATGGTTAGTTAGTTTCAGGATCGTTATCGGCTTTTCTAGGTTCCAGTCGCCCAGTCCTATGAGCATAGCTGACGATCCTGTTCATCTTGAACTTGTCGAAGATGTCGGTCCCTGAGCAGTAGTAGGTACTGAAATACTCCGCCCTAATACTGCCCAGGGCGGGGCACGTTCCGAGGAAATGTGACACCGTCTCTTCTTCACTCAGGCAGAGTGGACAAGTTGTACTTACAGCGGGGTTCAGTTTCTTGAGGTGGTAGTTTAGGGCTGCGTGGCCAGTCAGAAGTTGAGTGGCCACTCTCAAGTCCCTTCTACCCATGCTGCGCAGCTCCTTAGCAAATCTGTCCCTCCACATCATGCCGAACATTCTGGGAGGGTCAGCCTTGAAGGAGCTGGTCCAGACCTCAAACGTCTTCCTCCTAAGAGCCGCGTAGCAGACGTTACGCGGAATAGGAAGTAAGACACTGGTTGCGCTGTTGTTTTCATTGGCCGACCCAGCTTTCGCTGTGAGGTCGGCCAACTCGTTTCCCTCAAAGCCACTGTGGGCCGGAATCCAACTGAGTGTTACGTCATTGGACCGGCCCAGTGCGTTGAGGGAGTTTTTGGCCCTGAGGGGCATCTTGTTCTTGATAATCGTGCTGTTAATCGCATGGATAGCAGATTTACTGTCACAGTTTATCAAGATCTTTCTGTCCTTCAGTACGTGTTCCTGTAGAATTTCGGCTGTTTTTGCGACTGCAAATACTTCCGCTTGGAACACTGTACTGTGTTGACCCAGGTAGAAGGGTTCACTGTGATTCAGGTGGGCCAAGTGTGGCCCTCCTCGTATCACCACCCCTGCTCCTGATTGGTCGTTGATTCTAGATCCATCAGTATAACACACAATGTCATAATTACCTTCCTCCGGTCCTCCATAGTCGTCCCTCGAGGGAAACGCACGGTGAACCGTTGGTCAATACTAAGAATTGGCGTCATTGGATCGTGTTCCGAGGAGGCTACATCTCTGGGCAATGCCCTGAGGAGCTTCTCGTTTGTGTCAATGTGGCTAGCGATGCGGATCGAGGGTTTCCCAGGCGGTGGAAGAGACCAATGACCATTGGTCTTCAACCGTAGGGCCTCCCTCGCTGCACACTCGTTAATCCACATTGTTATTGGGGCAAACCCGTGATCACATCCAGCGCTGTGTTGGGTGTCGAGGTAGGGCTCCTGTTATCAAAACATTTGCCAACCTCTGTACCCCCGTAAGCAGTTTCTGGTTGTGTTGTTTCTGTGTGCCAGTAATCCAGATGGTTGACCCGTACATGAGTATCGGTCTGACCATCACCTCATAGATCCAGCGCATGGTAGTCGGACTAAGGCCCCAGGTGGGTCCCACCGCTTTCCTGCACTGCATCAGCAAGGCTTTGGACTTCTTGCACGCGTTCTCAATGTGATCGTTCCACGAAAGTTTCGAGTCAAGAGTGATACCCAAGAATTTCGTGGTCGTTCGCATTTCTATCTCTACGCCGTCCACTTTCAGGGGCCTGGTGAATGACCAATTCCTCCTGTTCGTGAACATGACGCAGTGTGTTTTCACGTGGCTCAAGGTAAGCCCAAATGCGATTTGCACCACTGGTTGATACTGTTGAGGCTTTTCTGCGTAACCTCTCTCAAGGTGTCCGCATCAAAGCCTTGGATGTTACAACCTGCTGGTTTTTGGGGGGTGGTGACCACCGAGACCAGGGAGATATCGTCCGCGAACCCTTGCAGGTCGCATGGAATCTTGTCCTTGTGTACTCAAGTAGATCGTTTATTACGAGGTTCCATAGGAATGGCGAGAGGATCCCTCCTGAGGAGGACACCCACGTAATATAGCTATGACCTTCTCCCTTGCCCTGCAGTTCGACAGTGGTGCGCCGGCAGCGGATCATTGACATGATCCATCTGTTTACACCCTGTGACTTGCAGTTCTTGGATAGGGCCTTATCTATGGAGTCAAACGACACGTTGTCGAATGCTCCTTCTATATCCAGGAAAGTGCCGAGTGCCATTCCTTTGTTAAGGAGGGTCATCTCGATTTTCCTGACAAGTTTGTGGATAGCGGCCGTAGTCGAGTGACCTCGCTTGAAACCAAATTGTTTCTTGCTTAGTTTCTCGTAAACTTTGAGGTCCGCTTCCATGTGCTAATATCACCCGCTCCATCCACTTAAGGAGTACGGGTGACAAGGTGATTGTCCTAAAGGACTTGGGATTCTGGTAATCATCCTTCCCAGGTTTTGGCAGAAAGATACCACTGGAGTTCCTCCATGTTTCAGGGAGTGTGCCCCAATTGGTAGCTTGCTCTAGCAATGCTAATGAAAGCGTCACTAATACTGCCCCAACCCTTCTGAAGCATGATGGGCCGTATCCCGTCCGGACCTGCCGCCGATAGAGGACTGAACTCCTGCAGTGCCCTTTTCACTCTATTCTCAGAGAATATGTGATCGAGGCTCCACGGCTGCTCAGTCTCATTGGCTGTTTCCTGTGGATTGCTATCCACATGGTTCCCAAGGTCGCCAAAGTGCACTTCCGTCATACGCTCCAAGGTTTCGGTCGGGGTCTCAGTGAGACTCCCGTCTTTCTTCCTTACTGCGCACAATTTTGTGTCCTTGTTGTCCTTGATGAGACTAGAGATTCTTTTCGATTCGGATTTTGACTCCAACTTCGCGCAGAAATCTCTATATTTCTCCGAGATCACCCGATCCCGGAGTTTTTCATATTTCTTCCGAGTCCTTCTTCAACGAGTTGAGGGTAGGGTCTCGGTTTTTCTTTTTAGATGCCTTCCTGATCTTTCCTCTCATCTCCCTTCTCGCATCCTTCACTTCGGCCGTATCCCACGGGGGTGGTTTAACCTTCATGACACGTATGTCAGCTCGGTAGCCGCGTTGAAGGACGCAGTGATGTTTGACGAGAGCAGATCCGCCGCCACGTCCAGCTTCTCCGATGAATCGATGATGCTAAACGCATTGGCGTTGTTGGACATCCTCTTGGCAAGTTCAGACTCGAAGACATCCCAATTAGTTTTTGAGATGTCTCTGAAGTTCTGTCTGTCAAGGAGCGTGCTTCCCGTTGATTGGAATGTGATGAAACGGTGATCCGAGGAGTGCTCCAATCGGTCCCTTTCGTCAACCCTCCAGTCATGTGACACTTGAAGTTGATAGAAGAAGCGTTTTATCACGGAAAATTATTTAAGATAAATCTTATTTCTATTAAAGAAAACCTCTTTCTCTCAATTCTCGTCGGTGTACAAACGCGATTGTACCTTGATTTTGGAGGTCATTTTTATGCTTTATAAGTTTATAGTCAACTCACCATGTCAGTAAATAAGACGGACAATGGTCGTAGATCAAATGACGGCGTGTTTGTGTATCAAGCCCCAGGGAACAGGAAATTAAGCGCCTGCATAAGGGAAAAACGGGCTCAAGAAATACGCCGGCAGGCGCAATTCTTGTTGTCTTTAGATTTAATATAAGAACAATTTACTTTATATAAATTTTGTCAAGCCTTTGATCCCTCATCTTCTCCCCCAGTGTGCGATCCTGTCCCCTGCCTTTAAAGTCCGGGAGTTCGCTATCCAGGACGTGTTGCAAGCCGGCATCAAACTGGTGTGGTTTGACTCTAATGGCAGTGTCGGAGGTACGTACCATTGCTTATGTTACCCTAGACATATTGCATTTGTCGGGTTTTGTACCCTTTCCCGTTGATGGAAGATTTTCTCGTGAATGTATCCCGGACGGCCCACAGTTTTCCTCAAATCTTAGGCAATGCTGCTCGATAATATCATCAAATCCTTCTGGATATAAAGATAGATAAAAAATAAAACTAACAAGAATTGCGCCTGCCAATCATAAAAGCAATCAACAGTGATAATGTTAAGAAGATAATATGATGGTATTCTGTCCATTTTGTTTATAAGTGGCAATAATTCCATGTGATTAAGCTGTTATTATAAGATACCGTATCATATCAACTCAATATAACAGTAAGATCAGATAGATCCCAATTTTTTGTATGCAGTATTAAAACTCCTTCCATTTATCACGTGATATCACAAATGTGTCGTATCGTCACTGCCTGCCCTCGACCTTCTCTCGAAATCAAACCCATCGACCTCCTGACACACAGATCCCTTCGTCCTACTACAAATCCGGGTCAACAGGAACGCTTTGTCCTTCTGTTCCATCTCAATCCGCTCCTCCAGCAGCCGAATCTTAACGTTCTTCGAATCCCCCGCGCACTTGTAGTAGTAAAGTACCAGGAAAACACCAGGATAATGATTACAGTTGCCGTGACAGATCGGAAGGTGATGATCAGGTACCGCTGTACCACCCCCAAACTGGCGGTCATGTCGACGAACAGATCACCGAAGCTGGCGTAGCCCCTGAAGGGGGTGCAGGAGGGGGAGGGGGCGAAGTTACCCGTCATCACTCCGTAGAAGATGAAGATGGAGAGGAGGGAGAGGAGGAAGAGGGCGTTGACCACGTTCACTGTATGGCTGGTCAGGATCATGGTCCGGGAATGCGAGCTTAGCGCCACCCACCGCTTAACGTAGAACGCAACCACCGATTCGAGGACCGCGAACACTGTCATCAGGGGCGCAACCGGGAAGATACTCCAAACTATCATCTGCTTGTAGCAGAGATCCAGGATTTCCTCCGTTATGTCAAACGCATCAATAGTCCTCCCGAAGCACTTCTTAACGATCAGTGTCAGGATCTTCCTGATGAGAATGTACGCGAAGAAGACCAAGTAGTGGATGATCCACAGCTGGTAGATCTGCGCTGCTAGATGGGTTTCCCAGCAGTTTAAGTCTGAATAACTGAGCGTCATGCTGTCTACCTCCTCCTCCTCTTCCTTGTGTGAATGTTGAGCGCTGGATTCCACTTCCTTGTACACCAGATAGAGGAGTGTACAGAGAGTTGACAGCTTCATGATCAGAGACCGTACCATGGTTACTATCACCCGGTTACTCTCTAGCCGGTAGAGTTCCAGGTAGCCGAGCAGTTTGAAGAAGGTCGGGTAGATCGTGTTACTGACCGCTATGATAACGGAGGGCGCGTACTGGACCCACAGCTCCTCCAGTTTAGAAAATACCATGGAGGTTTGATCGTCACTTGCGGTGCTCAACGCGCAGCCAGTGGCTATGGTGGCGTTAAGTAAGCCACCGTACGTGATGAGAACATAGAAAAACGCCGCCATTGCCGCCAGATACACAATGTTAGTAATCAGCCGCCAGATAGCGATGCACAGGTTCTGCTCTGAGGAGCGCCGTTTAGCGAACTGCGCATCCTTAGCCAGCTGCTCCTTAAGAGTCTTAGTCAGCGTTAGCCGCGTCAAGTCCGCCATCTTATCCGACTTGATATGGTAGTCCCAGCCCATGAACATAACATCTGAGTAGGGTTTGTACTCGACGGTTTCGACAGCTGACCGGTTAAAGAGCGTGGAGACGTTGCTGCTGATCACCACAATGGAGATGATGAAGTAGGCTAACACTACTCCGAGGTAGACGTAGGGCAGGTGGAGTTTCCAGGCAGTACCGGAGGGGTACCAGCCTATAAAGACAGGGGTTGCCTCCATCCAGCCGGTTCCTGGGGTGAGAGGGGCAACTTAATTTCTTATATCCACTGTTTTAATCATTTGATATTTTCAAACATTTACCCCACGATCAAGAAAGTTCAGTCATTAGTAATTTTGACCTAATACTTGACTAAAATATTATTTTATACACAAGTACTGAGGAGATTGAAGTTAAAAAATCCTTACTCTCCCCCGGTATGATATCCGTGTTATAGCACGTAGAATCATGTTGTAAATCATGTTGTCTTGAAAATGTCAACATGAAAATAAATCACAAATATTCTAGTTCCAGCACCATGCATACAAGGTTTATTTTCAGCAACCAGACCATTGCTTTGAAGTACGTGGACACATGCGATCCGAGATACCCCTCAATCTGACTGATAGGGTTAAAACGCAGTTGAATTTCTACGAGTTTATCTAATTATTATTATTAATCATTGATTTTTAATTTCCCTCACCAGAAGGCTGCGCGGTGGCAGCAGGACCAGGTGTTGAAGTTCGCCGCCCTTTTCTCCCCCGAGGTATAATATCCGTGTTATAACACGTAGAGTTCATGTTGTACACAGTGTTGTCTTCAGGACTGGTACTCTTGATGTAGATAGCTGGGAACACAATGAGTCCTAACCCTAGCACCATGCAGACCAGGTTTATCTTCAGCAACCAGACCATTGCTTTGGAAGTACAGCATTACACATGCGATCCTATTATCTGGGTGGGACGGAGTCAATCTGGACTGATAGGGTTTTCTGGGTGGGGATAGTGACATTATCTGCGTGCATGAGCACTGGGTGGGGACGGGCGCATTATCTGGGGAGGGACGACCGAATCCCAGACATTATCTGGGTGGGGACGGAGCACGACTTTATCTGAGTTGGGACGGAGAGACATTATCTGGCTGAGTCGACAAAGTGGACATTATCTGGGTGGAGACGGAGTCAGACATTATCTGGGGAGGGGACGGAGTCACTTTATCTGGGTGAGATCTGCTAGTCGTTCTGGGGAGGGGACGGAGTCAGACATAATCAACACGGTTCATGGGGACGGTTGGCATTATCTGGGAGGGACGGAGCCTTGTTGACATTATCTGGGTGGGGACGGAGTCAGGCATTATCTGGGGAGGGGACGGAGTCAGACATAATCAGACATTATCTGGGTGGGGACGGAGTCAGGCATTATCTGGGGAGGGACGGAGTCAGACATAATCAGACATTATCTGGGTGGGGACGGAGTCAGACATTATCTGGGTGGGGACGGAGTCAGACATTATCTGGGTGGGGACGAAGTAAGAAATGGTGGTATCTGGGGTTGGGGCGGAGTCAGACAGCATCGAAAATGGGGCTCTAAAGGTCGAACTACAGCTCAATGTATTGGGTACCTACTTCTGCTGGATTGAAGGCAAACTGTAAATTTCCAATTGTACAATGTACGTCATATTAAAGTATACACCGAATCAATATGCACACGGTCACGAAGAACGTAAATCTACACGAATGACAAGGAAAGAAAATATAATTACACAGCATTAAATGCCATACAATATGGTAATCAAATTACAAACACAACGAAGAACTATGAACTAAAGCATCATGATGTGCGAAAGAATGAAATTACAGCTTACAAAGATTCTACGACTTGCATCACTATACATTTTGTTGCGGAAATTAACACATACGAATAATCATGAAAAGGCATCCAACATATTACACATTACTGCTGTGAAGCTAATGAAAATTGTTGTAAGACGATGCTACTGTTAGTACACCGGATCTAATTACTAGGTTATTGGTAGATTCTTTGCTAACAGCGTGAAAATATTGTGTAGAATATGTAGAGTGTACAAATGTACAGTATACAAGTATCAGCTAGTTTACAATGTACATGCGAGTACAATATTGCAGTTTTTACTACATGCTAGTACATTGTACATTGTACAATATCATGCCCTATGTTCAGTTGTACTGTTCACTCTGAATCTCTGATTCTTACAGAGAGTCCTGATAACCTCCCCCCTGATAACGGACTCATGAAAGGGAGTGCAGTTAGGTTACTGAGGTTAGGGTTAGGGTTTGGGTTTAGACCATGGTTACTGTTAGGGATATGGTTAGGGTAAGAGTTTTTACTTTTACGGGGGGGGGGGGGGGGTTGTCAGGGGATCGTCATATTATGATCCCCTGACTCTGCCGCTCAGTGCTTGCCTACTCAGAAATACGACGATTATCACATGAGTTTTGAAAGCTTCTGACTACTATTTTCTCGTATCCGTTATATCGGTTTAAACTTCAATCTCTTGAGTACATTAATATGTGTATAGAGTAGCAGTTTCCAGTGTGATATATTGATTATATATTGATATACGTCAAAGTAGTATCTTATACTTTTGATAAATATTCAGTTAATTTATTAAAGCCTGAATGTTAATAAACAAGTAATTTGAGGCTGCCAACTCATATTCCACCTTGTGGGAATTTCCTGGTTTCTTTAGCTGACCCAGAATCACCCTAGAAACCAGAGTCCTAATTACTACAACTATACTTGTGAAATCTTGTGAAAGGTTTTTTTCTGCAATATGTGAAACAAATAATTCCTATTCTGGGTATTCCCTGACAGAGGTGCGCGGCGGTTGACCGGAGAGGGGGGGGCTTTTGTCCGCTCACCATTCTGGGCTCCCAAAGCTGGTGTTTAGATGTATACACTGCTGTAACCAAACTAAAGAACTACAAAACGTTAGCAGAATTATAGAATGTACATTTGAAATACGCAAACAGCAACTTTTCACAAGCAAGGCAACACTGAGCTTCTCGAACAGCGGTCTGCTACGATGTCAACACGCACCGATGAAATAATTCCTTGTGTTTGGACAGGATATAGTGATGAAATGAAAATAATTCCTTGTGTTTGAACAGAATATAGTGATGAAATGAAAATAATTCCTTGTGTTTGGACAGGATATAGTGATGAAATGAAAATAATTCCTTGTGTTTGGACCGGATGTAGTGTTGATGTTATGTACAGAGTACAGGTCACCGGGAACTCCTCAAGGAAAGCACGGTAAACGAAAGAAAGCACTGGGTTAAACGTTAATACGACTACTTACCATCTAATAGAAGCACGCGAGAAAGATAGGCGGTTGAGATCATGTCATCATCATTTCACATAAAAGTGAGTTGAACTGCCTATTTTTCACGCGAGGGGTATGCTTATGCTAAATTTAGCAGTATACATTGTATACATTCAATACATTGCATACACGCTGATCTAATGGGTGAAGACTGGCCATGGTATATAGGTACATACATAATATCATGTACAGGTTGTACAGTAATTACCAAAGACAAAGTAGAGAAACACGAAGTGGTCCACCTTGACACTCTCAGGATGTTATCATGAGAGCATCATATAAGTGATGTATTCAGTGGGTGATGTATACAATCAACTATACAATGTTGGAGTGATGTAATGTACATGCCCTTATTTCTATCAACACTTAACAGCTTGGCCCTCACTGAATGTTGATCATTTGATCTCTTTCATGAAATTCGAAGGTAATTCGAAGGGGTAGCCCACAGAAGCCACACGTCCTATTATGAAGTTATAAAAACTCAAGTAACGAAGGAACACTGTAACTATATTATATACCAAATTTAGAACACATTGAGTAGATGAGAAAAAGCACTTTTATTTAAAGACAAGAATTGCACCTGCCGTCAAAATTCTTGTTGACCATTGTTCCTTAATTCTCTGAGATAAAAAGGTGGAGTAATCACAAAGATGAATAACAGCTAATTAGAGGTCTTTGTGCCGTATGCGCATAACTTTGTGGAGGCGCATACGTTTCACGTGTGATCGCCTTTGGGAAATCCTAAGGCAAACGGAACAACGGATAAAACAAGAGTTGTGCCGGAACGCGCAATTCTTGTTGACTATCAGGGGGCTGGCAAGCCCCCCGCGGCGGTTTGCGAGCCCGAGGGCCCGAAGGGCCCGAGGGCGAGCTTTGGACGGCGAACCTAACAGTGCGAGGGCCGAAGGCCCGAGCCAGAGCCTGAGGACCTGAAGGGTCCGAGGGCGAGCATTGACGGCGATTCTAACAAGAGAAATCTCATGTATTTCCCCCATTTCACGAAGAAATTTGGGCAATTTCCGATATTGGATTTCCACCAAAATCGATACGTCGCTTCTTTGAGGTCAAAGGCGCAACTGTCAAAATTTCAGATCAATTGATAAAAAATGACCAAGTTATAACAACTTATTCACACCGAAATCGTACACGCGATGCGTACGCATCGCTGCGCTTGCCAGCCCCCAACTATATGTTTTCATGGATTCGCCGAATTTCAAAATTTTACGGTACGTTCCCGACGATCAAATTAATTGAAAATTGAGTTTCCGCGCCTTCGCTGTGCGCGCGCTCGGAGTTTAAAATTTGAGATCAATTCATTCAGAAATGGCTGAGTTATAACTACTGAAATCGCCAAAATTGAGGGTGTTCTTGTTAAAAGGGTTACGACGCTGATACATATACGAGAGATGACGCTTTTAGTGCAAGAAGTATACCCTATTTAAACGGCCATATCTCGGGAACGGTAAAGATACAGAGCTCATCGACCCAGCGTTGGAAAGTAGAAGGATAGAACTTGCAAAAATGCCCTTAAAACTATTTTATTGTCACGATTATGACGTCATAATGACGTCACAAAACTAAGAATTTCACATGTCGATTTTCCCAAAAATAGGCGTTTTTCAACGCAATTTTTCGGTATGAAGCTTTCGAGATAGGAAAAAAATGCTCCTCCTAGCGTAGAAAGGATATTTAATGTACTTTTCAAAATGTGGTTGAAAAGTTCTCAGCTCCCCAGCATCATTGAGGTATATGCGATTGTTTGAAACACTTTGACACGAAAAAAATCCCAAAAAATGGCAAAACTTGTGAAGCTAGTGGAGAGAGAACGGGACAACCCCAGAACTTCATCTTTGGATATGTTGTCGGTCATAGTCCCAATTGTGTTAATGAATGGGTCTCAGATAGCTTATCTGATTTTATGACGTAATTGTGACGTCATCAGTAATGCTAGGTATCGCGAATTTTTACGCACGATTTGACGCCAAATTTCAATATCTGGGCACAGAAAAAGGGTGATATTTTTTTCCCAAAACCAAAAGGATTTGGTTGTGATGGTCCGCGGCGGTTTTAAGGCGTTCTTTACTGTAAAACCCATGATATGAGAAAGAACGCGACGGTTAAAACTGCCGCAACGGCACTTTCTTGATGCATTAAAGTTACGTGAATGCTGTATAATATTGTGACGTTGCAGCAGTTTTAACCGTCGCGTTCTTTCTCATATCATGGGTTTTACAGTAAAGAACGCCTTAAAACCGCCGCGGACCATCACAACCAAATCCTTTTTGGTTTTGGGAAAAAATACAGTATACACATATTCTATTTATCACCTTTCCAACACCACGATCTCTGCCAACCCTCTTCAATGCCTTTTTGTAAAACAAAAAGGCGTAAGGAAGGAAAAATAAATAAAAATCCCTCTTTTGTTTTCTGGTTTTCAGGTGACATGGAGTTATTTACAAAAATCCCTCTTTTTTCAGGTGACATGGAGGTGTTTACAGCTGGTCACGTGTTTCCCTTCTCCAAGATGCTGACTTTCTACAGGAAGGAGAACCTGTGTTTGGAGGCCTCCTACTCAACCCCCGTACCTCACACTCACAAAACCATCGGTACTTTTAATACTTGTGGTGGCAGTTCGAACTGCAGTTTGGTGTGCGCGCGAAGAAAATAACATGTCTGTACGCCGCGCAAACTTACCTGTCACACACAAATAGATTGTCAATGTTCTTTTAGCGACTTGTATACAATGATACGCATTTGAAATGTACATTGTACTAAACTCGAGAAAATCGTCGAGTAATTATTCTGATTATGATTTGGTATGGTGATTAGTGGTAGTGTACATTTTATACTGTCCTATACAATATGTGGCATGTGCGCTGGTGTACACTGTACAAGTTATGCAGTGTACAGTGTACATTGTACAATGTGCACTGGTGTACACTGTACACCAATCAGCCAATCACCACTCTTCTCTCGGCAGGCCGCTTCGTGATCGGTCCCATCAAGCCAGCCGAGGACGGATCTAGCATCAAAGTTAAAGTCAAAGTCAAAGTTGACATACACGGAATACTACACGTGGAATCAGCACACACCGTTACTAAGGTCGGGGAATGCCTTGAATTATATCTTGATTTGATTAATTTACGATTCAATTGATACCCTTGGACCCAAAACTTCGATGCTGATATTCTTCAGAATTCTGATGAATTTTAAATCTGCATTTGAATCAGACTTCAGTCTTTCGTTGCCCTTTTACTGGACCTTTTACTCAGCGTTATTTCATTTCTCCAAGATCCAATACTTTTTTCTCCAGATTCAAGTTCCTGTAGAAGACGAAAAGAAAGATGCGAAGAAAGAAAATAAGAAATCCGAAGATAAGAAACCTGCGAAGGAAGAGAAAGCGGAAGAAAATAAGATGGAGACAGAAGAATCAACAGAGAATGGTGTTCCTGAAACCACCACCGAGTCACCCCAGACCGAAGCAACTCCTGAGAAAACGGAAAAGGTTGCTATCTTTAATTAATGAGACCTTTCGATTTGTTTCGCATTTTCATCATCATTTAAATCTTGATTTCATCTCTCCCACTCGATCATATCTCATTTGAAGATATTTTATGATATTTTATGATATGATAATGTTTTGATTTAATTATTTTGAATTTATCTATTTCGATGAATTAATGATAATAAGCTTTAATCACAATTTATTTCCCCAGGCGGATGCTGGAAGAAAAGATGAACGGGACGGAGGAAATAACCCCTGAAGAGAAGAAGAAGCCGAAGATGAAGACAAAGACTGTGCAGGATCCTCTGGAAATAACCACAACTAAGATAGGCTTCTCTGCCAAGGAACTGCAAGAGGCTCTGGAGAGGGAAAACGCCATGGTAATTGTCATTTAATTACTTCATTTAAGTCTGAAGTTTTAAGTTTGCCATGGTTAATACCCTTTAATATAGCTGTTTGATTGCATTTATTTCTGTTAGAGCAAGTAGCAATCTCAAACTGTGTTGGCTAACAAAAATCCATTGTCCATCTCTTACACTGGCGCGAGCAAAAAGCTGATTAAAGATTGATTGGTCGCTATCAGCAACCACACACTACGTTGCCTATCACCGCACACGGCGTTGCCTAGCAGCAATTCCTCACACTGCATTCCTGACATGTGTCAGCAGATTAGTTGGTCAATGACCGGTTGCCAGTTGGTTGCTTTAAACAACCATACACTGCCTTGTCTAGCAACACACGACCTAGCAACCACGGCCTGTGTTGTCTAGCAACATTCCTTCACCCTCCTCTTAAACAGGTGTCTGCAGACAAGTTGATCAAGGACCGGTTGGTTGCTAAGAACACGGTTGAAGAGTACGTGTATGAGATGAGGGATAAGTTGTACGGAACCTTCGAGAAGTACCTGTCAGAAAGCGCTAAGGAAGAGTACATGGCAACCCTGTCAGGCACTGAGAACTGGTTATATGAGGAGGGAGAGAACTGCCAAAAACAGGTAATGCGCCGGTTTCATAGCTGTCATTAGTTTTAGAGCCGTCATCAGTTAGTTCGACTCATCAAAATGAAATCCCTTTTCTACGTTGTCTTCCACGTTTCCTTGTCCGTTGCTTTCCACATGAAATTGAGCGTTTTGTTACATAATCTTAATAACTACATCAATAATCTTACATCACCCACTCTCCACAGGTATACATCAACAAGCTATCTGAGCTGAGGAAGGTGGGAGACAAGGTGGTCATGCGGCATGAGGAAGCTGAGGGACGTCAGGGGGCTCTTAACCTCCTCGGCTCCAGCCTCGTCCATGTCAGGAAGGTGCTCGAACTCATCGGCAACAAGGTGAGATGTGCGGATTTGTTGTCCCTTTGAGTGTTCGGTATATCGCACCCAACAAGAAATTTTTTGATGTGCACGGGCTGAATATTGCACGTATCAATTTCTATTGGCAGAGAATCGAGAGTACGCTGTGCCTCATTTGGA
Source organism: Beroe forskalii (assembly GCA_011033025.1). NCBI lineage: Eukaryota > Metazoa > Ctenophora > Nuda > Beroida > Beroidae > Beroe > Beroe forskalii. The sequence continues at coordinate 973,260 of WFMF01000008.1, read as the reverse complement.
ATCTGTGCCACTCTTTCCAACGGAGGTCATGGCATATGTGTCATATATGCTATTGTAGTTCCCTAATCCCACCCTGAACTTGAAGTTCCCTAATCCCTCCCTGAAGTTCCCTAATCCCTCCCTGAAGTTCCCTAATCCCTCCATGAAGTTCCCTAATCCCTCCATGAAGTTCCCTAATCCCTCCCTGAAGTTCCCTAATCCCTCCTTGAAGTTCTCTAATCCCTCCCTGAAGTTCCCTAATCCCTCCCTGAAGTTCCCTTTTCCCTCCCTGAAGTTCCCTAATCCCTCCCTTTAGTTCCCTAATCCCTCCCTGAAGTTCCCTAATCCCTCCCTGAAGTTCCCTTTTCCCTCCCTGAAGTTCCCTAATCCCTCCCTGAAGTTCCCTAATCCTTCCCTGAAGTTCCCTTTTCCCTCCCTGAAGTTCCCTAATCCCTCCCTGAAGTTCCCTAATCCCTCCCTGAAGTTCCCTAATCCCTCCCTGAAGTTCCCTAATCCCTCCTTGAAGTTCCCTAATCTCTCCCTGAAGTTCCCTTACCCCTCCTTGAAGTTCTCTAATCCCTCCATGAAGTTCCCTAATCCCTCCCCGAAGTTCCCTAATCCCTCCCTGAAGTTCCCTAATCCCTCCCTGAAGTTCCCTTTTCCCTCCCTGAAGTTCCCTAATCCCTCCCTGAAGTTCCCTAATCCCTCCCTGAAGTTCCCTAATCCCTCCCTGAAGTTCCCTAATCCCTCCCTGAAGTTCCCTAATCCTCCCTGAAGTTCCCTAATCCCTCCCTGAAGTTCCCTAATCCCTCTCTGAAGTTCCCTAATCCCTCCCTGAAGTTCCCTAATCCCTCCCTGAAGTTCCCTAATCCCGCCCTGAAGTTCCATAATTCCCCAGGATGAGAAGTACGACCATCTTACAGAGGAGGAGGTAAAGAAGCTATCTGATAAGGACCTAGAGTTCCAGGGGGTATTCCACGACTTCTGCAACAAAGCAGCTTCACAGGTCCTTCACGAGGACCCAAATGTCACCATCGCTCAGATCAACCTCCGCAGAAAGGTAATAGCAATATAGCACTCTTCTTCTGGTGAAGCAACGTATTGCTTTTAGACCAAAGACGCGCTGACCTCCGACCAAAGTTTATCTTATCATAATATCATATTCCAAATTTACCGCCCACCATTCAATGCTAGTTGGCTTAACATTTTCCAAATCACTCAATATAAATAAAATTTTCAAAATCACCCATTTTATCCCCCCAGGAATTCGAAGACCACTGCAGTCCCATCGTGAACAAGCCCAAACCCAAGGTGGAGCCCCCTCCCCAGCAACCTGAAGAGAAGAAGGAGGAGACCCCCATGGAGTCCACAGAAACCCCTGCTGCAGCAGCAGACCCTGCCACACCCCCTACAGCAGCTGAAGGAGAACAGAGCACCCCACCTGCTGCTGCTGAGGAGGGTGGGAACCCTGCCATGGAACTTGACTAAGAAGAGGGGTGCTGAGTGGGGGGAGGTGTGAGGGGTGTGTCAGCAAGGAGTGGATAGAGGAGGATATGGTTGCTTCCCCACATCTCAGAACTCATGTTTTAATGGATAGGATTGAAGAATGAAGACTCATGTTTACTATGTTTTTCCTATGATAGACTTAAATATGATGATAACGCAACTCCCTTTGATTATATATTATTTGAACATCGACTATGTTAAATATTTATTTATCTTGATGTTTCTTCAATGTTTTTAAAAGGCAAGAATGCTGGCAAACTTGTCGACTTTGTTGTTAAGATCTATTCATGGAATGCCCTGCAGCAGCGATGTCTTGAGCCCTCTTTGACGTTGCTTTCAATCTCAATTCTATTTCTTTTGTCATTGTTCCAAGATTTGTGAAAATTATGGAAATTCGGATGCTTAATTTTCTTAATTCAAAAGCTGTTTTTCTTTCGAACTTTAACTGTCGGTGTCTGTACGATGCGCGAACCTGATTGGACGCAAATCGGCTTGTCGTACGATGTATGACCCGCTGACGCCAGCTGCGAAGCTGATTCTCGAGAGGGTCTGTCAACGTCAGACAACAATCGGCAAACATGATCGGAAACCAATCAGCGAACGTGATAGGAACCCAATCAGCGAACGTTATTGGAATTCAATCAGCGAACGTGATTGGAATCCTATTAGCGAATGTGATTGGAATCCGATCAGCGAATGTGATTGGAATTCGATCAGCGAACGTGATTGGAATCCGTTCAGCGAACGTGATTGGAATCCGTTCAGCGAACGTGATTGGAACCCAATCAGTTAACGTGATTGAAATCCGTTCAGCGAACGTGATTGGAACCCAATCAGTTAACGTGATTGGAATCCAATCAGCAAACGTTATTGGAATTCAATTAGTGGACGTTATTGGAATCCAACGTGATTGGAATCCAATCAGCGAACGCTATTGGAATCCAATCTATTAACGTGATTGGAATCCAATCAGCAAACGTTATTGGAATCTAATCAGTTAACGTGATTGGAATCCAATCAGTGAACGTGATTGGATTCCAATGAGCGAACGTGATTGGATTCCAATCAGCGAACGTGATTGGATTCCAATCAGCGAACGTGATTGGAATCCAATCAGCGAACGTGATTGAAATCCAATCAGCGAATGTGATTGGAATCCAATCAGCGAACGTGGTTGGAAACCAATCAGCGAACGTGATTGGAATCTAATCAGCGAACGCTATTGGAATCCAATCAGTTAACGTGATTGGAATCCAATCAGCAAACGTTATTGGAATCCAATTAGTGAACGTTATTGGAATCCAATCAGCGAACTTTATTGGATTGTAACAAGTAAAAACAATCAATCTTAATCTATAAATATGGAAAGCTTGGGAAATTGAATTTTGAGCTGAAGTGAAATAATGCTTGTAGCAGAGCAAATTGTAACATTGAAGACTCTCTTGTAAAATGCAATCCATTCTCATAACAATTCCTGTCACGGACATTATATTTATAAATCATCAAAAGAGAAACTTTAACTTTAGATATTGTTACCAATCAATTACATTGGTAATAAAACCTTCGGTTTTCATGACAGAAGCATATCTGATTATTTTCTTCTCATGAGTCTTATTACCTTGTTTATGCTATTGAGTGAAAGAAATGGGACAAGAATGAGAACTGAACATGAGAATGAGATAAAATGCGCGTTTTGGAAAATCCCAGCAATGTTACAGCAGTTTTTTAAAACTAAAACTAAAAGTAAACCATGACCATATACTCATGATTATTGATTACGATAAAACAATGTGAAAGTGTGAATGCAGAATGATGGAATCATGTGGAGATGTGGTCAAAACACGTAATTTTGCAATTTTAAACGATCAAGTTCAGCCCTTACAATGTAACGGGTGATGACTATTTATCTGGAATTATTTCAATGTATTCTTGTGGGCAAATCGAGATCATGTTAGAGCTCAGATGTGCTTATTCTGGACCTAAAAAGTTTGCTGATTCAGAATAACATCATGAAAAATTTGAAACCCTGTTTCCCATGCTACTGGCCAATTAGTTTGAGAAGGTACAAAAAATCTTGCACAAATTCAAAGATTGACTTCTGACATATGATTGGAAAAATTGCATACAGGAGCATTCCCATCTGTTGCCATCTAGGTTTATTCATGAACTTCGTTTTAACGGTTTAAAAGTGGTTCCAGACAAATTTGAAAATTTTTTGAAATGGGTGTCATGGTGTTCAAAGGTGTCAAATACCATGTCACCATTTTCAGGAATAAAGTTCAAACAGTATCTTATGACCATCAAGCAATCATATCTGACTCATATAAAATCATCAGATATTAGAACACCTAGAAACACGCATTTCAATTTTGTCACATTTTGTTACAATTAGAAAGCCGGTAATTTGAGGGACACTCTCAGGTCATGAAAATGGTGACAAGTGTCATATCTCGAGTTCTGAATAGATAGCCACACCAAATTTTGCAGGCATGTCAGTTGAATGTTTACTAGAAGAAATAAATCGCCATCTTAACAAAAGTCGATTTTTCGTCCGTGATGACCGATTTTTCGTTTTTTACTGTATTTTTAGGCTATGTCAATATCGCAATATTACCTGACAAAATCGAAAATTTTGGATCAGAATCATGTTTTTATGACTTACTTTGACATTCTTAACGGTTTAAAAGTGGTTCCAGACAAATTTGGAAAATTTTTGAAATGGGTGTCATGGTGTCACAAAGGTGTCACCGCGTCACCATTTTCAGGAATAAAGGCCACAAGATGGTTCAAACAGTATCTTATGACCATGAACAATCATATCTGATCATATAAAATCATCAGAGCATATTAGAACACCCAGAAACACGCATTTCAATTTTGTCACATTTTGTTACAAGTGCCGGTAATTTGAGGGATACTCTCAGGTCATGAAAATGGTGACAAGTGTCATATCTCGAGTTCTGGAATAGATAGCCACACCAAATTTTGCAGGCACGTCAGTTGAATGTTTACTAGAAGAAATAAATCGCCATCTTAACAAAAAGTCGATTTTCGTCCGTGATGACCGATTTTCGTTTTTTACTGTATTTTCAGGCTATGTCAATATCGCAATATAACCTGACAAAATCGAAAATTTTGAATCAGAATCATGTTTTTATGACTTACTTGGACATTCTGAACGGTTTAATAGTGATTCTGAACAAATTTGGAAAATTTTTGAAAATTTATTTTTTGTGTCACCATGATGTCATCATGTCATCACTGTGTCATCATTGACTCTAAAACGGCTCAGACAGTGTCTAAGGACCTCCTACTATGATATCTTATCAATAAAGTGAGTCAAAGTAGACAGAAACTCGTTATTTTGCTTTGTCACGTTTTTGTCACGTTTTTGTTACATGCCGGTAATTTGCCGGTAATTCGGCGGATTCATGAACTCGTTACGTCGATGCATACTATCTAACCAGCAAAATATGTGCCTCGGGCTAAATTAATTTCCCACACAAATTTTACCGCAGTTCTGGACAATACTCAAAAGTGAGCAAAACCGCATACGGTAGACAATTTTGTTGTGGAATTGCAGTTTTTTGTAACAAATATCACTTCTTCAGAGGGGAGGGGGCTTCAAATCGGCAATTGATGTTGATGGCAAATTACACTAAGTTTTTTCAAAGAAGAAATCTATGTCATGACGAACTCAAACCTGTTCGTTACAGGCTACAGCACTGTGTTATTACGAACTGACACCTGTTCGTCACAACACTGTGTTTTGACGAACTGACACCTGTTCGTCACAGCACTCTGTTATGACGAACTGACACCTATTCGACACAGCACTGTGTTATGACGAACTGACACCTGTTCGTCACATCACTGTGATATGACGAACTGACACCTGTTCGTCACAGCACTGTGTTATGACGAACTGACACCTGTTCGTCACAGCACTGAGATATGACGAACTAACACCTGTTCGTGACAGCACTGTGTTATGACGAACTGACAACTGTTCGTCACAGCACCGTGTTTTGACGAACTGACACCTGTTTGTCACAGTACTGTTTTATGACGAACTGACACCTGTTCGCCACAGCACTGCGTTATGACGAACTGACACCTGTTCGTCAAAGCACTGTGTTATGACGAACTGACACCTGTTCGTCACAGCACTGTGTTATGACGAACTGACACCTGTTCGTCACATCACTGTGATATGACGAACTGACCCCTGTTCGTCACAACACTGAGGTATGACGAACTGACACCTGTTCGTCGCAGCACTGTGTTATGACGAACTGACACCTGTTCGTCACATCACTGTGATATGACGAACTGACACCTGTTCGTCACAGCACTGAGATATGACGAACTGACACCTGTTTGTCACAGCACTGTGTTATGACGAACTGACACCTGTTCGTCACAGCACTGAGATATGACGAACTGACACCTGTTCGTCACAGCACTGTGTTATGAAGAACTGACACCTGTTCGTCACAGCACTGTGATTTGACGAACTGACACCTGTTCGTCACAGCACTGTGATATGACGAACTGAAACCTGACCGGGTTGATGATCCATGAAAGCAGAAGGTGTATGATTACTTTGATCGCGATATGAGAAACATATTGTGAGATTGTGATCCCAACGTTTTTCTATCTTTAAAAAAGGTCTTTCAAGATTTCAAGGGTGCAAATTGCAAATAAAGTTGGCTTGAAGGTTGAATAAGTCAAGGATTCTCCCGAAGTATACAGTTATCTTGTACTAGTTAGGTATACACCGATCGTATACTATACAGTATACACCGATACATTAACGCAGTGTTGCAGCAGTTTAACCTGTAGTTGTACCAATAGGCAATATGTGAATCTCGGTATTCCTTGCTATAAATCGGTGCTATTTAACCCTATTCGTTACAGTATGGGAATGTAAATGTTCCCTTCTTCTGAATGATTTATGAACCTATAAACGATAGTATGACAATTGACAGTGTAGTACAATACATTGCAATTAGCAAAGCCACCAGTTCCTACCTACCGGGAGCCGTCACATGTGTTAGCAATTTCTGGACATTTATACTTTTATATAATGATATGTCAATGATTGTGATGTTATTGACATCCTAACATTTTCAGACCCCCCTCCCGACCCCCGAGCTCAAAACTCTGGAGCTCTTCCATGAACGGTTTTTCGTATTCTAAGCCACCAGTTATAATACATCCACAATCTTCGAGATGACAGTTCTACTTAATCCATGAGACTCAACATGGACGGTGAAAAATTCACTGAATAGAAATTTTTCATGAAAATCATTCATAAAAACCGAATCATGCCCTGCTGGTTAGCTGATCATTGATGACACGATATAGCATCCGCTTGATCAGCTCGATCCCAGGACTATGTGTGATTATCCAAACACGCATAATAAGAAATTCACAGAAAATACACTAATAGAGTCAAATCCTAATTTCTTCAGGAACAAATTCTACGCCAAGCGATTTTGACTGTCTTCCACAGTTTTTTGCCCAAAAAATCGATCTACCAACTTTCCGGGACTTTCTGGAGTGGGGAAAGTGCCTAAAAATCGATTTTTAGTTGAGGCGCAGCCGACTGACCTGTGAAAATCGTAACTTGGCTCAGGAAGGTCGTAGAGACTTCAATTTGGGCTTAAAAGAAGCGCAATGACCATGTTTATATACGACTTGTTAATAAGCATATGCCCTAAAATGCTCAGAAATAGAGTTATGGGCGAAAAACTGATTTTTGGGCACCCGCGATGCATAGTGGAGGCGATTTTTGTATTTCAGCTCAGGAAGGTCGTAGAGACTTCATTGTGGGCTTAAAAGAAGCGCAATGACCATGTTTACATACGACTTGCTCATAAACATATGCCCTAAAATGCTCAGGAACAGAGTTATGGGCGAAATGCTGATTTTTGGGCACCTGCGATCATGCATAGCTGAGCGGAGCTGAGACGATTTTTATAATAACTCTACGACCACTATAGAGTGGTCTTACGAATATTTTTAAGTTATTCCGACAACAATCGTGCCTTCTGATTAGTCCAAATTTTCCAACCAAGAGTATTTGTAAGACCACTTCATAGCGGTTTTAGAGTTATATCGTGATTTATGACTTCATGACGAAGTTTAAGGAGGAGCTCTAAGGAGCACCTCCTGTAGGTCCTCCTTTAGCAAAATCGGTATTACCCAATTCGTAAAGGTCGACCTAAACCGTAAAGGAGGAGGTCGTCCTCAAACGCTAAGGAGCATCTTAGGAGCAGCTCCTCCTTTGACACTTTCTAGGATTACCCAAATTAAAGGAGCAACTCAGTTAAGGAGCAGCTCCATATATGGTAGACACCACCATATAAGGGAAGTCATATGGAAGTGAAATTAAATCTAGAAATTAGATGCAAATTGAATCTGTTAGCAAACTTAATTATAGATGGGTTTGAATGTGCTCGGTGCCAGTGAAATGGATTTTACTGCTAGTGAGTAAATATCTTGCAATGATGATTGATGGGGCTCGTTAAAAAATAAACATGCCTTATCAGTCAATCAAACACAGTTGCAGGATAATAGACCTATTGTCAATTTGAGTGATTGAAGCCTACGGTGGGGCACTGACAAAAAGCATGAGAGCTGCCACTGCCAGCTCAGTTTACAATTACCCTAATTGCTGAATTGAGATTGAATACTGTTATATATTTGATTATATATATATATATGATACTAACTTATAACATTGTTATAGGGTTTTATGTTTTATCTAGCAAACGGACTTTGATTGATTACCAGCGGGTAAGGGGACATTTCATTGGCGACGAGATGAATTTATCTGTGTTGTTGGAGAACAGGTGGGACAACGACAAAAGGACGTTGGAATCCTGGATTGAGCAGTTAGAGGCTCAGCTTGACCTGTTGGGCATCACAGATGATGCGAAGAAGACTAAAGCCCTCTGTGCAGCAGTTAGTGGAGAAGCTTACGAAACGCTGAAGAACTTGTCAACACCAAAAAAACCAACTGAGAAGAGTTTTGATGAGCTCAAAGAACTGTTATTGAGGTATGTGAAACCCAAACCAATGGTATTGGTGGAGCGATTCAACTTTTCAAAGATCTGTCAGAGAAAAGAAGAAGATGTGTCAGAGTTTCTAGCACGTGTGAGAAGAGGTGCTTAATTCTGTGACTTCAAGGGATTCTATGCAGATGCTATACGGACTTTGATTGCTAGCAAACGGACTTTGATTGATTACCAGCGGGTAAGGGGACATTTCAAATACTTGAATATAAATAAAAATGTTGTACATAAGAGCTTTTGATGATGAAGAGCTTATTATCGGTCTTACCGGTCACTAATTTTACCGTTTATGAATCCCAATAAAACACACCACGTTATGGAGGAAAATTTTTTAATGATTTTGGCTGTTTTTGCTTTTTGAAGTTGAACTGATCACAGCCGGACCGCAAACTATCAGCTATCAGCAAATTGAATCATTGAATTTTATCTCTTCTTTTGTGACAACGATGTAGCTCCAAATTATTATCACATATAAGTATATAACGTGTGTTTAAGGAGCACCTCCTGGTTTTAAGGACGAGCTGGAGGTACCTTAGAAATTCGCCGTTTAAGGAGCTGCTAAAGGACCAACTTAAGGACGAGGTAGATTGGGTAATACCGATTTTTCGAGAATTTTAAGGTCGACCTAACTCGCTAAGGAGCACCTTAAAATCTCCTTAAAGGAGCACATTGGGTAATACGGAATTTTAAGGTGGACCTTAAACTGCAGTTTGGGCCGTTTTAAGGAGCACCTAGGGCTAAAGGTCGACCTTAAACGGTTGTGTAATCCGGCCCTAAATTCAGTTATTCGTAGAAAATGGAATGTATAGTTGTCACGCGACTGTACCCTCAAGAATACAAAAACCTTTCATGGAAGAGCTCCTGGCACTTGTCCCTATTGCTTAAACTTTGTACAAACTCACAAGCAACCCTGACTGGCCTTTATGAGATTTAAACTTTAAGTCCCAATTATCTAATTATAGGGGCTCAGAGCGATGTGGTTGCAAACCTACTAAATTAATTAAAGGTTGAAATCTCAAACTGTATTTACTGACGTCAACAAAGCCCTAACCCCCGTTCCTTCCCATTAGCATCAGGAAGAAATTGTAAATCAGCCCCTCCCTCCTTTGGCAACTTCTGACGCAAAACAGCGTCTGTTACACTTAGTTTAGTAAGTTAACCACTTGGTGACCTAGTGCCCCTTTGCTCCCTCCCAACAAGTTCGCAAGTAATACAAGCACGTAAACTCACGTAAACCATAACCTCACGTAACCCATGACAGAAGTTCTCCCGCCCCGTACACGGCGTGTTTCTTTGTTACTCCTACCCAAGCTTTTATTAAATCTCTAGGCTAACACTCCTCCATGATGAAGAAGAATTATGCTAATATAATATAATATGTAGCCAAAAGAAAATCTGCTAATACCAAGTTTCTGTTTTAAATAAATTTTTCCCTCAATCTAACCGGCAACCTATATACTGTAATCCTACACGTTTGGTTGTTTTGCTAAACCATGAGATTTCCTCTCCTACTGCTGCTTCTCCTCTTCAACCTGACTCAGGGTCTGCTATACCATGGTAAAGACGGCATAGAATCGGATGTCAAGTACGAGTGCCACAAGGAAATCCCAGGCAATGGAGAGGCCCCGGGCAAGTGCTGGAGTCTGGCAGCGTGTACTAAAGCCGTACTCTCGTTCCAGGGCTCCGAGATAACCATCTGGGGATGCATGGCCTGCGTGAACCTGGGTGCCCTTAACGATGTGGTGATGATCTCTTGTCAGGAGTGCAGGAGTGACTACTGCAACAGAGATCTGTGAGGAGAGGGCATGTGAGGAGAGGGCCGGTGAGGAGAGGGCATGTGAGGAGAGGGCATGTGAGGAGAGGGCCGGTGAGGAGAGGGCCGGTGAGGAGAGGGCATTTGAGGAGAGGGCCGGTGAGGAGAGGGCATGTGTGGATAGGGTAATAGAAGATAGGACCTTTTAGGAAAGGACTTGAGAGGAAAGGCAGATGGCCTAGAATTATAGAGCGGTCAACTCCACCTCTTTCGATTCTTCGATTTTAATTGCTGTTATAATATGTTTCCATAATTTAGTAGCTACTGACGATCTTTCAAAAGCCAAGTTTGATTTGGCTTATATTAGTATATTCTTACATTTTCAGGATAAACCTGCAAAATCGATCTTATAACTTTACAAGTTACACTCTTCTATACAGTACTTACTATTCTTATTGCTCTCTAAATTGCAAGAGTTTAACTTCATGAATCTTCAATCAATTATATGGCTGACGGCTGTGAAGTAACCTTTCATCTTGTATCCCGTACATGATGGAAGTACTCCCTCCTTTGAGTAATTTAATATAAGTTAAACAGATGAAGTACACAGTACACATCTAATAAATATAACAAAACCACCGGCTTGTATACCCCGTACTACAATACACAGTGAACCTTCTCTATAAATTTCAAACTGAGCAGCTGTATTGAACGTTGGTTTATAATTATAAAGTGGTGTACACTCTAGAGTTTGAGGAGTTACACGGAGCGCGACCACATATTGAGACAATAGCTTCAACCTCCCTCTACGGAATTGAGTAATATGGGTACTACCCGCCTCACGTGAACTAGAACAGCTGATTAATGTGCGTCTCAAGACGGATATATACTCGCTGGAATGGCGTCATGGCTGCGTCGGGAAGTAGCATCTTGTTAGCAGAGAATCGTCTATTTCATGGTAGCAGCCATCACCTCACCCAGCAACCGCTACACAGCTTGTTGATAAACGATTCTCCTTGAAGCGTTCATAAAATCTAGGCTAACACTGTTCCATGATGAAGAATATAGTGCCATTGCACACGAAACTTTAACTCTAAATTTAATTATATTGACTCTATTTTCCGTTAAATAACTCATCTCAAACTCCGACACACTAATTATTGCTTGCTGCTGCTGATTGCCGGGATGAGTTTCATGAAACTAGTTTTGCTGCTGGTGGTTCTGGTCAACGTGTCCCTGGGTCTACTGTACCACGGCAAGGAGGGAACTGAACAAGGTGAGGTGACGTGTGTGCAAAAGGTGTCAATGGGAGATGATACCGGGACGGCAGGGGAGTGTACAACTACGACGGTTAGCCAATACTTTGATTTTTCCTTTGATTTTTGATATTCACTGACCTTATTTATACATATGGCATAAAATTTCAATTTCATTCAACTTTTCTTCCATTCGAAGGTGTGTTCAAAGAGCGTCGTGTCGATGAACGGAATGCAAGTTACAATGTGGGGGTGTGCTGCGTGCTCTGACATCGGAACATTGGATGATGTCGTCGTGACGGAGTGCCGGCAGTGCAGCAGTGATCACTGTAACGGAGATTTTTGAGGAATCCAGAATACCTAAAGAATGTAGATTCCACGGCATGCGAATGTGTAAAGCTGATGTCATTTGTTCGAGTCCATATTAGTGTCGAAAATTTATTTAGTGTAAGATATAATTTTTGAGTCAACAGAATGTTGTATTAATTCGTGATACAGTACTGTACCTACGCATTTTTGGTGCAACCCGGGAGTGAAACTTTTCTCAGGTTGAAGTTTTCCAGGATAATTGTACCTATCACTCAGATATCGTGCTGATATCATCATTTGTCAGGGTATTTACAGATGAATTTTAGGACTCCTGCAATGCCTGGTGTGGGATCACATGACTTGAATGTCATAAATTTTCAACGGATTGAGAAAGAGAAATGATGGTGGCGGTAAGGTGTACACTGTACCCGCTGCTTAGTAGCACGCTCAGTGCACTTGAGTGTGTGAATGTGGGGGGTATCGCTAACACATTAAATCTGTAATACCAGCCATGTTCCCTGAATCAACTTACAATGAGTTATTTTTATCTACAAACTGCAGTGCAGCATGGATGGAATGATATTGAAGCGTCTCTACTCTGCAAGTCTGCACCTACGAAACATCATACCTAAGATTCCTGATACATTTTAAGAAGTGTGTATCTAGTAGGTAGTGTATTAGGTTCATAATCACTGAAATAATTGCAAGTCCTTTTATTTTGCCATGGTAACGCAGTGTGCTTACAGTCAATTTTTTCTATCTAATTTTTCAATGAGGGGATATGAACAACTCAGAGTTGCTATTGGTCGAGGAACAAAATGAAGTGTCAATGAAACGACATTTTATCTCGTTATTCGAGAACCAAAAAGGTTCTTATTTCTCGATAGCCCGGAGATTGTAATACAAATTGATGCCTTCAAAAATGTGAATTATGAATTGCACTTAAAGGACCCTGAAGTAAATTACTATGGGAAATCCTAAATTTATTGGCCCGTGAACAAATAATCATAAGGTATTATCTTATGGATTAAATTTCAAAAGAAAATCTTAGAATCACATCAGTCTTGATTATGAGTCTTTCTTAAGAATGAAATATTCCTAGTCTTACTAAGAATAGAATATTGCTAGAAACTTCACGGACCTTACATCTTGATGTGGTGACACCTGTGCTATCTTACTACGCTTGGAGCTAGTAATGATCAGTGGATGCTGGACTGTGTACATATAACCATCATAATAATATTGCAACTGCTATCAAGGACACACATATTTGGATAAGTTTTGTTGCGAAACTGCTAGAAACGATTGGTTTTCGAAACAAATATTATTGAAATATGTTCGTCCCTTGCAGTGGTTGCAGTATGAGTACGTAATATGGTTCGTAATAATGGCTCGCCCCTTCAAGGCTTGACATTATTACTCACCGTATTACTAAACAAATATCAAACTTCGTATTAAGACTGACCTGGTTCCGTAATCTCTGACTACTTTCGGTTTAGCAGTCCCCGTGATTCCATCGTGGTGTTGGAACAGGGACAGCGCCCTCCGAGCCTGCGCCATCTTGTCCTGTCCAGCTCTTGCTGTCCCTCTGTCGAATGACAGGAGGATCTCCGTCCGTCGGAGAGCGGACTCCAGGACCCTGTCCAGGTTCTTGTAGAAGGGCCGGGCAGTGTAGTAACCCGACCAGTAGTCCGCCTCTCTGTCGGCGTAGGTGAAGAAGTCACCGCTAAGCACCGGGAGGCGGGACGTGTCGAACTGTCGGCGGACGGAGTCGAAGTAGTCGGAGAGCGTCCCCCAGTCGACACTCGTGTTGAGGGACGCGTCCGAGTTGATGTAGTCTATTATTCCCTGGGAGGAGAATAGTGTGAAATTTGTATCTTATCATTGGATGATCTACAGAGCATGTCACTTTGATGTCAGTTTGTTCCCTTTCCGTTCATCCTATGGACATGACACGTCTGTTCTCCTATGAAGTGAGAAGGTTTTATTAAACGTGGCCTGTAGACGAAGAGTCAGTGCTGAACTCCTGCAGTGAAATACTAATTAAGTAATTAGTAATTGTGCATGATACTGATGGACAGTGGCTGTTTGCAGTACAGTCAAGCTGTGGTAGTAATGACTGCGTTGAAATCTGGTGGCATAATGTATTATTAAAGGCTCCTTATCGAACTAGTTCACCATATGTATGGAATTATCACATAATTATGAATTATCGTATTTTGTATAAATTCTGATTAAGGCTTTTGAGTATAGGAGTATAGGGTTTATTCTCCGGTCGTCCGGAGTCGATGCATTAATCAGTGCAATTGACTATTAACGATGAGACCGAGGTCGAGTTTTTGCTTGACACAATTACACAATACATAAACTGCGAACGATAAGAAATCATTCATGAGCCAGATGCTAATTAGATCGCTTATCAACCGCTTATTGAATCTACCAGAACCATCTGATTTTATGTTTATCCCGGTGAATGAATGGATATCAAATTATCACGTTTATAAAATGCCTTGACCCTTGTAGTCTTGTAGGTACACTTGGTTAGGGAGTCAGTGGTAAATCAAATACGCGGAATTCTACGTCAATATTAAACTTAATTTAAAACTTGATACTTGATAGAACTGAATTAGGCAGGAGTGTGGCGAGTGTGATGTATAATATACCATCTGCACTTCTTCCGAAAATTATATACAGAAATTTCCAGAATTATGTAAAAATTCAAAAAATTACATATTATGGCCATCGTAATATTGCCAACATATTATGCAAATATTACTTGTTGAGGGCTCAATTGAAACTTTTTCATTACCAGCAACTGAAGTTAACATTTTCCCTTATCTTTGTAGGTAACAAATGAACACAAGGAAAATTAACTGATGGTAAAAAACAAGCAGATGTATCATGTATATGCATTTCTTTAGAAGTTTAAAGATTTATCATATTATTGTAGAATTGTATAAATTATATAAGATCCTAGCCGGGCCACCATAAGGGCTCTGATAATTTGTAATACAATATTCATATGAAATCATATACACATCACAATAAAATTTGTCAGACTCACACACTTGCTACACAATTCTTGAGAATTTCAATGTAGGTATCACCCCTATGATTATGTAGGTAGGTATCATGCTGAATGCTGATTTAGATAGATTGTTTTTTAAGTTTTAAGCATGTAGAATGTGGAATGTAGATGTGCATATAATTGTGTTATACGAGCATGATTTACCTTGTAATTCTGGTACACTTCAGGTAGGACTCCCTTATGCTCGTACATGAAATCATCCCCCACTTCAATGAACACGGTATTGGTTGTGTGAAGAGCTGCTTTCTTACGCCATTGGTCGAGAATCTTGAGAGACCTGCAGGGTAATGATGGCAAAAACCAGTGCAGGTTGCCAGCCTACTGACCGCTCCTCAGCGACTGTCCTAGTTCAGTCGCCAGTCAGAAAAATATTTCCTTGCGTTCCAAAAAGGTGAAGTAATAATAGATGAAATCCTAATTAGAATATAGAATAGTACGTTCCTTCTGACGACGATTATCAGATGATATTTGAAAGTTTCTGATAAAATATTCCTGGTTTCGAAACAGATCTTAATAAATATGTTCGTAGCAGGATTATTTCGTAATACAGTTTGTAATAATGGCCCGCCCCTTCGGAGCTCGACGTTATTACTCACCGTATTAACACACTTACAAGGACAAGTCTACTTATATCTCACTATTGCATCGGAACTTACTATATTCAAACTCACATCAAGTTATATACATACATCCATCTAGTACGATAATAAGTCACACTTAAACCTGGGAAGTTGAAGTATACACGCACGTCACGATATCCAGATAATCGGAACCGGACGTGTCATTATACTATTATACCACATATGTGCGACTCATTCGCAGAGCATTTACACACAGCTTAACTTACCCGGACATACGTACACTACATATAATGTATTCCTTTATTGTGTCAAATGTTGGTATATCCAAATGTGTTTCTCAACACAACCCCAGATTTACCTAAAACATCGCCTTGTTTTTTACTAAACTTCTACAAAACGTTGTCTTGATACAAGTTTATTATAAGTTGAAAAGAAAAGATGTCATTCTTCTTTATTCTTTTATTTACGGAAATTTATCAGGTATGTGCGCGTGGACCACCATCAATGGACCATTGTCTTGAAATAAATATTATATTTTAAAAGAAATTTTCTGTTTTAAAACTTCACTACATTAGATTTATTATACATTTTATCATGGTGTAGTATATCAGATCTAGGGTGTAGTGTAGTCTACTACTGAGCAATGGTTTATTAAAAAGTTGTGTGTATAATTGTGGATATATATTCTATACATGCCTATTACACTGCATACACCGTACTGTTAATTTCATGCATCGTAGTAACCATTATCCTACTACACAGTAAGAGAGCTCAATAACAAGGTAGGTACTAAACAATACCATCTCACTTTGAGAGCCTTCACAAAGGTACCACGTGCTCGGCTATCAAAGTGAGATGATATTATAAAGTTTTATCTTGTCAATTAATGTGCTAAAATAATAAGCATATATATATAATATTATATTGTCAATAATCATGGTACATATCAACTGAGGGGCTGCTATTGTTACTTTGGCACAGTGCGTCAAAATAATAACTTAATAAGAAATTGTTGTTTATACTTTTACAATCGAAATCGTATTCAGCGAAAGTCTGCTAATCTAAATTTAACACCATAACAGCTGTTTTAATGTTTTTGTATGATATTGAGATTAATTTCATACGATTACGAATAGCGCATTATATCGGACCTTGGACTTTTAAAGTTCTAAAAATAGAAACTTACGCACGATATGAGAATATGAATAGGCAGACTTTTTATATCGAACGTTTTATTAGATTAAAATTGTCAGAAGTAGGTAATGGGAAATAACCTTTCCTTGACGTTTGAGGGAGTTGTCCTTGCAAGAAGACGATGCGGTTTAAACCATCTAGGATTCTTCAGGATCCTAAAATCGTACTGGCTACAGACCTGAACAGTATGGATTTAATAAAACTGCAAGGCTTTATTACTTTATCAACAGTTAGGCATATTTTATATACCAACATACTAGCAGGCCTGTTGGGTCTGCAAATACACAGCTCACTAGGCGCTGCTACGCAGCACCTCGTTCGCAAAAAGTATATATTACGGAGCAACGTATTCCATACAGCATGAAACAGAAATGAACGCGCGCGCGATTAATCTGCGCGTGCACTTTTCCCTGTGCGCGCGTTGACATGGGGCATATAAGAGATATGGATCATGGGGATTTTTCATAAGATCCTCGGTCAGCCGGTTGGCCGCTCCTTTCGGGATTTTTAGATTTTTCAAGACTGCTAATTTCTGACTGTTGCACACTTAACCTTTTCGTGAATTTGAACTTAACAATTAATTCAAAAGAACCTCTATCATATAAAAAGAATGCAGCCAAGAATGCAGACAGTGAGTAGTTGAGTACGCTGCATTGCACTCATCCCGAACCGAAACCAAACTCATTAAAAAGTTAAAATATAGCTTAATTTATTAAAAGCATCTTACTGCTTTTAGGCACAATATAACACAATAAAGGAATAAAAACAGAAACAATAATAATACAAAAGTAGAATTATGATTT
The DNA here is from genome assembly GCA_011033025.1 of Beroe forskalii. NCBI lineage: Eukaryota > Metazoa > Ctenophora > Nuda > Beroida > Beroidae > Beroe > Beroe forskalii. The sequence goes on along the minus strand of WFMF01000008.1, from coordinate 955,709 downwards.
ATTTACTTATTTTATATTTAGGTAATTTAATTATGAGACTACACGGTCGTTAATTCAGGAGAGCTTGGTCTGCCTTCAAAAGTATCCTCCTTCAGAAAAATACCAGGTCACGCTAAAAATGTTGCTCAGTTTACCAAGGCAATCCATTACAATTGGTGATCATTCGAGCAAACTTGAACATTTTTTTTGGTGCAAAATCCACAGACCACACGCCACCGCTTACGCGAGTGACGGTGGCAGCTCTCCATTGCAGAGAGCTCTGCTGGGACCCATCTGGATGCACTCTAGCAGGCTAGTAACCCCTTACCTGGGTGCCAGATGGTGGTGCTCCTGGAAGCACCAAATGGTCGGGGGCGCCCCTCCGAAGATTGACTACCGTGATCCCTTGGTAAGAATGGCTTGAAGGCCTGGTCCCTCTAACATTGGGCTCTGTGAGGAGTCCACCAGGTTGAGTTGTGCAGGACTCGAGCTGGTTGTTCTGGTGAAGCTAGGTTAGATGCGGGGTTCTGTGCAGGGTTGTGGTTGAAGAGTAGTTGCTTTTCAAGGTAGAATTAAAGAGAAGATGATGACGTGTGAATGATTCTCCGTTCTATGTTTATACTTATTTTTGATTGAAAATAATAAAGTGTGTTCTCATGGCGATACTCTGGAAACAATGCACACAACTAGGTAGAAGACTGCAACAGTGCTTTCTACTCCAGAGTTTCTGATGCCTGCTGAGAAAATTGGTAAGAACAAAATGATATTACCCCATGAGAAGGGCATAATGGCATCATGACGGTCATCATGAAGACATCATGACAGGATGGGGAGATCACAGTGTCTTGAGACCTTAATGTGACTCTAGGGATGAAAAATCTTTAGAGAATGGCCGCTTGTTCCTAATTCTCCTGTTATCCTAGAGTTCTATTAGAGTCAGGGGTGTGATGTAATATCTTATCTACAAATTTTATTAAAGCAGTACTCATCAATGAAAAATCAATCATAGCCTTCTCATTGCACATGTGTTAGACGATGATATGGTAGACAACCAGACTTTAGGAATGCCCTCAACAGGGCATTAAAATGGCCCAAGAAGCAGGGCTTATATGCTAACGTATTTTTTAAAAGTGTAGACCTTTTCTGGATGCCACCCTGAAGAGGCCATCCGAGATAGTGCTTACAAAGTATACTTTTCGATGTGGTAGTCTAAAAAAACTGCGTGCTTGCATAGAGCGTGGTAACGATGTCGTAGTCTAACAAACTGCGTGATTGCAGAGAGAGTGGTAACAATGTGGTAGTCTAACAAACTGCGTGATCGCAGAGACAGTGGTAAGAATGTGGTAGTCTAACAAACTGCATAATTGCAGAGAGAGAGAGAGAGAGAGAGAGAGAAAGTGATAACAATGTGGTAGTCTAACAAACTGCGTGATCGCAGAGAGAGTGGTAACAATGTGGTAGTCTAACAAACTGCGTGATTGTAGAGAGAGTGGTAACGATGTGGTAGTCTAACAAACTGCGTGATTGCAGAGAGAATGGAAACGATGTGGTAGTCTAACAAACTGCGTGCTTGCAGAGAGAGTGGTAACGATGTGGTAGTCTAAAAAAAACTGCGTGCTTGCAGAGAGCGTGGTAACGATGTCGTAGTCTAACAAACTGCGTGATTGCAGAGAGAGTGGTAACAATGTGGTAGTCTAACAAACTGCGTGATCGCAGAGAGAGTGGTAAGAATGTGGTAGTCTAACAAACTGCATAATTGCAGAGAGAGAGAGAGTGATAACAAACTGCGTGATTGCAGAGAGAGTGGTAACGATGTGGTACTGTGGTAGTCTAACAAACTGCGTGATTGCAGAGAGAATATAAACGATGTGGTAGTCTAACAAACTGCGTGCTTGCAGAGAGAGTGGTAACGATGTGGTAGTCTAACAAACTGCGTGATTGCAGAGAGAGTGGTAACAATGTGGTAGTCTTACAAACTTCGTTATTGCAGAGTGGTAACGATATGGTAGTCTAACAAACTGTGTGATTGTAGAGAGAGTAGTAACGATGTTGTGGTCTTACAAACTGCGTTATTGCAGAGTGGTAACGATGTGGTAGTCTAAGAAACTGCGTGATTGCAGAGAGAGTGGTAACAATGTGGTAGTCTTACTGCGTGATTGCAGAGAGAGTGGTAACGATGTGGTAGTCTTACTGCGTGTTCTAGAGAGAATGGTAACGATGTGGTAGTCTAACAAACTGCGTGATTGCAGAGAGAGTGGTAACATTGTGGTAGTCTAACAAATTGCGTGATCGCAGAGAGTGGTAACAATGTGGTAGTCTAACAAACTGCGTGATTGCAGGGAGAGTGGTAACGATGTGGTAGTCTAACAAACTGCGTGATTGCATCTAGAAAGTGGTAACAATGTGGTAGTCTAAAAACTGCGTTATTGCAGAGTGGTAACGATGTGGTAGTCTTACAAACTGCGTGATTGCAGAGGATTTGGTACAGATGTGGTAGTCTAAAACTGCGTTATTGCAGAGTGGTAACAATGTGGTAGTCTTACAAACTGCGTGATTGCAGGAGAGTGGTAACGATGTGGTAGTCTAACAAACTGCGTGATTGCCGAGAAAGTGGTAACAATGTGGTAGTCTAAAACTGCGTTGCAGAGTGGTAACGATGTGGTACAAACTGCGTATTTGGAGAGGAGTGGTAACAGATTAGTCTAAAAAACTGCACAGAGAGTGGTAACAATGTGGTAGTCTTACAAACTGCGTGATTGCAGAGAGTGGTAACGATGTGGTAACAACAAACTGCGTGATTGCAGAGATAGTGGTAACAATGTGGTAGTCTAACAAACTGCGTGATTGCAGAGAGAGTGGTAACGATGTGGTAGTCTAACAAACTGCGTGATTGCAGAGAGAATGGAAACGATGTGGTAGTCTAACAAACTGCGTGATTGTAGAGAGAGTGGTAACGATGTGGTAGTCTAACAAACTGCGTGATTGCAGAGAGAATGGAAACGATGTGGTAGTCTAACAAACTGCGTGCTTGCAGAGAGAGTGGTAACGATGTGGTAGTCTAAAAAACTGCGTGCTTGCAGAGCGTGGTAACGATGTGGTAGTCTAACAAACTGCGTGATTGCAGAGAGAGTGGTAACAATGTGGTAGTTCAACAAACTGCGTGATCGCAGAGACAGTGGTAATGTGGTAGTCTAACAAACTGCATAATTGCAGAGAGAGAGAGAGAGAGAGAGAAAGTGATAACAATGTGGTAGTTCAACAAACTGCGTGATCGCAGAGAGAGTGGTAACAATGTGGTAGTCTAACAAACTGCGTGATTGCAGAGAGAGTGGTAACGATGTGGTAGTCTAACAAACTGCGTGATTGCAGAGAGAATGGAAACGATGTGGTAGTCTAACAAACTGCGTGCTTGCAGAGAGAGTGGTAACGATGTGGTAGTCTAAAAAAACTGCGTGCTTGCATAGAGCGTGGTAACGATGTCGTAGTCTAACAAACTGCGTGATTGCAGAGAGAGTGGTAACAATGTGGTAGTCTAACAAACTGCGTGATCGCAGAGAGAGTGGTAAGAATGTGGTAGTCTAACAAACTGCATAATTGCAGAGAGAGAGAGAGAGTGATAACAAACTGCGTGATTGCAGAGAGAGTGGTAACGATGTGGTACTGTGGTAGTCTAACAAACTGCGTGATTGCAGAGAGAATATAAACGATGTGGTAGTCTAACAAACTGCGTGCTTGCAGAGAGAGTGGTAACGATGTGGTAGTCTAACAAACTGCGTGATCGCAGAGAGAGTGGTAACAATGTGGTAGTCTAACAAACTGCGTGATTGCAGAGAGAGTGGTAACGATGTGGTAGTCTAACAAACTGCGTGATTGCAGAGAGAATGGAAACAATGTGGTAGTCTAACAAACTGCGTGCTTGCAGAGTGGTAACGATGTGGTAGTCTAGTAAACTGCGTGATTGCAGAGAGAGTGGTAACAATGTGGTAGTCTTACTGCGTGATTGCAGAGAGAGTGGTAACGATGTGGTAGTCTTACTGCGTGTTCTAGAGAGAATGGTAACGATGTGGCAGTCTAACAAACTGCGTTATTGCAGAGTGGTAAAAATTTGGTAGTCTAACAAACTGCGTGATCGCAGAGAGTGGTAACAATGTGGTAGTCTAACAAACTGCGTGATTGCAGGGAGAGTGGTAACGATGTGGTAGTCTAACAAACTGCGTGATTGCAGAGAAAGTGGTAACAATGTGGTAGTCTAAAAACTGCGTTATTGCAGAGTGGTAACGATGTGGTAGTCTTACAAACTGCGTATTTGGAGAGGATTTGGTACAGATGTGGTAGTCTAAAAAACTGCGTTATTGCAGAGTGGTAACAATGTGGTAGTCTTACAAACTGCGTGATTGCAGAGACAGTGGTAACGATGTGGTAGTCTAACAAACTGCGTGATTGCAGAGATAGTGGTAACGATGTGGTAGATACAAACTGCGTATTTGGAGAGGATTTGGTACAGATGTGGTAGTCTAAAAAACTGCGTTATTGCAGAGTGGTAACAATGTGGTAGTCTTACAAACTGCGTGATTGCAGAGACAGTGGTAACGATGTGGTAGTCTAACAAACTGCGTGATTGCAGAGATAGTGGTAACAATGTGGTAGTCTAACAAATTGCTTGGTCGCAGAGAGAGTGGTAACAATGTGGTAGTCTTACTGCGTGTTCTAGAGAGAGTGGTAACGATGTGGTAGTCTTACAAACTGCATATTTGGAGAGGATTTGGTACAGATGTGGTAGTCTAACAAACTGTGTGATTGCAGAGTGGTCACGATGTGGTAGTCTAGCAGATTGCGTGATTACAGAGAGAGTGGTAGCGATGTGGTAGTATTATGTACTGCATGTTCTAGAGAGAGTGGTAATGATGTGGTTGTCTAACAAACTGCGTGATTGCAGAGAGATTGGTAACGATGTGGTAGTCTAACAAACTGCGGCTGAAGAGTATTTAAGTATGTATTAAGCGTGTTTTTGAGTATGTATTAGGTCCGCTTAAGCGGCTGTTCGGTTGCCCATGAACATGCTCATGGGGGCTTGGTTCCCATTGCGGGTTGATCCAATTTAATGGATTCTATCGGGTGGTAAGATTCTTTTCAGGTCCAAAACCTGAGTCAGGGAACCAGCAAGACCTGGAGTTTCCAGCTGGGTGGAGTCCAGCTGAGGGAGGACCAAAGGTCCCGGGGCGACCTGCACTATCTGTAGAAATGATGGCACCTCTAAAAGGGTGTGGCTCCACACCACATATGCAGGTCTGAGTCCATGAGAGGTTATAGGTTGCACTTCAGGACTCTAGAGCTATTCCCACATGGTGGCATAGCAGAAACCGCTCCACCATGAGCGGAAACCGCTCCACCATGAGGTTATTCACTCCTCGCCATCAAAAAACATGCTTTCGGGTGTATGTTTATTGTGAGAATTGTGTAAATCAATGTTCAATCGTTCTCCAAGATGATGGTAACGTTATAAGCACCGGCGGTACAGCTCGTAAAATTTGCTCTAAGAATTGTTGCCCTTTGTTTCTAAAAAGCCCAGAAAGAGACAAGCTAGGTTGGTCCTGCCGTAGTTTTGGCCATTACATGCGTGTAAATTAACAAATTATGTACACTTTTTCAAGATTCCTTTGGGTATTCCAACCTTTACGAGACACCAAACATTGAGTGTAATATGATACGGTGATGGGACACTTACTAAAATGTAAACATGACATGTTTACTTAAGAGCATGAAGTTAGATGGCTTCCCTTCAAAGTACGTACACAGACAGGTCACCTATTTTACCCACACTGTACAGTGTACTATCAGCAATTACCAAGGCAATGATCACAAACATTGTATAGCTTGAGACTCGACGCGAGAGTACAATACATACATACATAAAAATGATACAATCGCTGCTCTATCTCGGACTGGGGAGTGGGGGTAATTTTGCCCAGGCAAGTTTTTCAGTAATGTAGTTAGTCGCAATATGATCCACCCATGTCAGTAATTAAATTAAATGCTAGAAAGTAAACAGTGAGTACTGCTAAAGAAAATTGTTGAGAGCTGTGTTCTCTGGATTCCTTGACGTAGGTTGCCTGACAAATACTACACTACCTCTTAGAAACTCAGCCTCAACTCTGAGTTTTTATAAAAGCCCGTGTCCTAACCCAAACTGCTAACACCCTGACCATCATCTTAAACACCACTCTTCCTGGCTCCTGCAGGTGCTAGGGAGTGATAGCTGTCATATATTCTTAGTTGGGAGGGGGCTTTTTTCTGCTCACCAGGATCAGTCACGTTATATGCTTTCCTGCACTCAACTACAAGTATACAAACAGCTTGCAATGTACAGTATTCATTCTTCAGTAGCTACCGGCAATTCTTTTTAAACACTGAGATTTGGAACTGACTTTACAAGTACAATGAGAAACAATTGAGATTGTACTTGCGTAAGATTACAAAACAATGTACTCGGAGTGTTTAAATATTGAGGTTGATGTAACAATGTTGGATGTAACAACATCCAACATGGTTTACACGCACAATTCTTTTGATGAGCTTTTTAATGAGCTTTTGTTTTAAGGACAAAGCTCATGACAAAGTAGGATTTCCCAGTAGTCAAGGTGACTGACCATTGACCGACTGTCCAGGGCGTTAACGGCCAGCCCCAGACCGCCAACTGACCGTTATTAAGTGACTGCTAATCGACTGTTAAACCGGTAACAGTCTGTCACAATTTTACCGAAGTGTCCCTAGTTGCATGATATTATGTTGATTTGAATATTAGTACAGTATACTAGTGTCAGTGTTACATTATACATGAGTGATGAGGCACGGACGAGTGTTGGAGACTTCGAGTTAGGTGTACTACAACATTTGCAAAAAAAACTAAAGACATCCTGCATATATTATCACGTGGTGAACAGAAATACAGAAATATAAAACCAACCAACATATTGTATATTCTTACTTTTTTATATTCATGGAAAGTGACTGATCCCGATATTTAGCATAAATCACTGCTTAGAATTGATCACTACTCACATCTGGATCAGGTCCACAAGTGTACTTTGAGTTGTAGCCAAAGAAAGGGGCTAAATGTGTGAGGATGTCAGTAGTACCAGCATCATCTGTAGAGTGGTTACTGGTTAACATAATATGAGACTTACACAATATCACTACAGAAATATTCAGATTTAATTAAATGAATCACCAGCTGTTGACTATACGACTATTGGAGCAATAACACTAGCAGGTATTATAACCACGCTGGCTGCAGGAAACTAAGCTGATTGTTCAGATAGTTCAGTACGTGTAGTAGTGGGTATAGTATAGAAGTTATAAACAAATTAGAACATTACTATATAGTAACTATAATAAGTAAACAATAGGTAACACAAGGAAAAGTCCTATTGTCGCTTCTACAGAAAAATATGTAAGCAGATGTGTACGGAAAAATTCTGCAGTACTATATATAAGTACTAATAAAGCATTATAATATAAGTATATAGTATATACAAGAACTTCATTTGAAAACATTTCATTTGAAGTTGACCTTACCCCAAGCCTGTCTCCAGTGAAAGTCCAGGTTCCTTGTTGCTGCAAGGTGATTTTTAACAGCGTAGTGTACACGTTGGATGTGCATAGCTTTCAACCCAAAGAGTTTGTTAATATACCCCATCATCGGGGACAATCCAAAGGGATCTATGGCCCACCCTGACTTTGGTAGAGCCTCGGGGAAGTTGTGTTTGAGCCAGTCGTGGCCGTCCATCATTTGGTTAATGAGAGCGAAGTAGTGAGTGGAAGACTCGTCTGGCTGCACCCAACCACCCTGCACGAACTCGAACCTGCCCTGTTTAGCCAGGAGGCGCATCCCTTCCTTCACTGTCTCAGTCTGTTCGTCCCACCACAGGGAGAAAAAGGACACCTGAGGAGCACGACCAGATCACAACAATGAGGGGCAAAGAGATTCTGTAGGTATTACATCTGTGTTAGAAAACTTGAATACTCCAGTATTTCAAAATCTCCAATTGAAACCAAAGATTTTTCAATGTTTAGATATCTCCAAAACCGAGACGGTTGTCGTAGTAACCCCCTGCTGATTTGGTGACGTCAGTCCATTTCTTTTGGTTGGAACCAATGTAACTAAACCTCACGCAGTCCGAAACAAGGTTATTCTAACTTGGAATTACTAGAATTGACCAATCTCCTAATTTCTACAAATCGTCCACGTGAACTCACGTGCTGAAATGTAGCACCCAGATCTAATTTCACGTGCATTAGTCGTATTTGAACTCATTTCAACGTAATCAAGTCGAAAATCGTGTGTAAATATCATTTTCTTGAAATCCCCTAATTTCTACAAAACTTCCACGTGAACTCACGTGATACACTATTTCATCGTATATTTCCCACATTTAGTAACTGCGAGACATGAAGAAACCATTATTAGTTCACCATCGTATCACAGAATAGGGCTACAGAAAAATTTTTCGTCATAAACGTATTTATAACCATTCTGCAGCTCAATTTTTAAGGGCTTCACATGACGACATATTTCGACCGATCGCCGTGAAACTCGTTTTATAGCTAAATCTCGAGATCTAAAAGCAAAATATCGAAGTAAAACATAATCCGATGAAAACTATCTGAGTTAGAGATGTTCAAAGTAGCGCAAAATAACGTTTTATCGCAAAATACGCTATTTTAGTGGTTTTACGCGATTTTGATGACGTCATCACAGCACCCAAATAGGCTCAAACCAACTTCCCATATAGCCTATAAGACAATTCCGCCTTATTACAACATACTTTGACCGGTCTCATCTCAAGATAAGTCGCAGTTCGTGACATCTCTCTCGTTTAAGTTTTGTCCTAGATTTTCGACATCGATTTTTCACCGCACCTTAGAAAATCGCGTATATCTCGATGAAAAATCGAGATAGCCCAATGATCCGTATGATTTTCTGAAAGCTCTTTAAATTTCCAACGAACGATTTTTCAAAATTTTTGAGCCATCTCCATTCCTTCTTGGTGAAAAATGCGCCCGAAAACGACCTATTTTCGCTAAAAAAGCAGTAAAATTTCGCTAAGTTGATGACGTCATAATGACGTCATAATGACGTCACCAGAACTTCTTTTATAGCCTAATGCAATTTCCCATCTTAGATCTACAAAACGTGACCTCGATCATGTCTCTACCATTTGTAGAACTTGAGATCTCATCGATTTAAATTGGGTCACAAATTATCTTATATATTACCACAGACAAAACCGCAAGCGGTCGTCATAGCAACCCCCTCACAGAGTCACAGGGGCGCCGCTTTTTAATTGTTTGAGGTTATTACGATCTAAACATACGTTATTAGGTGTTTCGAAATAGAAATCATTCGTTAAAATCGTTGAAATAGTAATTTCCTAATTTCTACAAAAACGTCCGCATGAACTCACGTGCAAAATTCATTATATGGACCTGGAATCATGTTTCTCTATTGCATTGTGACTTGTTTCAATCAAATCAAGTCGAAAATTCGGTCTTAAGACTCAAATTTCAAATTTGCTCAATTTCTACAAAACGTCCACGTGAACTCACGCACTTCATTTCCATGGGCCATTTCTTGTTCTATTCGAGTACCAAGTAAATCTAAAATGTTGACTCAGTCACTATCGTATAGCATAACAGCCCTGCACTTATGGAATTCGGCCTGAAATTGACTTAGCCAAATTTTCGATTTTTCGCGCGGCTCAATTTACGTTTTTGAGGGCCACCACACCTTCCCCTTAAATCGGGAAGACTTGAAACTTTTACCCTTGATATTTTACTGCAAAAGAACATTGATTCGCCTGGAAAGATGGAGCAATGTTGGTGAGCTGAGATATAGATGCTCAAAGTCACCATATTTTGGCCTAGTAAAGATCCTCGATTTTTGGAGGCCCCCACGACCTCATTTTTCACCAATCACCATGAAACTTCTTTTGTGGCTAAATCTCGAGGTCTAGATGCTAAGTCGGGAAAACATGACGCGGTAGAAAACTTTTCAGATACAGTGCTTCAAAGTGGTCCAAATTACGTTTTTCGCTAAAATCGTGATTTTATCGATTTTGATGACGTCATAACAGGAAAAAAATCGATCCGCGAAACTTCCTACATAGCCTATTACATTCTCCCATCTTAGTTGAAAAAAACCCGCCCTCGATCAAGGCTCTACCATTTGTGGTTCTCGAGATCTCAGCGATTCAAATTTGGTCCTAAATTATCAGCTATACCATATAAGTATATAAATATTCCCAACTATTTCTTTTTAGTATAGTGTCCTGGCAAGGTTACGTTCGAGGGGAGGATATCCGAGATTTTGGTATACGCATTCACTCGAGAGGGGTCGACCTCTACGTAAAATTTGACGAGGAATCGTTTAAGATAGGTTTCAAAGCTCTCAGATGCTTCCCTTCACCATTTTCAAACGCAAGTTTTTTGTTTTTTTTTTTTTTTCCTTATCAGAAGGTTGTCCTACAGACGGAAATTATTATTAAAACTCCTGTGACACTGAATTCTCATATATAGCCCTGGCCAGTTACGTTACTGTAGCGCCCGATCTAAGTATACGCGTATCGATAAGAACGGTTGTCCTAGACCTAAAATTTTACGACGAATCGATCTAGATAGGTCTCGACTCTCTATTTCTTTTTATTTTTCTGATATGCAGGGGGTTACCGCCCTGGCCAGGGCGGGAAAAACAAATAAATCTCGTACAGCTGTAGATTTGATAAAAGTTAAAACTGCCATCTCGTATTTGATATTCATCATGATTCAATAATTCACAAGCAATGTCCTAATCCCCCTCCCAGAAATGTACCAATATCAGTTTCTAGGTATTACATGAGTTGCAGGTGCAGACATTTGACAACTATCATTTTAACAAGTTCAGCACGTTACACCTACATGCAGAGGTTGTCAACGTGTAAATTTATTATTACCTTGATTTCATAACTAATAAAACTATTGGCGCCTAACTACCAGTTTAGCATGGTATGTACATGACGTATTGTTAGTGTAGTGCACAGTTGCAACGTAAACGAACTCACCTCTGCGTAAATGTACTTGAAGTCTGTGTGGGCTATGGCAAAACTGTACAAGTTGGTAAGTATACCCCGAACTGTACGTTCATAATACTCCATGTATGTTTCTAACCAACCTGCAAATACCTACATGATGAGTGCTGATATAGTGAAGTTCAGTGATTGCTTTTTAGAAGGAATAAAATCTTAAATTCGAAATATTGTCCTTTTGACAGGAACTCAACTTTATTTTCATCACAGCAGAACAGACGGTGATGTATATTCAAAAGTTAATCCTTTCAACCTTGATCAATATTGGATAATCACATTTATTTGATACAAATATTACAGCCAACATTTCATTCTCCCCTTCTACTTTACCTACCAGGATCACAGTGAGAATGTGGGACAAGGTAAACCTTGAGATGCTCTGTTGATGGCAAAGGTTCAAGGTTAGGAAACGATGACTTGTCTCTCCCTGAGACAGTGGGTCATTAAGTAATTAACTCATTTGCACTAGGTACAATACACAAGTCTCGTGTAAGTTTTGTTACAGTGTTTCATGCTATAATACTGAGTGATAATTAGAAGCAATCTGTCACACCTTATATTGACTACTTGGGCAATTGTCAATCTAACACACAAAGAAGTAATTAGCTGAGTTATAAGAAATACAGAGAAATAATGCAATACAATAAAATGCTACCTCCATGATCTGATTTGAAGTTAAGTGTCTCCACGAGCATAGAAACTTGTATCTGAGCTCCATTGTGCTCAATAGACTTCACTGCAGAACATCCACCAATTTCATCAGCAGCAGTTTCAGATGATTCATTTGGCACAAAGTCTGTCTGTAACACTTCTGGCCTCATATCAGGAGCAATTAGAGATGATTCATTTGGAACTGTGTATGTCTGTAACACTTCTGACCTCATATCAGCTGTTACCCCTCTCTGAATTGAAATGGTGCTGTGAAGTGTGACTGAACACAATATTATGATAATCAACCAACATATTAGATTACAGAAGCATATAAGATTACATCAGTAATGTTCGATTTTCTTATATATTATGATAATTACCATGATAACTTTAAATTCGAAATTATGCTTGTGTTTATTTAATATGTATTATGCATGGTCATGGCATAGCAGAAGACCTTACTACTGAGTAGTAAGGAGCAAGAATAAACTATGGTGAAAAGTATGTTATTTTTAACTTAATTCTGATATGCTTTACTGATGGATTTGTGATGTGCTGGTTACATCATTTGTGTAAAATTTGACATAGCTTGGTGACGTCACATGACCGGCACATCTTTAATCTGCCAAGTATAATAGGTGATTGTTGTGGCAGGTACTAAAAGTGAACCTGATATATATATCAGTAATGCAGCTAAATAGGATCAATGTTTTGCAAGGGGGAGGTGGGGCCAAGGGGTGCAGGTAGTTGGTTAATAAGCAAAATTTCAGTAGAAATATGAAATAGGCAGTGGTCTAGGCAATGAAGACTGATGTTTTCAGATAATAGTATAACCAACTCAAAAGGCTTTTTACACTTAATCTCTTATTTTCTGGGCAAAATTTTATCAAAGGATGAATCTGTCAGTGGATCCTAATCCTCTGCTGATTAGGTTTGTTGCAGTGATAACATCTAAAGAGAAATAAAAGCACTTACTGAGATTCTGTATTCTTTCTCGTGATGAAGAAGTAATAGAGTACAAAACATGAGGGTCAGCACAAGACCAATGAATAAACTCTTTTTAAGCTTACACCTCATTCTAGGAATATTATTTGTTGTAACAATTGGCTGTACGGTTGTTATACACCAATTTGTCACTTGTACTGATTTGTCACTATAATTGTTATTGGGGCTCCTATAATCAAATTAGTCGTCTGTTGCATACATGAAGTAAGGAAAATAAAACAAGTAATTTAATAAAATTACTTGTTTTATTAAATTACTTGTTTTATTTTCCTTACTTCATGTATGCAACAGACGACTAATTTGATTATAGGAGCCCCAGATTTTACCTCAAGAAACTTTATCTATCTGCCCTGACCCTAACCAAAATCCTAGCCTTAACCAAAGCCTAGACTCTAATCCTAAAGTTGAGTTACCTGATGCACAGTCTGTAGTCAATCAAATTATTCATCTGTCACAAACATAGTAATAATAGAATAATAGAAATGGAGTAAGAACACATGATAGTTAGTTTAGTTTAGTTTAAAATTTTGTCATACAACAACACGATTGGATACAATTCCTCGCCACACTTATTCACTCATCATGTACCCTAACAAGGTACTCGAAATACAACAATAAGTTAAAAAACATAAGCATTGTACCACAAGCAGGTACCAATCATAAATAACATAAGGCAGGCTCATTTCTTCATAATATACATACAGGTGAAAGCTTGCATTCTGCCACAAAATTTCCTATTCTGCTATTATAAAGTCATAACATATCAATTTTAAAAATACAAGAAACATAAACTGAAAAAATAATCCCAGTATAAAATAATGTATTAATGAGTATTAATATTTATACCTTTTTTCCTTGCTATAAAAGGATTGTCTAACAGGTAATTATTAAACTTATCTTTACGTGGTTTATAGTTGGGGCTTCCTTCAATCTTATCAATAATCAGGTTAGAAACTTCCCAAAAGTTATAACAAGAGTCATTCTTAGAATCATGCTTGAATTTATCCAAGTTGATCTTAAAACTAGTTACAGATTCAGAGTTCTTGACACTTCCTGGTAGTTTATTCCAGTAATTTTTTATTCTATCTGGAAGAAAACACATTCTAAGCTTACAAATATCCTTTTTAGAATTATTATTAACTTTACTCAAAATATTACTGCCTGAACGACTGACTTTAAAAACATTGCTTGCATAGTCAACCTTTCCTGAGATAACCTTGAATGTCTCTATAAGATCACCCCGAATTCTTCGTTCCCCTAAAGTGGTTAAATTCATAAAATCCAATCTCTCAGAATAAGATAAAAGCCCAATATTATCAGCTAAGCGTGTAAATCTTCTTTGAATTGACTCAATTTCTAAAATAGTACACCAATTACCATGATCTGAGGTAGGACTCCAGGCTTGAACACAATATTCTAGTTTGGGCCGAATTATTGCCTTGTAAACACGTGATAAAATCTTGGGGTCCCTATTCATCAAATTACGTGAGATCCAACCAATACATTTATTTGCATCCTTGATACAAGATCTGATATTATCATTCCATCCTAAACTATTACTCATAAGCAGGCCTAAATCTTTCTCTGTATTAACTTCTTCAAGCAAAATTCCATCTAAAAAATATTGATTCAATGGATTGTCATTATATGTTAAATGCATCACTTTACATTTTGTAGGATTAAACTTTAGCATCCATAAAGATTCCCATTCTTCTAATAGTTTCAAGTCGCTAATAACAGTATCTTTATTTCTGGCATTAACAATCAACTTCAAATCATCAGCAAATAATTTTGATATGTTTTCTAATCCATCAGGCAAGTCATTTATAAATAAGATGAAGAGTAAAGGGCCCAGAACTGAGCCTTGAGGGACACCTGAAAGAACTTTTCTTGTAGAAGAGTAACACCCACGAACACTAGTTCTCAGTAATCTGCCATGTAAAAAATCTCTTATGATTTCTAAAATAGGACCATTTACTCCATACTTTTCAAGCTTGACAAGCAAACGATAGTGGGGCACTGAATCAAAGGCCTTGCAAAAATCAAAATAAAATATGTCAACTGGACAATCTTGTTCAAGCATTTCCAGGATGGAGTCAATGGTTTCCAACAGATTAGACAAACATGACTTTCCTTCAACAAATCCATGTTGATCTTTATTCATTTTTCCATCAACAATCTTAAGAATATTTTTCCTCAAAAATTTCTCATAAACTTTACATAAAATGCAAGTCAAAGACACAGGTCTATAGTTTAAAGGATTGAGCTTAGAATCTTTCTTATGCAAGGCAATAACATTTGCTGTTTTCCATAATGATGGGATTTTCCTTTCCTCAATACATTTTTCATATAAGATTTTAATGCATTTTAAGAAGCCATTATTATCAGCAAGTGAATAAAGCAATTTAGGATGGATGTTATCAGGTCCAAAACTCTTGTATAAGTTCAGGCTCTTTAATTCATTGTAAATCTCTTCTTCATCAATATTAATTTCATTAACAAAGTCAACATCATCACCAGTTTTATAACAACTTTGAGGAAGGGGTCCAAGAGGTTCCTTCACAAAAACAGAAGAAAACGCATCTGCAAAGCACTCTGCAGTCTCGAAATCATTACTTGTCATTGAACCTTCTTCATCCTCTTTCCTCAATGTTGTAACAATAGATTTTACTTTACGTTGATTACGTAGATAGGAAAAGAAAGCCTTAGAGTTATGTTTTAAGTTGTTAGTTATTTTCTTCTCATAATTCAACTTGGATTTCATTTCTAACTCTTCATACGCTTGAGTTTTAAATAGTGCTAGGTTTAGATTAGAGGTATTAGGGGAATCATCAAAAGTACTCCAAGCTTTGTTTTTTGACTTCAGTGCTCGCTTAAGAGAGGAATTAACCCATGGCATGTTATAATCATTGTCACTTCCTGGCTTACCAGTCACAACAAAGGGGACGTCTTCTGTGATACTCAATAACTTGCCATGTATTTCTTCCCAAACTTTTTCTACATCCATATCACAACATGGTCTACTAAACTCCCAATTAATATCAAGAGACATTCGTAGAAGTTCTTCAGGTTCTAATTGGGCCCATTTCCTTTTCATGTCATCTACTTCATAATTGTGATTTACAGTTGGTTGAAAAAGGTTCAAATCGACAACAATAGAAACATGATCACTTTTGCCTAGTGGTTGGTGAATCTTAAAATCTCTTACAAGGGATTCATCAGTACAAAATATTTGATCAATGGTACTCTTTTGTATTGAAGATCCTACTTTACGTCTACGTGTGATTTCATCTGTTAAAAGCCAAGATAACCCATTGTTATGGACAATTTCTAACAAATTTTGCTGCATAACATTATTTCTATTGGCTGAATTTAAGGGCCCAGCAACATTGCCTGAAAGCCATGAGATTTCTGGGCAGTTGAAATCTCCTAAAATCAACTTTTCTATGTCTTCCCCATCAGCAAGGGAGACCTTGGACGAAAAATAATCAAGAAACTCATTGTTCTGACTTTCATTCAGTGATGCAGACCTATACATACATGCAATCAAAATTTTCCCAACATCAGTTTCAATTGTCAATGAGAGTGAGTCTATGCCATTATCATAACTTCCATCAATTACTTTGATAGATTTTCGTACATAAATAACAGAACCACCACCTTCACTAATAGTATCCTTCATACACTTGGTTCGGTCTAATTTAAAGTTACGATTCCCAATATAAGCATCAAAACCATTTATTCCAATTTCAGCCATTTCAAGATCTTCATGAAAAATGTTTCTGTTATACAAATTATATCTAAACATAGTGTATTAATCAATAATTTCAGTTCAGTAAGTTTTCCATAAAGATTATTTGCATTGGTATAATATACTTTCAAATTATTCTTCTTTGATGCTGAACATTCCAAGGATTTTTCTATTTCTGGTTCATCTCTTGAATCTGTTGTTCTCTCTGTCTCAATCTCTGTCTTCTCTGTTCTCTGAGAAAAAACTTGGCTTCCCTGTCTGCCTTACATAAATCCTCATTGATCCAGTGTGACCCACGCGTTTTATAACCCTTTCCACCATTATGCCAAAACACAGCAGCTTCAACACTCTTTAAAACAGCAACTAAAGGTCTTGGAATATTTTCTCCCTTTTCATTTTGTTGAATCCTGCCAGCTCTAAAACATGTTGAAATTTCTTGATTTTTCATTTCTACCTTGTCTGATGACAGATATTTAATATCATGAGCAATTCGTTGGTCACCAACAAGATTTGATGGGGCTTCAGGAACATTTGATACAACAACATTCTTTAATTTCTTCTGTCTTTCCATCTGCTCCACGCTAAGTGTCTTACACACATTCTTAACTAGAGCTGGGCCCCGTGCTGCATCTAATACTTCTTTCTGATTACATTTCATAACCTCTGCATAAGTTTTTACATCATTTTTAACACCACTTTGAACAGATTTGGTAGCTGAAACAAGGTCTTCTTTAACTGTAACAATTTCTTCTCTCACTGAATTCAGCTCTTCACGTACTATTTTCCTGATAACTTGATGAGATTCTGGGTCAGGATCTGTAGCATATTTAGCGTTCAGACAACAAAAACACCACCAATTTTTCAACAACTTTAAATGCTCAGGTGACAGCCCAGTCAGATTTACGCAGCCTGCATGGAACTTCCTTTCACACCGTACACAGCAAATCAATGAATCAGCTGCTTCAATAACAAGCTTTCTACAAACACAATAGTTGGCATTTCTGCCTGAAACAGAACACTTGAACACTTTGGGCTTCTGCCATGATGATGGACTTTTCTCTCCACCAGTTGAACTCCTCTTCTTCTTATAAGTTTTATTTGTCTTTCTACTATTGTTCACGACAGCCCAATCTCCATCTGAACAAATAACATCCTTCCAATTAGCATCATCAGTAGAGAAATCATTATCTTCAGTTTCAGTGGGTGGAGAATCAACATTATTAATCCTATGAAATGGAGTAGTAAAACCCTCCATCACAACAAACGAGTATCACAGGCACAAATTCCTGGATAATAGTAATAAGGAATACTGAAACAAAATGAACAAGTTTAATAAGCAAAAATACCTAATGTGCAATACCTAATGTGCAATAACATTCTAACATACTTATGTTGCATCGTATGGTATGTTAATATCAGAAGGCATGTTTCTTTTGAATAGCACATTATGTACAAAAGTCTTCTAAACTTTTTTTGTCTTACTTTCTTTCACCGGCCAAGGATGGCCCAAATGAATAACAACATTTATACATGACAAGATGATAACCCAAATGTTTTACTGAGCTAACCTAAATGTCCTATTCCTCATGATAAAACATTCAATTAATGGTATCACAAAAGGGCGGCAATATATTGAGATTTTAATCCCTAATGTTCCTATGTAAGTATATCAACCTTTTAAGCCAATGATATGGATTATACTTCAAATTGCTTCTAACAATTAATGGTCATTTAATACTTTTATGAAATATTAGACAGCTTGGTGATCTCTAGTCAATGGAAAATGAAAGTTATTCATTTATTTTTATGTGATGTATTTTTTTATTGTGATATTATGGAGTAAATAAAAAATTATTGTTTAACTTATTGTTTAACTCAGTAGGATTTTACCCTACCCTCCGCCGCGCGCCATTTTTTTCCGGGGGAGTCTGCAACACGACCCTCCAAATTTCCGAGTGTTGCGCGCTACGGATGGGTGAAATCCATTTAACTTATAGTGATATCTTTACCTTAATTAATAATTTGGAGATATTGTATTATTGTATATCAACAATTAAAGAATCAATCATTTAAAACAAATCGATCTGCAAGACTTTTGCCATGCCCATGCTTTAATGAATTATTGGAATACATTTGAAAATTCCTGATATTCATTGCTAGAATTTTTTGCTTTTATCTGTAACACTTTATTTCAAGAAAGATTTGTTTGAAAACCCTCGTGAGGGCACCGCTAAGGGCTTCTAAATATATTATATGTATCCATAAAAATATATATAACTGCAATACAATCAGTAAACGAATTCATGTTAACAATGTAGTGCCTGTCACTTAAAATGAAAAAATGCTTTTCCCATATTTACAAAGCACTGAACATGCAGCGAAGATATAATGAAAGAAAACCAATTCAGTTTTGTGTATCAAAAATATCAGCGCTAAAACTGTTCATTCCAACATCAAGCATATTCCCAAAACTTTAAATCAACAACGCGAAACAATTACGGGGGCGTGTCGAACTAACGCGTGCGCGGCGTTCTTGTGCGCTGCGTATTCGTGCGCGGCTTCCAGGTTGCGCCTGACAGGTAGTACAAATGTTTTCGCGCGTTACGCAAAAACATCTGTACTACGCTTGAGTCGGCACGATATGCCCCACACAAGAACGCCGCGAACGTGAAGTTTGCACTGTCTCCACGATTGTACTTGCTTTGATATCAAGTTTCAAGCAGCATCCTCACCACAGTTTTATTTGAATTAAACGTCTGTCTTAGTTAATATTCATTGTGACTTTAAAGAGGAAGCGTGATCAAGAGAAAAATGAAAGTATGTTTTGTAATCTAATGGAATATTCGAATTTTCAGAAAACAATCAGATCGTTTCATTGTAAATTAAATCTCTAACTTCTTCCAAAATTCTTTGTCCACTGCACGTCTGTCAAGAAAATACGCCAGTTTGATGTGTATTTCAAGTTTACATACGACAGCAAATTATTCTATTAAGTCCGACAGGTCTACAGTGAGCCTACCAGTGAGTTGAACTTCGTCACGATAACCAACCGACTGCAGGGAACACTTTCTCCCCCAAGATAGGACTACGTCCATTATACAGTACACTGTACAGGTGAGCGATATCAGCCTTCTCATTGTCTCAGAATACAGCGCAGCCTGAAATATCCCTTATTCATTCCATCGTGAAATCGGAATTTGTGTTCAATGATTGACATAGACACGCGCCTGTCGGTTCCATTTTGGGATACTTGAACTTCCCGAGGGCGCAGCCTTAGCACTTAGGGATGTATTCGGTTTTGACCCGAAGGGCGTGTTTGGGTACATTGAATTTGAACGGTGTACACAAGACACACCCTGTACCCACATTACCTTATATGGCGATAAGCAAAATGCTTCTTTATACATTACAAAAAAGTACATACTGGGTACAAATCGTGCGTTGGGTATCAACGCACTTGGTAGCACGTTATAAAATGTAGTAAACGACTCTATACAAAGAGTGCTACCCTTTAAATCGCTGAAAACTTGATTCACCAACCTGGATCTCTGGACAGGGAGGGGTTAGAGAACGTCTTGAACGAATTCTGCAGAACCACGAATCCTTTCAACAGAAACTCGTTATCTCCTTATCGTCATGGTGCTCATTAGTTCACCTTGTAGTATCCAACCACTAACCCAACTACCCAACATAGAATGTCTCGATGCTGCTTTATGCTATAGCTACGGTTAGTTCGACTACTATACGTCACTGGTGACAGTTTTAAAGAACCCACGGCGCCATGACTGAGAAGATGTCAGAGAAACTAGACCAGCTGATGAGAAGTTTTGAGGAGCTCCAGGCACAGCGAGAACAAGACTCAGCTCTAATAAAGGAATTGAAAGGGAAACTTGAGACTAAGGATGAGAAGGAAGGGCAGAGAGAGGCCCTGAACAAGGGTATCTCTCCCATATAAACGGCTCTGAGTGACGTCACAGATCTAAACGTCAATTTTTCTGTATCCTAAACCTAACCATAGCCCTAACCAAAACCCTAACCTTAATCCTAACCCTAAACCTAACAAATCCTGACCCTAATCCTGACCCTAACCCTAGTCCTTAAAGCGCTAGGTGCGCTTAATTATATTTTTCTGAGTGACGTCATTGTCATAGATAATGAAGGCTCCCGTTTATATGGGAGACGTACCTGAACAAGGAACTTCGGGAGTTGACAGAACGAGAAGCCCAAATAGAAGAAGAACTGAAAGAAGTGAAGCAGAAGAAGTCTCAGGTGAATATGGAGCTGGAGTCAGTGCAAGCCTGGGGCCACGCGAGTGGGGGACCGGCATTTGATGTCAGAGCCCCAGAGGAGAAGATAGTGATGACGTTCGGTGGTGAACAAAACTGCTCGGCAAGCCACCTCAGACAATTCATCGAACATTACAAGCTCATCAGGATGGTGAACATGAGGAATCTTCTCACCAATTGGGATGACCCAAGCTATAGGGCGGCGAAACTGAGGATAGCCTTGAAAGGAGCACCAGCAGAGTTCGTTGGCGAAGAAAGCAGCATGTTAAGAGACTGGACAGAGAATGATAACGAGATATTACGAAGACTGAAGGAGAGGTACATTGACTAGGGGGTGAACGCCAAATGCTAAATTAGCTCAGAATCGCTTGAAACCGACTGATATCTACTCAGTCAAATGTCCGCTGCCAGAAAATCGGTTTTTTGGAGAAAAAATTTTCGGCCGATCACGTGCTCTGATCACGTGACTATTTCGTCAATGCGCGCGCAGTGAAATTCCGTCTGCTATACGTCGTTTCCAGCGATTTTCTCTTACTTGAAGAATCGAGCGCTATCATTTTATATCGTCTTCTGATTGGCTGCTCATATGATGCGACATGATCAGAAACGCGTTAGGGAGCGTTATGTTATTGTTTACCCTCCGAAGTGAGTGAGTGGTATGTGATACGTTGTTGTTTAGTACTATTATATTGCTGTTTATATATTAATAACTACTCTCTTGGAACATGTGTAGCGATCAAACTTCGTTTTTTTGTGAGTTTTTGGAGTAGGTCAAGGTATAACTAGGATGTATTAATTATAGTTTTGCTGTCGATTATTTCTTCAAGCTTTTCCTTTTTTTTGCTGAGTTGCTGTATTCATCATTCCCTCGAAAACTCAAACTTTCATTTCACGAGTCACACCTCATCATCTTTCCCAGTCTCATCCCAGTCTCACACCGCACGCACCACTCATCGCACTCAGACACATCTTAATCCCATTGTCATTTCACCGACACTCCCAAACCGTACGGCATACCTATGAACCTCACTGCCACGTCTCATTTTATTCAGTTCCTTTAAACTTAAACTTAAAGTTGAAAAAATCACAATTAGATTGCTTTTTAATTTTTTTTAACTTATCATGGGAAGTAGAAATGTAGCAAATGCACCGTCGTTGGTTGAGATCGGAAGTTTTTAAACATACGCTGAAGTCGATTGAAATGAAATTCCCATGAATTAGCCTTTATTTTCAATCAACAGATAACCTTTAGTAATGTACTACTTGTAGATTAAATTGAATATAGGTAATGTACTTACACTTACAGCTGATCTATTCTTCGCAGTATCAATATGTAACATGTGAATATGTGAGAGCAGTCAGAGTTGAGAGTGATCAAGTATGCAAGCAGATAAATTTAGTAGATACTACGATGAAGATGTGGCTACTTTGGCCGAGCATGATACTGTGTTTCAATCCCTAGTTGAAATCCTTAAAAATGTCTGTCCAAGCCTCAAATCCTGTGATTTATTCATGTTGAGTGAATTTAAGAATAAGTTATTCTCTCTTGAACTATGTGACTCATTGAAACCGAGCCATTTGTATAGACTCCTAAGTCTCCATTTTGATAGAGCACCTCCTAAGAACAGGCAATCTAACATATTCATCGGGAGATTCAGTAAGTCGCCTAAGGCGAAATCGTGTATATATTTTCCCAGGGATCATCTTTGTTGTATTTTCAGTTTGATATTTCCTACTGCAGACAGTATTTCTCATCGTAACCTAGAGAAAGTGTGGCTTTCGCTTCATAAATACGTGAAACCTTGTAAAGGTGACTTGTCAGTGGAATTCGTATTTTCCGAAATTGATTCCTTATTCACTTCTCATGAAATGGCCTCGTTTTGTGTAGGATCAAAACAGGTTCCACTTCCACAGACACCTACGACCTCTCGTCGAGCAAATTCCACTGTTCCAACCGTTTCTGTAAGTTTAAATGACGAATCCCCTTCTTCTTTGCATTCAAACTCTAGAAAGAGTAGTAGAACAGTCAAGTCCCCTAATATTCGTAAGACGAAGACTAAGAGTTCACAGACGTCGTTTTCGTTGAAAAAGTTTAGTTTTACAACAAGATCTCAAATAAACCGTCTAAAGGAAAGTCAATGTAAGCTAAAAAGGAGTCTCAAAAGTCTGAAGGACAATTCTGCTGTTCTTCAGTTGGATAACGAGATTTTGCTCAAGGAATCTCGTGAGTTGGTGTCTAAGAATAATTATCTTACCACGCAGATACAGAAGCACATTGAGCAATATAGAGCGTTGAAGGATCAATATGATGGTCTCAAATCTCAATACAATAATGTCTGTAATGATCTTCTTGAGATGGAGGAGTTGAGAGATAACCTTGAGGAAATTGATACATGTACAAAAGATCCAGATTTTGACTCCAAGATAAGAGATCTTGAAACTTCAGTCCTAACAAATGAAGTGTTCCCTTCATTGGATATGCGTAGCAGCCGCGGATCAATCAACCCCAAAATTAATTTAGGTATAACCATTCTTCGACAGATTGGACATTGTTCGCTAGAAAAAACGATGCCAACATTGGTCCTGCTAGGAAATCTATTGTTTGGACAGCAGTGGGATTTCAGCAATGACGTCACCAAATCGAGGCAACGATCAATTGTCCCTGACAATGTTTCTGGCATTAAGCAACCTGCCATTAAAACTAGAAATATCAGTAACATTACTAAGGGAACTGCTCCAACTCAGGCCTACATTAGGAAATTTGAAAAGGAATTTTTAGAGCCTCAGTCACTGAAATCAGTCGCTGAGGAACTCAAATCTGATCTCACTGAATCATCGACACTGATGTATGACCACTGTTCTGTCAATAAATCGAAAGCCCAGACAACTGGGCTTATAAATACGGTGGTTGACCCTGAGACTGGAGAAAAAACATCTCACTACAGGAATCTTGGTCTCAATACAGTGGTGAGGACTGACACGTCTTCTACGTTTAACACAGTTGTAGGTGCTTTAAGGAACACTGCCGTCTTGGATTCATTAAGCACAGCTGATATTGATATTCATAAATCTATGAAAGACACCATTTCAAATGTCAATTATACAGTGGCAGATGGCGCTAGTGAGATGAAACCAGTCGCTGACCATATAGCAGGTCTCAAGCAAAACCTTGGCTTGGAGTCTTCACATACATACATACACTGCAACGCCCACGTATGCCCTGCGTTTGATCAGGCCATTGTCATCCAGCTAACGGACATAGCTAAAATGTTGTCACTAGAAGACCATATTGTAAAGGATTTCAATGCTAGTTTTTTCAAGAAAAACAATTCTGCAATTCTTACTATGGTTAGGGCTCTTTTTCTTATGCTAGGCCGTTCTACTAAAAATCAGGAATGGTCCCTTCACAGACACTTCCATTATTTCCTGCAAGATAATGGCAAACCTCTTGATAGATTCTTTGATCCGAGCAGCTCCCGATTTGGCCGTGACTCTGAAATGTGTTTCATACTCGCATGTAACTTTGACAATGTTTGTGATTTCATAGGCAAAATTTCGAAAGAAAACAGAATGTTTCGAGCATGTGAAGTATACATCCGTTGCCCATTCTTACGCGAGATTGTTATTGCAGTAGGTTTAATCTTTTATCACATTTTTGCTCCTTTCTTGGTTGCCATTGGGGCAGAGACTCAATTCGGTTACAAAGTTTTAAACCATGGTCAGTTATTGGAATTTTATCCGAATTTAAAGAATGCTCTAGAGGAGTTGACCAGGGACTCCAGCCCATTACTTAATATTGATAGGCTGCCTTTTTTAGTTAATTATCCCAATTTATGTAAAATTAACAAGAAGGTTTATGAGGTCATGAGTAATCAGCTTTTCCTTGAGATGGAACCTTTGATTGTTCAAGGTATCATAAATGCTGATATCATAATTCAAGTAGGAGTTTTAATCTGCGAGGAATTTTTGGTTGTGATCGACAGGCAGGTTGAGGAATTTTATGGCGGCCCAAACTCGATCGTTGGGCAGGCTGTGGCACGTGAACCTGAGCTGATGAATGGAGTGCCAACAACATCGCTTGCTTGTGAGCACAGTGTTGGAACTCTACGACAAAGCGTTCACAAGGCTCCATCTGCCAACATGGAGACCCATAGCCGTAGTCAGATCATCAAGACAAGTCCTTTTTTCCAATCTCTGATTAAGAAGAAAATTACGGCACACCAACTTGGGCAGATGATGATGGCCGCTAGAAAGTCGAAAACGTTTAAGATGTATGCACAGCACAAGAAAGACGATATCTCCAGGCTTCGGATTGAGCAGCAACAAGAACTAAAGCAGCTGGAGATGAAGCGTAGGAAAATTGTCCAATCTAAAAATGCTCTAGTCCTGGCAGTTAAGGAACATGATGGGCCTTGTGTTACACCAGCAGACGTTGATAAGCTGTGCCTGACCCTTAATTCTGACCACAAGAAAGCCATGGAGGCACTCTGGCTGGAAATAAAATATCAAAAGCAAGTTCTCCACAGTGATACCTTGACTGATTCTTCCTTGTTTTTGAGTAAACGTAAGGATAAGGTCAGTGGTAAATTCGTTGATGTTCCTCTTGAGGAGCGAAAAAGTAATTTGAAATCCATTGTTAAATGTAGCTCTGGTGAAGAGGAAGTCATGTTTGCCGTTGTATCACCTGGCGAGTTCATGGAAAAGGCTAGAGCTAAGCATGAAATCATGAAAACATACCCTCATCGTACTGCTAAAGATGTTGGGATCGACCTTGAATTTGATCGTTCTTTTTACGATGAACTGCCTGGGTTATCCCACATCGCTGTATACTACGATGATCCCACTCAACTGTGGTACCCAGGCAAAGTGATTAAGGTGAATATCAGTAGTGATTGTACTGAGTGCAAAGAATTTTCTTTGCCGGAATGTAACAATGGGTTTATGTTTTGTTTCGAGGTTCGGTTTTTCGAGAAGGTCAAGAGTAAGGCTAAGAAGTCTAAGGGCGCTGTGAATGAGAAGATTTTATGGTCATTCGATGATAGTTCGGGTTCGTATCATGTTCCGGTTTGTCAGGTAATTACATGTAAACCTAGCATTCAAGAAGAAAATCCAATCATTGTAGTAGGTACTGGTGTTGGTAGTTCCTCTGGGAAAATGAAGAGAAAGTCCTGTCCGAAAGCTCAAAATCATTTCTTGGTTGAAAATGCCTCAGAAATTGAGGAGGCTTTGGAGAGGAATGTGTTGTTCATGTTAAAAAATGATTGAACTTATAGATCAAAATATGCATGTGTTGAGCCGACTCGTATTGATACGGACTATAGAGTGTAACGTTATTTCATTATTTTAAATTTTACTTATAAAAAAACGAAAAAAATAAAAAAATTAAGATAACCACCGTGCAGTTTTATGAAATACTTGTGAGGGATAATGAACGACTACGGAAACCAACTCCCGGGAGCCCAGGTATGTTTTTTAAATGCACCCCAATTTTCCACGATTCTCAGGAACAATTTATTGTTTCAAATTGCTCAGTCTTATAAACAATAAATTCGGATGATGTCAATATACTGTGGCGTTTTAGTTTTACTTCTTTTTTTCAATTTAATGCGTTTTTAAACTCAAATACTAACAGTCAATAACTCGAATCTATTTTCAGATAGCCTTATAGGAACTTGCACTGTATCTCGCTGCGTCGACCTGTGAGCGATCTGACGCTGTCCTTCGTTGGGGATCAAGGGGAGTTGGTAGCTTGCATACTGATCAGCTTCAAGGAAGATTTCAACCTGTCAAATATTAAAAGGTACATATATATATTTCTCAATCGCTCTTGACTCACCCATTTTGACATAATTAATCACTTACTCATTCACTCATCGCTTGCACAATCACTCACTTAATCGCTAACTCATTCACTCACTCACTCACTCACTCACTCAATCAATCAATCAATCAATCAATCACTCAGTCAATCACTCATTCACTGACTCACTCAGTCAATCACTCATTCACTGTGACTCACTGGCCACTTGTAAGCCTTGTATTTTGCAACCTTAATCACTCACCCACTTATTGATCAATCGATTGGTTAATGGCCACATTGACAAATCGTCGCTAATTGGCACCCGTCCAGCGCTGATCGATAATGGGCCATTTAAGTCAGCGGTCGTAGGCGCTGATCAGAGCCGATGAAAAAACGGGACCGCGGAAGGCTTTCTTAATCTTTTTTTCTATGGGTGCTGATCAGCGGTAGATTGGTGCTGATCAGCGGTAGATCGGCGCTGATCTGTGGCTAGCACTAACCTGAGCGCTCTTAAATTTTCGTTCCGATCGTGCCAAGCCATAATTAAGTATCTGGTGAGATGGAATCGGCGGCTGTTCGGCGTCATCGACCAAGAATTTCCCTTTTTCCATCGGTACCTATGGGCATTGGGCGGTACTGCCGATCAGCACCTACCAGGCGCTGATCAGCGCTGGTCGGCGATCTCGCAATGTGGTAATTTTTAATCAGTTATCACCCACTCACCGGCCACTTGTAAACCTCACTGAATCACTCTCACACTCACTCATTCTGATTTCTTGCCCACTTACCCTCTCATTCACTCACTCATTCGTGACGCTCTCGTTCACTCTATCACTCACTCGACAGCCACAGTTCAGTGCACATTCACTGCAATCTGATACTCGTCTGACACTCGTTTTATAGCCACTCAAAAGTTGTTCTTGTTCCACTTCCATTTTTCACTGTGTAATGGTTGAAATTATCAGGGCAATGGTAACTTATAGTTCATGACACCTCAACTTTTCAGATGTATCCTCATCTTGGAAGCCATGCGAGTTGAATGGTCTTCCGTGTTGGAATGTTGAATGACTGCTCAGTACGCTCTCTACACTGTGTTTCCATTCCCGGAAGATGCTAATCCGGTAGGTATGTCACTGATCAGTTGAAGTTCAATCCCTCGTTAACTCAATCCCTCGTAAACTCAATCCCTTGTTAACCCGCAGATCCCTCGTTAACTCAATCCTTCATTTACTCAGTCCCTCGTAAACTCAATCCCTCTCAGTCTCAAACTCCCTTTCCCGAACATTCACCCAATAGCTCACTGACCCATTCACTCACTCACTCACTAACTCACTCACTCACTCACTCACTCAGAATCATATCCACTCAATTATATCGCTCACTCACTAATTACCGTCCGCTGCACTGATTGATCAATAACCGACACCGATCAGTTAAAACGCTTCCTATATACCTACCTGAACCTCTATTCCTCTATTCTATCGATGTTTAAAAACTTTATGTGTGGTTAACCGGTTATCAAGTGCGAATTTTGGTGATTTCCAAAATTTTGGAAATTCCTCGAAATATGCCGCTCTTTTCAATGATTATTTATTCTACACACGAGCAGTTTCATACACAGAAAAATTCCTGGAAAGGGGCGGTTCTTTTCAATAATTTGTTATTGTAGCAAGCCGCAAGGAGTGGAAAGTCTGGGAAAGGGAAACTTTTCCGGTCTCTTACCACATCCAAACAAAAGGTGGCATCTTTATATCACACGTCATTATGAAGGTTTGAAATAGTCACTCTTCGACGTTGGACTGCCTATTATTTTTGTCAGACACCCTCTGCACTTCGAACACTAATTCTAATTAGGTTACATTGCTCATCGCCTGAGAAATTTACACCCTTTTCCTGCTTCTTGTAGTAACAAACGCCATTTTGTCTGACGATAATGCTTGGACTGTCCAATTTGTGGTATTTTGTTTCATAAAATCGAATGACGAGGAAGAGCGGTTATTACATCTTGCTGATTGAGATTCTTACATATCAAAAAGTTGCAGAAATAACACGCTTATGTTATCACAATTTCTGGACACGAAAAATAGGCTGTCTACTGTGACGTCCTTATCAAGTGTTTGAATGAAGGAATCCATGAGACGAAACCGCTGTTTCTCCTTCTAAATCTATTTCTAATCAAACCCGAGAACTCGGTAAATCCAAATGTTTATTTAACAGACTTGATGGAGGCCGAAAAATCGTGTGTGGTACTGGTACACTTTGCGCTGCACAATCACCCTTGCCCAACTGGGGTGTACGACATTTCATTTAAGGATCACACTTCATCTCCCTGTCCTGACCCTGACCATAACCGTAACCGTAACCGAACCACTAACTCTAACCCATACCCAAACCCTGAAGCCCTGACCCTAGCCTTTGCGTAGAGTTGACATATTGCGAGATAAAGTGTCGTGAGATGAAATGTCCGTTCCTCCAACTGATGATCCATGATAGCCCTTGAGCACTAACTTTCACTTTTAGTCCTTAAATTAGTATTACAAATCATAATCCTTTGAAGCATGATTTACTGGATTGATATTACATAAATACATGTGAACTGACCTTGCATAGTTACGTACTGTCTATGAACGCCTACGTCCTACACGTATATTGGTTCATATTACCATTTGTAAGGCAGAGATATGAACGGATCAGTTCACAGTGGTTTGTAGATTACAATACTGAAACTTGGAACTGTGCTTTCAATTTTTCTGAATGCGTGGTAGCAAGGCACTGTCAATTCAGTATAATCAGTGCTTCAAAATGATTATTTTAGGAGAGTTTAACTATAATACAACTTTTCATTTTCGATCTATTTCAGTGGAACGATAGAAAGACTCCTGGGGGATTTAGCTATACGCGGTGAGAAGCAGCTCCAACACTTGAATACAGCGAAGTCATGGAGTACTGGAATCATTCCTTCTTAGACTCCTTGGCCTTTTTGGATTGGCTGACGGGACGGGCATGAGGACGTGGACTGAAATATTCATAAATCCCATCTATCTCTCCTTGATTTATCTTGGAGAATGAACGGTCTATTGAGCAGTTGTTATACCTGATGCTCTGATGAAGAGACTTAAATTGGTCACCAAATCCACTCAAATATGAATTGTATTTTTTCAAATGTCCATACCCATTTTCTCAGCATTTAATTTATTTTGTCATTTGAGTGAAATTAAGACTAAGAGTTTATAAGACGAGGGAAGTTGTTAAACCTAAAACATGTCCATAACTGTAGGCATCGATGGCATACATCGAGTGGATTAGGATATGACCCGTTTTAGTACACGACACTGGTATTTTTAATTGATGTTTTGGTTATATTATGGTCGTTATTATTTCATTAGGAAGAATATATTAACATTATGAGCACTTATTAAATTTAAACCGGCCCTTATATGAATTAATTTGACCTTTGAAATTCGGGTAGAAAAACTGATTTAAGCATTAGGGCCAGTTCAATTAAACGCTATATTAATATAATTGCCGCGAAGATTATGATAATTTATGCTATGTAATTCAAATTGATTGTTAATTTTACTATGTAATTCACATAATAATCGTGGTGAAAGTCCTATAAAGTAGTAAAGCGCTGTAATTGCCCAGTTCCATAAAGCACAGTTGTGATGAAACTCATGATATTGTTATTATTGACATATGTATAGGTACTGCATAATTGGTTTTCACACGATTTCAGCCATGCGAACTTCGGCCCAATTAATTTTGTAATCTCTAAACTCTTGGTCAAAAGGGCCGGTATAATACTACAGAATATGCTTCAAAATTATGCTATATTGGTTTGAGGACCTGGAAACAGAGGACGGTTATAAAATTGTGTCAGTATTGTAGGTACTTAAATCAATATATTTTCAATCCTTCCTCGCAATGGAATGCTGAAAAATTACCGCAACTCATATCCTAAAATGTGTGTACCATTTCTTAAATGTATAATTTAGTCGTTAGTTTAATATATCATCTATAATTTATTATCAGAAGAATGACTGATCAATATCATCCTAATTACGCTTAATTTTAATTAGTACATGAAATGGAGTTTTCAGCGTTAATTATCGATCCATTTTACATTTTACTTATCTATTGAGCTATTGTGCAATGAAAGGTTTTTAAAACAAATGAAAATATCGCCCGATCATAGACATATTGATGATAAACTACGTACACTCACTACTAATTACTAGTTAATACGAGTCGTATTAATTAACTTAAACAGGCCTGATTAAACAATTGCAGGCAATTTGTATCTGATTATTCTATTATTAGCTGATTAACGATATAAGGAATTGAAAATGAATTGAGGACAGCAAGATAATTGGTGTGTTTCATGGAGCACCGCTTCATATTGATTTTTGCTAAAATTCATTCTTAAATGCTATATTATCAGTGATCTTTGTATTGATTTTATATTTTAAGATTCCAGTATGTTGAACTGTTGAAAACTATTGTTTCATTAAGTCCATTCCTCACAAAATTCGAATGATGAAGCTTATAAAAGGCAGATAAGATGAAAAATTAAGTAAACTGTGACTCTATGAGTATTGTGTAACGGCCTTTCAATTTCAAAAATTGAGATTGCGCTGCGATGAACTGCGCGCAATTTATATCTAAATCGTGACGAATTGCGCGCAATTGTGACACAAAATGGCAATTTATCGTTTTCGTGAAGAAAACACCCTTACTCCTTAGTTTGATAATATACTGGACATGAATTATTGGGGAAAGGGTCTTCTGAAATTGCTTCAAATTTATATAGAAAGGGCATTTTGTAAGCACTCTCCAGTCATAGGTGTTCCCGTGATATCTAGTGCTGAATCATGTGACGTCACAGGATTTTGATTATTCATCACATGAAAACAACGCAAAATCTTGACAGCATGCGTGATTCTATGAAGCTATGACTGATGAGGTGATATCATAGAACTTCCTATTTCTAATTCAGTTGAACCTAGTACCCTCTTCACTTTCAGTTAATTTTCTGCTGTGTATTGTCTAATTAGACTATGCTAGTTAGCGTTCGTCTGCATCGTCTAGCCAATTAGAACTAATCAATACCTGGTAGTGGTAGTCAACTTAAACCTTCATTGAAATGGTTGATTGCTTGGTAACTGGCAACTGCGTGAATCTATATGATTCGGCATACCTAATTATTCATAATTATAATTAGCGTTTAATTAGACGATTCAGTGTAAGCAGAAGCTACTTAAAGTGTTAAACTGTTGATGTACATTGTACTGCCACGCAATTCAGCTTCGAGTTTTAGAGATCTTCATCTTGGCGCACGACCGTACTTATTGTGAAATTTACGATTTGCGCACAATTGTGGGCTTTATTGGTTTTCCGTGGTGATGGTGCTTTTTCGGCCATTTTTTGAGTTTTTCGCACGAAATTTTGCAGGCACCTCAGTTTGGTCATTTTGAACTTGGCACAAAAATTTCGGCGTAATCGCATCTAAATTGACCAATTTATGGCAGTTTTAAGCACAAAAACTCGAAAATTACACCCTTCCCGGTCGTATTTTTTCATGATTTTCTTGTGCCAAACAGATAATGAGGTGGTCCATCGATTCTGAAAATTTCAGACAAAACGGTTCAAAAATGACGAAATGAGCACTAAGTTTTTGACTCAGGAAAGTGAACATTTTATTTCGCGTGAAAAAGCATTACGACGTAGCATTCCGAGCGCGCAGCGCCTCCGTTCACCCCCTACATTGACACGGAGTCAATTGAACTGAGGATTATGGAGGCAGAAGAAGTCAGCCAGGAGAAGAATGAGCCGCTGACAGAATACCTCTCAAGAGTACAGAAGTTGGTTCGGCTCGCGTACCCAGAAGAGCCAGAAAATATCATAAATAAGCGGGTCAGGGATTCAAAATAATGATATCAGATCAGCAGTGATTAAAGAGAAATGGATGGTAGGGCAGGAAGCAAAACCACTGGAAGAAATTCTGCTTATTGCAGAAACAACAAGGAAGGCGCTGGTAGCCACAACAGTGACGGGGCAAGGGAAAAGCACGATTGGAGCAATTAAAAGAAGGTCAAGTGATGAATTCAGCACACCATCGACACGCTCGTCACGAACAGCCAGTGGGGAATCAACGGGGTCCTCAGCCTCAGGATCATCGGGCTACCCCAGGGGTACTAGAGGTGGCAGTAAGAACTCAGTCGAGTGTCTGTACTGCAAGAAGAAACACCCTGGGGGTTGGCGGGACTGCTTCAGCCGACTGAAGTTGGAGCCACAGTGGACACCGCCGAAAGGCAAGAGCAACACAGGTAATGCCAGAGTGTTGTCACGCACACCCGAGAGCGAGGATTTTTAGTGATCCCACCGGCGAGACCAGTGGGGGAGGAGGAGGATGCTGTTGAGAAACAGGTGATTGCCCAACAGGTGACCAAGGAGAAGACTACCAAAGAGAAACAGCCGGGAGTCAGGGACTTGGAGCATGGGATCAGCCTTGTGGACGGGACACAAGGCTCAGTACAGAGTGGAGGTCCCATGTCAGGACCCCGGTGGAAAGAAGTCAGGGAATTATAGGCGGCATCAACTCCAGGCCATGCGTTTGGCAGCTAGGCAGGGGTTGAACCAGACCCCCTACATCCAGATTAGGTGGAAGGAAAGCGGGACCGATTGTGGGGCACTGATTGATACAGGAGCAGATTGGTCGCTGATCTCGGTAGACGTGCTCTCAGAAGACGAACTGTGGCAGATACAGCCCACTCAGAAAAGCTGCCCGGGGATATCAGGAGACAAGGTCGATGTTGTAGGAGTAACGTGGAGAGATGTTCTTTTAGGGGAGAATGATACTAAAACAGTACACAACCAGAGATTCATCGTGGTACAAGATATTGTGACCAAAGTAATCCTGGGAGCTGATTTCTGGAGCAGGCTACCAGCCATGACGCTAGATTTCAACAAGGGTTACCTTAGTGTAGAAGGGCTGGGAATCAGGAAGAAGCTGTTTGAGACAGAGGACATCACCCAAGAGGAGAGGGAACCCCGGGAAGAGGAGGAGCCCGTCAAAATCTGTTTCATCCGGGCTAATGGATCAATCACCATCCCAGGAAATCATGAAGGACTGGTAGGAGGCCATGTGAAAGACTTGGTTGTAGGGAAGCCATATTTGGCAGAACCAGTGGGAGACGATGAGACATTTATCAGGATGGCCTATGGGATCATTGATGGGGCAGGACAGACCCATGTGAGGATGATAAATGTCGGACATGAACCCTACCAGATCAAAGAGGGCGAAATATTAGGGCAAGTTGAACTGAGACCAGTAAGGGTTTGCTCCAACCAAGCCGGTAGAGGGCTGGAGAGTGGACCCAAGCCCAAGAGGGGGTTGGAGATCGACAAAAAGCTGGACAAACAGCTTAGCAAAGAGCAACGGAAGGAGATGGCAGACCTGATCAGGAGGTATGATCACATCTTCTACACCGAGGGACCACTTCCCATCGTACGTATTGGAGTGGAACACACAATACGGGTAGATGAAAGGGCAGCCCCAATTGCCCACAGACCACGGAGGCTCAACCCTGAGATGGAAAAGGAGGTCAGGGAGGAGATTAAGAAAGTGAAGGAAATGGGGAGTATACAAGAGTCCAAGAGCCTGATACGTTTCCAGGTAGATAGGGAATCAGAATAACAAGTGATACTTCCAGGTTCAGGTTAAGACATTTACCCCTAAATAGGTTATATGGTTACAACAAGTCATTGATACAATATCAATATAATATCATTCATAATCATCAATATACTACACCCTTCCTTCCTCTTAAGATGAAAATTTATCCGCACGCACGTAATTAAATCCACAACAATTACATTACACACGTATGTGCGTCGCGCGCACTAAAAATATCAGAATGCAATTAAATCAAATAATTAAATTACCCTCGCGCGTTACGCAAAATAACATTAAATATGCGACTGTCCCATTATTGAATTAAAGAGAAAACGCACGAAATATCAAAATTTCCATTTCACGGATAATGTCCCTGTAAAACATGAATTTTCCTGTAAAATTATGATAAAACAACGTTAATAAATAATAAAACTGCACCATAATATTAAAATGAGTTATTCTCAGTAATCATGATCATTAAACGAACCTCAAATGATTTTAAAAGAACTTTAAATATAAAGCATCACACAATTTCTAAATGAAAGCTAACAAATTATAATTAAAAGAAAACCTGTTCAACAGGCAGAATCGCATTATAAGACGTAAAATTCGAATTTTCGCGATATTAGTCATAAATCGGCTCTATTTGAGTTTAAATCATGCATTCATATAATAAATCAGTTTATCAATAAATTAAAAAGAATAAATATCACACATTTTACTCGACAATGATATTGTCTACTACAACAATAAAATTTCACCTAACAATTCAAACCTAACACGACAGTTCATGTACACAGTTCATTCACCCCCTAATTTCTTATACGATAACCTCTCGGGAGGTTTGCTCACACGAGAACTAGAGCGAGTGACTGGCGGTGCAACTTTAGGTTGACTCGGTGTCGGCCTGTGTTCAGTATTTCGGTGCTCAATGCCTGGACTAGGGGAAACAGTATCGGGTTTGGTTAACGAATCTAGTCCAGTGGGCACGTTAACTTCAGGCAAGTTAACGGGAGGTAAACTAACTTCAGGCAAGTTAGCTGGGGTTTTGACATCAGTCGATTTCTCAGGTAACATTATGCTAGGCGAATCATACCGACTTATGAGTTGATCCACGTGTTTCCTGACCTCTCCATGAGTTCTCTCGATGACGTAAACCTTAGAACCTTCCTTTAACTTAACTACACCCTCATGCCAGCACTGATTTCTGACATTTCTGTACCTCACCTTATCGCCTACCTGGAACTCCCTGTAGTTATCCTTGTCGATAATAGTCTGTTCCTGTTTAGTGTTAGTAGCTTTACTAGGATAAAGCAGTGATAGTCGGGTACGGGTCGGTCGTCCAAACATCAGTGTCGATGGGCACTGTCGGGTGGTGCTGTGTGGTGTGTTACGATAAGATAAGAGCCAAGCTGCGAGATTCTTCCCTCTGTCTTTGTCAACATGGTTCATCTTCTTCATGCCTGCTTTCCACGTCTGAACCATTCTCTCTGCAAGTCCATTGCAGTACGGTGAGTAGGGTGGTATTGTAATGTGCTCAATACCGTTTCTCCGGAAGAATTCCTCGATCTCCTCTGAAACAAGCTGCGGTCCGTTGTCTGAAACGCAGACTCTGGGCAGTCCGTACGTACTGAAACATTTCCGTAGCTCCCTCACGGTCGCTGCAGAAGTCGTGTTGCCCCCATATCCACTATCTCCGGATACTTGCTGTAGGCATCCACGATGATCAGCCATTGTCTGTCAAACAGCTGTGCGAAGTCAATGTGAATTCGCTCCCACGGGTTTGTGGCAGGTGTCCACGGATGTGGAGCTGTCTTTGGCGGATTCCTCTGATTAGTCTGACATGCTTCGCAATGCTTAGAGATCCTCTCGATGTCTTCACACAACCCCGGCCACCAAACGTACGATCTGGCCAGTGACTTCATGCTGACTATGCCGGGATGGCATGCATGAATCAAATCCAACACGTCTGATCTGAGTCGTTCAGGAACAACAACTCTGGCGCCCCACAGTAGGCAGTTCTGCTCAACTGACAGCTCATTCCTTTTCATATGGTAGGGTTGTAGCTCGGGAGTCACGTCTCTTGTCCATCCATCATGTACGTATCTGATAACTTTGCTCAGGATCTTGTCAGTGGACGTGTACTTGCTGATTATCTGGTGGTTAATCAGCGGCTTCTCTTCATAAGATAAGCTAGCTAGGAATACATTAGTAACCTGCCTGCCTGAAAACTCAGTAATCTCCTGAAGACCTGAATTATCCACATCACTAGGTAACGGAAACCTGCTACATATATCAGCATTACAGTGGTTAGACGTACACCTGAACTTCAACCTGTAACGATAACTGGGGGGGATGAAGCCCAAAAAAAACCAAAAAAAACCAAAAAAAACCTAGCCCAAGAATCGGAAAAGGAGGGTGGGCCTTGGTTTTTTTTGGTTTTTTTTTGGTATTTTTGGTTTTTTTGGTTTTTTTGGTTTTTTTTGGTTTTTTTTGGGTTAGGTTTTTTCAAAAATTTTGACTTTTTCATGCCAATATGGATTGTTGATGCTATTAATGTGTTGTTATTGATATTACTATAGTTTCAAACAATATTCGTTAGTTTTATCGATGTTTTGGGTAATTTGTGGTGTTTTATATGACATTAAGGCATTGTTTTGGTGAACTATCAGCAAAGCACTGCTCAAGATTTGCCGAGGGTTAGCCAGCATGATCAGCAGGGGGTTAATAGTGGTCAGACTTGAATCACCAGGCCAGGAGGCCACTCAGTGCTGAAATAAGGACATAGGAGCCCTGCAAACTGCCAAGTGCTAGTGAACCAGGGGGTTTCTTAAGGCTCACTGATTTGCTCATGACTGATAAAGTTCAGACTAGTGTCATCTGAGATCAACAAGGTGTTTTGGAAAAGTCACCATTTCAAAGGATAGCCAAGGGTCGCCAGGGAGACAGTCACTTATGATTGTCCAATATCAAGGTATTGTAATGGTCAGAAGGAGCCAGGAGTTACAGTAGACAAGGTTAAGCAACGGGTCGCCATGCTACTATGGGATCAAAAGGCTTTTGAGGGAAGAAGTTGAGTGAGGACAATCAAGACATCAGATAATGCTAAAGGGGAGAATGGGAAGAAGGGGCCCTTTGCATCGAAAAGGCAAAAAGGTCCCAGGGTTTTTTTTCTTCTTCCAGGTTAAATAAAACGTCAAAAAAGGGGATGAAAATTATCCAAAATTTTTTTTTTGGGGGTTGGGGAGGGTTTGCCCCGGGGCATTATTCCTTCTTTTTAATAAATTTAAATTAAAAATTTTACTTTGGGTTTTAAATCTCAAAAATTCGGCCGAAAGGGGGCATAAAAATCCCCAGGGGTTTGGGGGCCTCCCGGGCAGTGGTGTTGGAATATTTTCTTTGGGTTTAAAGAGGGGGGAATGTGGGCCCAAAAAAAATTTCCCGGGGCTCAAAAGGGAGCAATAAGGGGAAACCCCTAAATAAAATTTCCTAAAAAAAATTGGGAAACTCAAGCTCATAACTCTATAATAAAGGAAAAAATTTCA
Source organism: Beroe forskalii (assembly GCA_011033025.1). Taxonomy (NCBI): domain Eukaryota; kingdom Metazoa; phylum Ctenophora; class Nuda; order Beroida; family Beroidae; genus Beroe; species Beroe forskalii. The sequence goes on along the minus strand of WFMF01000008.1, from coordinate 917,897 downwards.
AACCAAAAATTTTTATAAACCCCTTTATGTCCCGAACATAATTTTTTGCCCCAAACTCGATTGGACCTGACCTGGAAAAAGTACCCACCAGACTCCAGTGTAAGGAGTTAAGGATAGATGGTGAAAAATATTCAATTATATTCAGTAACCCCACAATTATAGGTCGTTTAGGCTACATACCAAGCTCCTGTGGATCTACAGTTATATGGTAGACATCATAAAACAATCAAATTTTAACCTAAAAATCGTTTGGAAAGGTGCTAGAAATTAATAAAATGTAACCCAAAAAAACCAAAAACACAAAAAAAACCAAAAAACCTGCTTAAAGAATCGGGGAAAAGTAGGGTGGGGGCTTGGTTTTTTGGGCTTCATCCCCATAACTGGATAAGTGAGGCCCACCCGCTGGATCGGGCCTGTGAATGCTCAATTATCTCCTTCTTCTCTCCGAAGAAGCAGAGCAGTGGTTTGTGGTCTTAGCCCGACCTCAGTCTCTAGGCGTAACGATGGAACTTCCTTACTCCCCACGAGACTCAAAGCCTCCTTCTCGATCTGTCCGTAGTTCTTCTCAGCCTTGTTCAGACTCCTGAGCGAACTCAATCGGTCTCTCTGTTCCATCTGGCATCACGTGGGATATGACTGCACTCAAACCTGCCTGACTGGCGTCTGTGTGTCTATCTTCACAGGCAGATCGGGATTATACTGTAATACAGTATCATTAAATAAAAGCTGCCTTCAGTCTGTCAAAAACTTCACCTTCCACTGCTCATCACTTAAATTCCCTTCCTCCTTACACCAGGTCTATTTTAATAGCTCTACCCCGGAGGCAGGGCCATGTTCTGAATGTACCTCGCACATAGTAATTCAAGGCACCCAAGAAAGAAGTCAGCTGCTGATATGTTTGTGGATAAGATGCCTTCTTTATCGTCTCCACCTTGTCTTCTAGAGGATAGATTCCACTAGCTGTGACTTTGTGTCCCAGATACGTCACCTGGTCCACATAGAATCGGCACTTATCGAGTCTGCACCGAAATCCTGACTCTTCCAATCTCTTCACAACCATAGCTACGTTCTGCATATATGCTCTTCTGAGGAGTTTCCTGATACATATATGATCCACCGACCTTTGTCATAAATTAAACAAAATCCCTTTCCCTTTTCACGAAAAAAGGTTTTTAGCACTGGCCCCCATACGGATCTTTTCGTTCAAACAATCCCAAAAAATTTTTCAGGGGTTAACATCTTCCTTTCTCAGACAAATAAACTGGTTTGCCTGCCCTTCCAAACTTTAAACTTCTTCCCCCCCTAAAGGGTTTGGAACATTCCCCATTCTTTGGGGAAAAAATTAAATTTCTTCAAAATCTAGCCCTTAGAAATTTACGTACCCAATTTCCAAAATCCAATTAAATGGGGCTTCACTTTAAAAAGGGGGCTTGCGAACTTCTGTAAAACCCTTTTTTGGACCCTTCCCTTTTCCCCGTCTTTTAAAACAATTTCCCTTTTCTCAAAAAAAACTCAGGTCCCTTTCTTTTCCGAGGCAAAGGGCCCTTTCATCCCCCCACGTGAAGCTCTGCCCCCGTTCCTTTACAACTCCCCCTCCCTTTCCCAAATATCACCCCTTCTTGACTTCCCTGAAAAGAACGCTTCAACACTCTTCTCTGTTGGAAACTGATCTAGAAACAGTCTCCCTGAAATAAGGTTTTACCTCCTCCTTTGGAAACTGCTCTGAAACAAAGTCCCACAATAACTTGACCTTTGGTCCTGTGGAAACTGCTCTGCAACAGTCTCCTTGCCAACCCTGTCTTAGACCCGACCTCCTTCCTCCTGGTTTCTACATGCTTTGCTATAAACCTGCTAAGCCAGTTCTCACCGAAAACTACTCTAATCCAGTCTCGACCAAAGAGACTTGGGAATGGTCCCTCAACAACATGGATTTTCAAATTCGGATATTCAACACCATCTAACTTAGCAGTTACTGAACACTCACTCACATTCTTAACTAAATCCCCATTTGCCACTCTGATGACTCGCTGGGAAGGCCTAGATATTACATTAGGTATTCCATTCAATGAAGATCTACTCACAATAGTGAGCTGTGAACCTGTATCAAGTTCCATCTCTATTGGAGATGAATTAACAGAAACGTTAATCAGAATGTTTATTTCAGGTGTCTGCTGGGTTACTTTGCGTCTCATCTAGCCCGTCGCCCCTGTTTGAGATGCTGAGAGTGGCGGCCGCCCCAGCTAGCTCCCCGTGCACGGATTGGTGCTCTGGTTCCCTTGTCCCCCGGAGCACCTCCCTTCTTCATCATGACAAAAGGAAAACAACGTGGTAAATCGGGGGACCTCAAACCCCTCGCGGCATCCTTAGCTGCAAGAGCATCCAGGTCTACTGGAAACTCACCTGCAGCTGCCCCTCCAAGTAATCGGAAAATGTCTGTGCCTGCCAAAGACTTAAAGACGAACCTAACTGCTGATCTCAGCGACACAGATGAAATTGTGGTGGTTGATGACCTAGAAACGACATCTGTCATCACAAAGCCTACACCTATGCTGACTCAGTGCCCTTGCGGCATGTTTGATCGCAAATGTACTGGCATTAAATGCTCAGTATGTGACAAAGACTGGCACATGGAGTGCTGTAATCTAACTGGTGTCACCCCAACTGTCGCTAGGAAGCTTGAAACCAACAAATGGAACTGTCCTTGGTGCTTCCAAACAGAATTTGAAAATCCAGACTCAAAAGCTGGTACAGACACTGCTGTGTCCCTAAAGAGCTTCATGGCCAGTATTGAACGGGTGAAAAGCTGCACAGAAGAACTGAATGATGGCGTCACATCGGTTGAATTTTTCAATCAGCATGTGAAACATCTGATTCTTGACGATGAAAAGTTCAAGGAGCATAGTGAAAAGATTGCAGAACTCTTCTGACATCAAGAGCATCAAAGATGATGTCAGTAAATGTCTATTGGGAGAGCTGATGACTCTTCTGAACTCGAGGACTTAAAGGCTTCATCAACGCTAAGCTAACCCAGGAAAGTTCACCGGGACTTAGTTCACTGAAGGATGAAATTGGTCAGCTGAGGAGCAGATGAATGAACTGGTCAACAAACCGAGAGGACCATTTCTCCTGAACTCAGCGAGTCAATTCAAAATATCTCTAAGCTTCCATTCGAGGAGATTTCAAGATTGGCGAAATGTTGCTGCTTTCTCTGAGCAGATCTCAACTATGAAACAATCTGTGATCAGGTCATCGGCAAACAGTGTAGACAGGGCAACACCACCACCCGTAGCCATGCAGCCAAACACTGTTTCTGCCTCACCTTTCAAACAGGAATAGGGAGGTCTGCAGGCCTTTCACCCTGTACAAAGATGAAGCAGTCACCTCTGAAATGAAGCAAGAACTTGTTGAATTTTTGGAGAGTGTTGAAGGCTCCTTCAAGACTGTTGGAACTGAAAGTGCCCGAGACGTTATTTACTATAGCCAATATCGATACAGGTACAGTGGAGGGGAGCACCAACCAGAGCCTTTCCCTGAAGCGGTCAAGAAACTCATAGAGTCCATCACACCTGCCCTTCCTAATCCAGAATCCACCATCAATTCCTGCTTAATAAGCCGCTACATGACTGGAGCCAACTGTATCCCTCCTCATAGGGATGACGAACCTGTCATCAACCCTGACTCAGATATAGTGACCGTCACAATTGGTGCAGAACGCACAATGTCTTTTGTCAGTAATGATGGGCAATCGTCTGAGCAACAAATACTGAAAGACAGAAGTCTTATTGTCCAGCAGGTTTGCACAGGATTTTTGGGTCCATAGCATAGACCCATGTGAAACATCAAGTGTAAGATACAGTTTCACATTCCGTCACATTGACCCCCATTTCCTGAACAGTACCATCATTCTTGGTGACTCCAACACTGTCAATATCAAGTTTGGAGATGGAATTGGTGCTCGGTGCCTGGATGCCGGGTAAAGGGTGAAGGTGGGGCACATTGATGCCATACCAGAACCTGAGAAAATCGGACCTTACCGAACATCGTTATATACACACCGGTATAAACAGCATAAACTGCAGTCAAAGATACAGGAAATCAAATAGGGCCCTCGTCGATGGCTTGGAAACAAAAGTACGAAACATTTGTGAAATGTATCCCAAAGCCAAGGTTTACATCAGCCTTCTTCTTCCAACACGGTCAAGACCCCTGAATCACCGTGTACATGATTTCAACAATCTTATAATGGACATGACATGCAGTATGAGTAGGGTGTGTATTATCGAGCATTCATTGTTCGGTGACTTTCTGACAGATGAACATGGCAGATGGAGGAAGGAATCAGAGACCTCGAACATCTTCACTCCAAAGACTGAAGACATACTTCATCTCGGTAGAAAGGGTATCAGTCTACTGGCCAAACTCTTTAAGAAAACCGTGACTGGGAAGGCAGGTTCTGAGTCTGTTAACAGATTTAACGGAGGTCGTGGTGGCTATAGGAGGGCTGTAGGTGGAGGTGACCGAAGGAGATCAGGTGGTGCACAGGAGAGCCCTACTCATGATGGTTTCCAACCGTGATGAGGAGGAGTTCAATATGAGAGTTACCAGGGAGAGTTGCAAGGTATGTAAAAAGTGTATCCTGACTCATAACCGTATCAATACATGTCAAAAATGCAATGTTGTTTACCATGCAGAGTGCTCCAGAACAAATTTTAAGTTTAATCACCTGACAAGGCAATGGCAATGTCTTGAATGTATAACAAATTATGTACCAAGGTATAACCCGTTCAATGACCTTGAATCAGATAGGCATGAGCAATTTGATTTGCAGCAACTGGATGACGTAACGACCATTGGTGAAATTCTTAATTCCTGCCAATCACATGACAGTACAGGCTTTAAACGTGCTAAGAATGATATCTCAAAAACAAAAAGCACATTTTCGTTTCTCTTTAATAACATTGATGGGAATGCTTCTAATTTTGATAGTTTTCTAGCTGACATAAGTCAGTATGACATGAAGTTCTCTGCAATAGCATTAGCTGAAACTAACTGTGATGAGGCAAATAAGGGCCTATACAATATCCCCGGTTATGAGTCTGAGTACAACTCAAAAATTGCCAACAAATCTAAAGGTAGTGGCTTGGGAATTTATATTGATAATGGATTTCAGTTTAACAGGATTGAGAAATTTTGCAACTGCACTGAAAATTTTGAATCCTTGTTCATAGAAGTAACTAGTACTGATACTCCACAAATTATTGGAACTGTTTATAGACCACCAAGTGGCAATGAACAAAAATTTTACAAGGAATTTGATGATCTTCTCAGGGAACTGCCCAGTGAAAATGTGCACATTTCAGGTGATTTTAATATTGACCTACTTTCTAGAGGGAGTGATGAGTTTGAACAACTTGTTTATGAAAAAAACTTAATACCAACTATTTCCATTGCAACTCACGAAAAGCCAGGCTGTAAAGCTTCCCTCATTGATAATTTATTGATAAATTCAACAGGTCAATTGTTACTATCTGGTGTCCTCAAATCTAGAGTATCACACCATTTTCCAGTCTTCAATATTTTTGAATGTAGCTCACCCAGTAAAGCAAACCCTGAGAAGAGATGCCCTAAATATGATATGTCTGAGACTAATATTGCGCAATTCATCTCAGACGTAGAAACAAAACTATCAAGTCAAAGTCCAAACTATGATTATCATGAACATAACTTTAATGGTTTCGTATCATTCCTCCAGGGGAAAATCAATGATATATTTCTAGTTGATGAAAATTTATATTCGAAATCTAAACGGAATAAGCTTTTTAATCCATGGATTACAAATGGAATCATAGCATCAGTAAAACGTAAGGTCTACTTCTATGAACAATGGAAAAAGTCATGCAATGATGAAAATAAATTGGGCGATGAAGAACTCTATCTGCGGTACAAAGGTTTTAGATTTGAGCTAAGGAAGTTAATCAAAATAATAATAATAATAATAATAATAGTTGAACTTTAAACACTACTTTAAAGATAACTTTTACTCAGCAGTGTTGAAACTAATTACCTACAAATATGAATTAAGATACCAGAAAGTTATTATCAAAGTGAGCAATAAATTATTATGCAGTTTAGAAAAGGTTAATGTTTATGTCAGCTTAAAACCACAATCAAAAATATGCGCAATCATAAACATAAAGAATTAGCTATATAATTTATCTACTTCTACAAATTGAGTCTAAATAAATAAGTTTTCAGTTTTTGATTTGAATTCATTAACATTAGCTGCTGAAGAGATGTTAGCTGGGAGTCTATTGCAAATCCTTGGAGCAATATGAGAAAAACATCTTTACCATATTTAGAGTTCGAAAAGGGTGTAACAAGTCTAATAACATGTCCATGATGAGCATACTTAAACATATCCTGGATGTAAAAGGAGCAGTTCCAATAATAGCCTTGTATGTCAGCAATGCAATTTTGAATAGTATTCTTTTTCTGATATCAAGCCAGTGCAAAGTTGTGAGGTCTTCACCAAGATGGTCATATTTGAATTTACCTGTTATTACCTTGCTTGCTGCATTCTGAATCAACTGTAACTGGTTTATCTGCCTTTCACCAGCTCCTATATAAGGGCATTACAGTAGTCAAGACAAGATAAGACCATACTATTGACAACTAATTTCATACAGCTTTCAGGTAAAAGCTGTCTAATTTTTCTAAGGTTCCTGATTGTATGGAAGCATTTCTTTTTCAGCGATACAATCTGTTCATCAAATTGTAGTCTACTATCGATCCTGAAACCTAAACTCTTAACAGATGAAACGAACATGATGTTTGTGAACTGAGTAAGAGCAACTCCACTTAATATCTATTTCTCTCAGAACATTACTTGGTCCCAATACTATGATCTCAGTTTTTGGACCTATTCAGCTGAAGGTAGAACTGAGACATCCATTTTCAATGGTATGAAAACAGTTTGTAAGCTCCTGAGTTATCACTTGAACTTGCTGAGCAGGACTGAAAGCTTTAAGAACTTGATGGTCATCAGCATATCCTATGATATCAAAATTTAGCTTTTTACAAGATGATAAATTGATCTGAGATACAGATTAAACAGAACAGGTCCCAGGACAGACCCCTGTGGTACCGAAACGTATTGTGATGCTCTCAGATGTTGTACTACCAAGTCGAATTCTTTGTGACCTGCCTTTTAGAAAACTAGTGAACCATGCTAGAGCAGCAGTACCCCTTATTCCTATTTCATTTTTGAGTATTTGTAGCAAAAGATTGTGATCAACAGTATCAAATGCAGCACTCAGATCCAATATCATTATGATAGTCGCAGTTCTTTCATCTGCAGCAATTAAGACATCATTTACAACCTTAACTAGAAGAGTCTCAGTGCTATGATTTGTCTTGTATGCAAACTGTTCAGGACACTGGAGTTCATTTCTGCTAAGATGATCATTAAGCCGTTTTAACACAACTCTTTCAATCAATTTACCCAGAAAAGTTAGATTTGATACTGGCCTGTAATTCTTTCAGAACATTGTTATCAAGGCTTTCACCCTTAATAATGGGGATTATGTCTGCCATTTTAACACCATCCATACTACCAGAAGACAAGGATAGGTTTACAAGTTTGACTAAATGAGGTAGCAGACAAGACATATTCTCCTTGTATAAATTCTGAGGTAATATGTCAGTCTGTGAGCAATTAATTCCACACTCATCAATTATGGCCTTCAATTCGCATTCAGTGGTTGGTTCAAACTCTATTAACAGTGATGGGCATGATTCAGGAGTACTAGGTTCTGATGATATGGGGACTTTGTCTCTTATATCACTGATTTTGTTAACAAAATACTGATTAAATTCATCAGCAAGAGTATTTATGTCATCTATATGATCTGGGAGCACTGTTGTCTGTTTTCTATCAAGAACTCTGTTCACCATCTTATACAAAGTTCTGGTTTATGACTAGCATTTTCAATCCTTTTCTCAAGATAATCTCGTTTTTTCTGCTTTGCAAGTTTATTTGCTTCTATACAAAGGTTTTGATAAAGGATGTAGTCATTTTCAGATCTATGTCTTTGATTCAGCCTTTCGCCGCAATTTTCTCAGTTCACGATATTCTTGATCGAACCAGGTGCTTTATCAACAACTGATATCATTCTTAACAAGAGAAATTATTATTATAAGAAATTTGAAAATGTACAAGGTAACATGAAAAAAACGTGGCAACTGATAAATGATCTTCGAGGAAAATCAAAAACTAATATAAAGGCATCATTCATAATAAATGGTCAAGTAGTACAAGACAGAAGAGAAATTGCAAAAGAGTTCAATATTTTCTTCTCTTCTATTGCTAGAAACCTTAATACAAAAGTATACTCTTCAACACTACCAACTAGTCCAAGTGAACCAGGTGATAGATTCTCCAAATTTTTAGACCCTAAGAAAAGATCATGCAACAGTTTTTTCATGTCCCCTTGTACAAAAGATGAGATTACTGATATAGTTAGGGGGCTTGAAACTGGTAAAGCCAGTGACATCCCAATTGCACTCTTGAAAAAATCTTTAGCTACTTTATTGGACCCTTTGTATGGATTCTTTAATTACTTTATTACTCACGGAATTTTCCCAAACATCCTTAAGAGAGCATCTGTGACTCCAGTGTTTAAAAAAGGAGACTCAAGATATCTTGATAATTATCGACCTGTTTCTACCCTACCACTCCTTGGGAAAATTCTGGAGAAACTTATTTATAACCGTTTGTATAGCTTTTTCTCAGCAAACAATACAATATACGAAAATCAGTATGGTTTCCGAAAAAACCATTCGACAAGCCACGCTGTAAATTTTTCTGTGAAACAAATTATAAACGAAATAGAGAAGAAAAGACATGTAATTGGTATATTTATAGACCTTAGCAAAGCATTTGATACAATTTCTCATGAAAAGCTAATTTATAAGTTAAATTTCTATGGAATTAGAGGTATCAGTCTTAAACTGATCAAAAGCTATCTTTCTGGAAGAGTACAATCTACAAAGTTTCAATCAGAAAATTCTGAGGAAAGCAATATTGAGTATGGCGTGCCACAAGGGTCCGTTTTAGGACCTTTGTTGTTTTTGATATATGTGAATGACATTGTGACAGTGTCAAACACTGGAAAATTTGTATTGTATGCTGATGACACGAATATTTTTGTCTCTGCTGATTCTGAAGCTGAAGCGTATAAGAAAACACAACAAGTTCTGGATGCTATCTATGATTATATGTACGCCAATCAGCTCCATATTAATGTTGAAAAGAGCTGTTACATGCATTTTAGGCATGCATACTCCAACAAAGAAAGACTAGTCTGTGCTAGAACAGACCGCACATATGATAGATTATTCTCTTTGAAGCTATGCACCAAAAAATTGAAGCAGGTATCAAAAGTCAAGTTCAAGTTCGAAAAATTAAAATGGGTTGTTATTGACGAAAAAAATTAGGAAAATTTGGGAAAAAAATGATCATATTGTAATTTGGGGATCTTTTCAAGTCATTACCTTGTTAAAACTGAAAAACGTCATTTAAATATTGTTGAAAAAATGGGGGATTTTTTAAAAGAGTCCCCAAATTACAACCTTTATAAATAGACCTCCTAAGGCAAGTATTGTTATGATTAAAAGAGTCAAAAAATTTATTCCTTCAAAGGAATATCTTAAATTATATAATTCTCTCTTCTTACCTCATGTTACATACTGTATCTCGGTATGGGGTGGAGTATCTGATTATAAACTTGCAAAAATATTTTCTATACAGAAAAGATGTGTACGCCTCCTATTTGGAACTGAGTTGACTTTTGACCACCCCGAATACTATAGGACATGTGCTAGAGCGAGAACTTTTACTGAACACACAGCTCCCAAGAATTTTGTGCTCGAACATACAATACCATTATTCAACAAAAATGGGTTTTTGAATCTGAGGAATTTGTATAAGTACTCTACCCTAATTGAAACCTTCAACATACTTAAATACAAATGTCCTATAGCACTCTATGAATTATTTACACTCAGCAGCCAGAACAATAAAATATCCTTATTACTACCTAACGTAACACTTGAAATTGGATTGCAGAGCTTTGTGTTCAGTGCTTCCAAACTTTGGAACCAGTATACTAGATCCATGTTTGAAAAATGTAGTGCAAATATTAGTGGGATTGTGGTACCCGGTTCAACAAAAAACTCTGACCTATCAGCATCTGTATCAGCTATCAAATCTAGAATCAAAAACACGCTCCTTAGTGAACAAAAAGTGGGTGTGAAATAACATGGTGAAATCGTCTTCCAAATTGCAACTCTTTCTGTGATACCAAAAAATTTACTTTAATTCTGATATTTCTTATTGAAAGTCTTGAAGTATCAGAAAGCCAGGTCTCCTCGGTGAAAGGAAGGTGGTTTAGGCCTTAGATGACAGGTAGGTGTCTCAGAGCTCAGGTATTTAGGTATTTAGGACAGATAGTGACTGAAAGGCTCTTTTTACCAGGTTTTTATTGTTGTTCTACATTGTAGATCGAGGTATGAATTTTTTATTTATTATCTTTTACTTTTTAAATGCTATATACCTTCGATGTGATTTATTTAATGAAATTTTTCCATTTCACTTTAATTTATTAGATTGCCTAAGGCGCCCATTTGATTAACCAACAGACTATCAATAGGTTTTAGAATACATAATATGGTTGGATGTGCCCTTCAGACAGATTGATAATTATCTAAAGATAATATTATCTATAGAAACTTTACTAGTCAAAACATGAACACATAATTCTTCGCTAGGAATGTGGAAGTCGGTATGAGTTGGTATGGTAGCTACTGTTTGCATTTGGAATGGTCATTTTCCAAGTTAAAAGACAGGGAATGTCCGTCGGCCCATATGCTGGCAGTGGGTATTTTGCTGACTTAGCTGGCTTCCTGCATAGTGTACCCTGCGGTATACCTACTTGGCGCTTGAAATTGATATTCAAAAACAGTCTGTTGTAAAATTAGCTGATTCGGGCAAACCAACTCCACATGTGACATTTCTGAACGTGAAAATGTAATCTTGTGAAACAAATCTTTACACTGAAGGGTAGCCTATCATTAATATTTATAAATATATTTGATATGATTTGATTGTAAAGTGCCGAAAAATTTATTAAACGTTGTTTCTCTATTAAACGTTGTTTCTCTAGGTTTACTATCAACATTATTTGAATTATAAAAGGAATCAACATAGTGCAAGATTGACACATCATTATCAGAATCACTGTTTTGATCAAATTCAGTGTATTTCACATTGGGATTTCTACTTTTGTTTTGAAAACAATTTTTCTTAGCATGCCCTGTTTTCTTGCAAACAAAACACACAGTTTTACAGACTTTGTCTGTACATTTAGAAGTAGTGAGTTTCAACTTACAAAACTTGCATGTAGGTCCAGAAGATGGCGATGGTTTCTTCTTATCCCCAGGTTTACCTGACTTCCAAGCCGATCCCCCTTTCTTGAACGATGAGGTTCCATGCGCCCCCACTGCAGAATCCAAGGATCCACCAATAGCCTTCGACTCTGATGCTGCCTGCTCTCTAGCTAGAGCCTTGCTATATGCCTCTTCCAGCGTCAAGTCCCTATCATCAGATAATAAAGCCTTCCTGATGGAGTCCTCCCGCAATCCACAGATAAAACGGTCACGCAATGCTTGGTCATAAAAGTTTTCGAACTTGCAATGCTCAGCTGCCTTGTGAAGTTCAGAAAGATAGTCAGTGACTGAACGTCCCCCTTGAGCAACCTGGTTGAACTTGTGTCTGTCTACCATCACAATGTGCTTAGGACATATGTGATCTGAAAGAGTTGTCTTCAGAGTTTTGAATGGTCTTGAGTTGGGCTTTGCAGGGGATGTTAAACTCTTTATGATTTCATACCCATGCTCCCCAATGTATGATAACAAAGTTGCTACACGCTTCCTATCATCCTCAATGTCCTCCATTACAAAATACTCCTCCAACCTCTCCAACCAGCTGTCAAGGCAGTTTGCTTGCCCATTTCATGGATCCAAAGCTGTCCTCGTCGCCATTTGATACGTTTCCAGGTAGATAGGGAATCAGAATAACAAGTGATACTTCCAGGTTCAGGTTAAGACATTTACCCCTAAATAGGTTATATGGTTACAACAAGTCATTGATACAATATCAATATAATATCATTCATAATCATCAATATACTACAGAGCCCATGGGCAGCACCAATCGTGTGTGCCAGGAGAGCGGATGGGAAGTTGAGGCTGGCCATTGATTACAGGGGTTTAAACGAGGTATCATCCCCAGCAACACTCCACCCAATACCCATAATCGAGGATTTGATTGACAGACTAGGCACAGCAAAATACTTCACAACCCTGGATGCAAAATCAGGTTACCACCAAATGCCCCTGAAGAAGGAAGATGCTGAAGCCACAGCATTTGTTGTCCCATGGGGGCATTACGAGTGGTGCGAGGGAACCCCCTTCGGGCTAAAAGGGGCAGGATACTCCTTCCAGTGGATGATGAACAAGATCCTGGGAGAGTGTAACTACACCATCGCACTGTGCTACCTGGACGACATCTTGGTGTGGAGCATGGATTGGAAAGAACACATGGAGAGACTCCAGATAGTGTTCGAAAAGATAGAGCTGAGTGGCTTGTCACTGTCATTCAGCAAGTGCCAGTTTGGGGTGCAAGAAGTGAACTACCTGGGTTGCGTGATAACACAGGGAATGATGAAGATCAGTGAGCAAAGGGTGGAGGACCTCAGAAAAACCAACCCGCCCAAAACAGTGAAGGACCTCAGAAGAGCACTGGGAGCCTTCTCGTATGTCCAAAGATGGATACCTGGATGAGCAGAAGTAGCAAAACCTTTGTACAAGTTGCTTGAGGACAGTGAGCCAAGATCACGACTCAAGTGGGATGAGGGAGCAAACGAGGCTTTCCAGGAGATAAAGAAGCTGATCGCTAACGCCGTTGCCCTGTCGATTCCCAATCACACAGAACCATTTGTAGTGGTCACAGATTGCAGTGATACGGCGGCAGGAGCGATGTTAGCCCAGAATGACAGGGAAAATCAGGAGGCCCTGAAACCGGTGGCGTTCTTCCATCACAGCCTAACAAAAGCAGAGGAAAGGTACGATACCACAGAGAAAGAGCTTCTGGCGGTAGTTTTGGTACTCAAGAAGTATAGGGTTTACTTAACCCAGAAATTCAGACTAATAACAGACCACAGTGCACTACGTTGGCTAAAATCGCTGAATGTGGAGGATCAGAAAGGAAGGAGATATCGGTGGATCGAATCACTACAGCAGTTTGACTTCGAGGTGGTGCACAAGGCCGGCAGAAGTAAAGAGCTATCTATGGCTGACTTCCTGTCCAGAGTGGACAGGAACGGAAACTGCAGAGTCAAGGGACAGGTCAGTGCCATAACAGGGAAGAACAGTGAAGGAACCCTGGATGGAACACTGATAGAAAGAGTGAAGAAGGAGCAATCTGAGGATCCTGTCACAAGAGAGGTGCTTCAGCACATCATGATGGGCAATGAGTTGATCAGTCGGATAGAACTCTGCCCCATGGCGAATGAAGAAAGGAAGGAGCTGGCGGGATTCTTGAAATACAAAGACAGGCTGTTTATTGACGAGGAAGGATTGATACGCCTGAAGTTCAATGGGGGAAGGAGCTGTAAGGCTAAAGGGATGATATTTGGGAAAAAGGAGAAGAACCGTCTGATCATCCCCAAGTCAATAAGGCCAGAAGTTATGGCCATGGTCCATGATGCCCCAATGGCAGGGCATATGGGAATGAACCGGACATGGCAGAGGATACGGGATTGTGCATTTTGGCCAGACATGAAGATAGAAGTTGAGAAGTATGTTGGTCAGTGCGAGAAGTGCAACCGGAATAAGCATAGCAACAGATCAAACAGAGCCCCCCTTCAGATGACAGAAATACCAGAGAACCCATTCCAAAAGATACAAGTAGACTTCGTAGGACCGTTTGGGCAGGCTCAAACACACAGTTTCAGATATGTCCTGCAGATCCAGGACATTCTAACACGTTTCCTGGGACTGGTCCCTACGGTCAGCAACACAAGTGAGGAAGCAGCTGCTGCCATCTTGGAGAAGTGGGTATGCACTTATGCAGTCGTCCCTGAAGAACTGTCATCTGACCGAGGAAAACACTTCACAGGGCAGGTGTTCGAGGATTTGTGCCAGATGATGGGGATAAAACACAAGCTGGGAGCCCCCAGACACCCAGAATCACAGGGACAAGTGGAGAGGCAGAACCAGCTACTCAACCAAGTATGCTGCCTCTGCGATAACGATGTGGAGAAGTGGCCAGAGGCAGTGGCACGTATCCAGTACAGCCACAACACCTCAATTAACAGGACAACTGGGATGTCCCCAGCAGAGTTGGTACATGGGTTCCAGCTGGAGAGGCCAGAAGAGAAATGTTTGTTGGGTACAGCAGACTCAACGGGAAGTAAAGGAGCGAAAATGCAGGATGAGTCCTCAAAAGCAAGGGAATGGGCGATGTTCCGGAGCAGTGTCATGCAGGAGAAGATGGACACAGCAAAGAGGAGAATCCAGGCAGAACAGACACTGAGAGTCGAAAACAGCGAAGAATCGGCTAGAAGAGAACCTCTCGAGGTTGGGGAGATTGTACGCTACAAGTTGGAGGATAGTGAGAAACGAAAGTATGGGGGGAAGAAGATAGCACCCAGGAACTCAGCAAGATACCAGGTGACCAGCAAGATTGGGGAATGGACATATAGGATATGGCCGATGGATGGGAAAGGACAGGAGAAGGTGAGGCACTTCAATGAACTGATGCCCACCAGGAATCACCAGGAGGAACATCAGGTGGGGGAACACAGGAACTATGCCGTCGGAAGAGGATGACAAAGTAGGAGAGTCAGCACCAGTAGAAGTGCAAGGAAGACCAAGACGGCAGAGGAAACCTCCGGAGAGACTGATCATGAATCCAGCAAGCAAGTCCTACACAACGACAAGTGATCCAGTATATTTTGATGACGTGTTCGATGAGAGATAAACAATAATTTGAGATAAACAATAATTTTTTATTTACTCCATAATATCACAATAAAAAAATACCTCACATAAAAATAAATGAACAACTTTCATTTTCCATGGACTAGAGATCACCAAGTTAATAATATAATATAATATAATGATTTTACTATAAAGTAACTCGATTAACTCTATTAAAATAAGCTAATAAACTTCATCATTCGTTTCCACACCTTATATCCAAGGTGTCCAAAATAGAATAAAAATTCCACAATCTAATACTTCACTATTATTTCATACCTTCACAAGGTACCCCCCAGTCTAAAGTCAGAATTGTGAAAAATAGAAATAAAGATGAACATAATAAGTTAATTGACCCTGCTTGAATTAAAAAGTGGTACAATAATAAATAAATGACTGAAATAAATAATTGAGCCATAGTTAGAATCCAAAATGCTAATAAGCAAAACCAGTGAAAATAACAAAACTGATTTTATCATAAATACCTAAAAAAAACTACTGTCAATAAACAAATATAAAGACACCTGCTAACTATGCAATAGTACTTGGTCTGACATAGGTGTTAATACCTTTTCTCTTGCAATATATTTGTTTTCCATCAAAAGTTATTAAACTTCGATTTATTTTCTAGATAACCAACTCCTTCAATCTTGTCTAATATAAGATTTGAAACTTGCCAATAGTTGTCAGCATTTTCATGTAAACATTCATTCTTGAAAACTTCCAAATTACTCTTAATAAATGCATTCACATCATTTGATGACTTAACATAGTTTGGTAGCTTATTCCAGTAATTACGAACCCTTTCAGGCAGAAAATGAGCTCTTAATTTGCAAATATCAGAAACACTAGATTTAACACTTTTATGTAAAATGTTCTTTCCTGACCTACCAAGTCTAAATATATTTTCACCATATTGAACTTTATCATTTAATATTTTATATGTTTCAATAAGGTCACCCTCTTAATCTCCTTTCACCTAATGTTGTAAGATTAAGCTTCTTCAAACGCTCACTATATGGTAAAAGTCCAATATCATCAACTAATCTTGTAAATCTATGCTGTACAGATTCAAGCTCTAAAATAGTTGACCAGTTTCCATGGCAAATACTTGTGTTCCAAATTTGAACACAATACTCTAACTTTGGTCTTATCATTGTTTTATAGATACGATTTAAAATAGCTGGATCACGAGTAAGCATGTTTCTAGTTACCCAAGCAATCATTTTATTAGCATCTTTAATACAAGAGTTAATGTTGTCTTTCCATTTTAATTGGTTATTCACAACAATTCCAAGATCTTTCTCAGATTGCACACTATCTAAAACAATTTCATCTATTCTATATTCATTCAAGGGATTATTATTATAATCAAAATGCATGACTTTGCCCCATATCAATATCATAATTGATTGGTCGTCCCCAAGAAAATAATTGGTTCTCCTTTTTTTAATTTTTTCAGCAAGCGCATCCCCTGAATTGGCAAAAAATACGTTCGATTTTTGACGAAATTAAACATTTTATTTGCTCAAATTATTCCATGATAAACGGGTAGAATGTCGTTGTAAATTGATTAATATCGATTAGAATCAATCTACGATTAATTAATTGTAGATTGAATTTGTATAAAATCATGCAATACCAGAACATAATATTTTTATCTACTAACCACAGTACTGAATTGATGTACCCTGATCAGTCCATGTGATAATTATAACAACTGATCGACTCTGGATAATGAAATTATACTGCGTAATTAATTAGTGTGAGTTTATCAAAAACGCATTAATTAAGTGACGCAGTTCTTGATACTAAGGTACACATTATAATACAGAAATCAGGCACTACTTATTCCTCTTATGAAAATTGATAGAAGTTCCGGATTTCAACTTATTTGAATTATCGTATTGCACGTTGACTAAATTGATGACGTAAAAATTTCCATACAAATTGCAAAACGAACGACTGCTTGAAACGGCTTGAATACTTGAATGTTGTTGTTGTTCTAATAGTAATAATAGAGATGCAAAATGCAATCAAGTATATCATGTAGGTAGGTACATGTTAACTTTGGTAATATCATCGCATCCCTTTCTTTCATGAATGATTTGCAACACACAGCTCTACAGTACTACAGTATCATGTTCTTCGATCCCCGATTCCCCGAAAATGAGATTTACGTTTCTTGCCCCCCATATGCAAAATAGTGACGTGTGAGCTGAAGAACTAAAATTACAGAAGACCAAAATCTAATTACAGGATCATTGAATCTAAGGTTAACCTATGTTTTTCGTTCTGACAGCCCATTGGCCATTGCCAGCGTTCTCGAGCGGATCGGACTTTTCATTGGCCGTTGCCAGCGTTCTCCATTAAAGTATTAAAGTATCACTTTAACTGCTTTACATATAGAAACGTATAGGCGCTTTATATATCTGATGATGATGTTAACCCTGCGAATAGGTAGTTCAAAGTCAAGGACCTACAACATTGCGTTATAATAATTACAGCAATCTATCCACCTATTTCTCCCATGTGCATTACGCATATTAGAGTAAGACAAGAATCATCGCGAGAGTTAGATTATGTGCCTAATGATAGTTCTAGTTGTCTCAGCAGAAATTCAACGGAGCCTGTTAAAAAGTTCTTGTGTCAAAAATTTTATAATTTGACATGCTTGGTCGTCCCCATATGGTCTTCCGTTCTCAATGATATTGATTAGGGGACTTTGCATTTCTTAGTATTAAACTTAAGAAGCCACAAAGATTCCCAGTTTTCAAGTGATTTAAGATCAATGTCAACAGTTTCTTGGTTATCACTGCTTGCATTTACAATTAACTTCAAGTCATCAGCAAATAACTTTGTTAGATTATTGATAATGTCAGGAAGGAAGTTGTAGATAATATTTCATAACAAGTATTAAACGACCGTTTGTTAGACACAATTTTGAGTATAGTCCACATCATTGACTTAAAAGGTTGATATTACTTATGTAGGGACATAAGGCATTTAAATCTTATTAAGGTTCCCTTGCCCTTTTGTGATAATATTCATTAAATGTCTAATCATGAGGTATGGGGTATTGAGGTTACCTCAGCAAAATATGTAGGTTATCAACTTGTCATGTACAAATGTTGTTATTCATTTGGGCCATTCTTGGCCGTTGAAAGAAAGTAAGACGAAAAATTTTAGAAGACTTTTGTACATAATGTGCAATTCAAAAGGAACATGTCCTTTGATAAAGACATACCATACGATGCAACATAGGTATGTTAGCACACATCAGGTATTAAAGTATTCTAGTTTGACTAACGTTAACATGATGACGAGGCGAGTAAAAATTGGCTACAAAAATCTCAAGGTTTGAGATAATATACACTCAGCCAATTCCTTTGGTAGGACCCTGTGATCCATGTTGTAGTAGATGTGGCTGGAGAAAGGCCACAGTGGCTATATGCTTCAGAGTGCCCTTTGGGACCACCTACAACACAGATCGGGGTCAACTATATAACTCATTTTCATTAAAAATTTACATTAAAGAATGTAAGCTCAACGGTATCAGTACAATACCCAGCTTATTGAAAACCAACTTCCTCTTGGGCTAAAAAATGGGTGGACTTAACTCCGCGGCGGACCCGCTGCGGACCCGGTGGACCCGCTGCGGGTCCGCCGCGGACTTTACTCCATGTTACGGAGCCTTATTTTGCGCGCGCAAGCGCGCCTCTTCAGAGAAGAGGCAAAATAAGGCTCCACCATAATGGTAATAGTCGATGCGCGTTGTAACTAATTATCGCGCGCTGTAAATTTCCCGCGCATTGGATTCAGCGTGGATGGTTTACATAACATGAATTGCATCGCGGCTGCACGATATGTCATTATGCAATAAATGAGCCAGTGCTCACGGGCAGCAAGCATAATCAAACGGGGTACAAGGAGCCGGTGCTCACAGATTCACATTTTCACAAGCAATTAGCTAAATCAAATGGAGTAGATAGAGCCGGGCACACAGAGTCACAAGCAGCAAGCATAATCACATGGAGTAGATAGAGCCGGGCACACTGAGTCACTTGCAGCAAGCAAAATCAAATGGAGTAGATAGAGCCGGGCACACAGAGTCTCCTGCAGCAAGTATAATCAAATGGAGTAGACAGAGCCGGGCCCACAGAGTTTCCTGCAGCAAGCAAAATCAAATGGGGTAGATGGAGCCGGGCCCACAGAGTCTCCTGCAGCAAGCATAATCAAATGAGGTAGATAGAGCCGGGCCCACAGAGTCACAAGCAGCAAGCATAATCACATGGAGTAGATAGAGCCGGGCACACTGAGTCACTTGCAGCAAGCAAAATCAAATGGAGTAGATAGAGCCGGGCCCACTGAGTCTCCTGCAGCAAGCAAAATCAAATGGAGTAGATAGAACCGGGCCCACAGAGTCACCTGCAGCAAGCATAATCAAATGAGGTACATAGAGCCGGGCACACAAAGTCTCTTGCAGCAAGCATAATCAAATGGAGTAAATAGAGCTGGGTCCGAAGAGTCACAAGCAACAAGCATAATCAAATGGGGTAGATAGAGCCAGGCCCACAGGCCAGAGTCACCTGCAGCAAGCATAATCAAATGGAGTAAATAGAGCCGTGCACACAGAGTTTCCTGCAGCAAGCATAATCAAATGGAGTAGATAGAGCCGGGCCCACAGAGTCTCCTGCAGCAAGCATAATCAAATGGAGTAAATAGAGCCGGGCACACAGAGTTTCCTACAGCAAGCATAATCAAATGGAGTAAATAGAGCCGGGCCCACAGAGTCATAAGCAGCAAGCATAATCAAATGGGGAAGATAGAGCCGGGCACACAGAGTTTCCTGCAGCAAGCATAATCAAATGAGTTAGATAGAGCCGGGCACACAGAGTTTCCTGCAGCAAGCATAATCAAATGGAGTAGATAGAGCCGGGCACACAGAGTCTCTTGCAGCAAGCATAATTAAATGGAGTAGATAGAGCTGGGCCCACAGAGTCACTTGCAGCAAGCATAATCAAATGGGGTAGATAGAGCCGGGCACACAGAGTATCCTGCAGCAAGCATAATCGAATGGAGTAAATAGAGCCGGGCACACTGAGTCTCCTGCAGCAAGCATAATCAAATGGGGTAGATAGAGCCGGGCCCACTGAGTCTCCTGCAGCAAGCAAAATCAAATGGAGTAGATAGAACCGGGCCCACAGAGTCACCTGCAGCAAGCATAATCAAATGAGGTAGATAGAGCCGGGCACACAAAGTCTCTTGCAGCAAGCATAATCAAATGGAGTAAATAGAGCTGGGTCCGAAGAGTCACAAGCAGCAAGCATAACCAATGGGGTAGATAGAGCCAGGCCCACAGGCCAGAGTCACCTGCAGCAAGCATAATCAAATGGAGTAGATAGAGCCGGGCACACAGAGTTTCCTGCAGCAAGCATAATCAAATGGAGTCGATAGAGCCGGGCCCACAGAGTCTCCTGCAGCAAGCATAATCAAATGGAGTAAATAGAGCCGGGCACACAGAGTTTCCTGCAGCAAGCATAATCAAATGGAGTATATAGAGCCGGGCCCACAGAGTCATAAGCAGCAAGCATAATCAAATGGGGAAGATAGAGCCGGGCACACAGAGTTTCCTGCAGCAAGCATAATCAAATGAGTTAGATAGAGCCGGGCACACAGAGTTTCCTGCAGCAAGCATAATCAAATGGAGTAGATAGAGCCAGGCACACAGAGTCTCTTGCAGCAAGCATAATTAAATGGAGTAGATAGAGCCGGGCACACAGAGTCTCTTGCAGCAAGCATAATTAAATGGAGTAGATAGAGCTGGGCCCAGAGAGTCACTTGCAGCAAGCATAATCAAATGGAGTATATAGAGCCGGGCCCACAGAGTCATAAGCAGCAAGCATAATCAAATGGGGAAGATAGAGCCGGGCACACAGACTTTCCTGCAGCAAGCATAATCAAATGAGTTAGATAGAGCCGGGCACACAGAGTTTCCTGCAGCAAACATAATCAAATGGAGTAGATAGAGCCGGGCCCACAGAGTCTCCTGCAGCAAGCATAATCAAATGGAGTAAATAGAGCCGGGCACACAGAGTTTCCTGCAGCAAGCATAATCAAATGGAGTATATAGAGCCGGGCCCACAGAGTCATAAGCAGCAAGCATAATCAAATGGGGAAGATAGAGCCAGGCACACAGAGTTTCCTGCAGCAAGCATAATCAAATGAGTTAGATAGAGCCGGGCACACAGATTTTCCTGCAGCAAGCATAATCAAATGGAGTAGATAGAGCCGGGCACACAGAGTCTCTTGCAGCAAGCATAATTAAATGGAGTAGATAGAGCTGGGCCCAGAGAGTCACTTGCAGCAAGCATAATCAAATGGAGTATATAGAGCCGGGCCCACAGAGTCATAAGCAGCAAGCATAATCAAATGGGGAAGATAGAGCCGGGCACACAGAGTTTCCTGCAGCAAGCATAATCAAATGGAGTAGATAGAGCCGGGCACACAGAGTTTCCTGCAGCAAGCATAATCAAATGGGGTAGATAGAGCCGGGCCCACAGAGTCACCTGCAGCAAGCATAATCAAATGGAGTGGGCACACAGAGTCACTTGCAGCAAGCATAATCAAATGGGTAGATAGAGCCGGGCCCACAGAGTCACCTGCAGCAAGCATAATCAAATGGAGTAGATAGAGCCGGGCACACAGAGTCACCTGCAGCAAGCATAATCAAATGGAGTAGATAGAGCCAGGCACACAGAGTTTCCTGCAGCAAGCATAATCAAATGGGTAGATAGAGCCGGGCACACAGAGGTTTCCTGCAGCAAGCATAATCAAATGGAGTTAGATAGAGCCAGGCACACAGGAGTCACCTGCAGCAAGCATAATCAAATGGAGTAGATAGAGCCGGGCACACAGAGTCTCCCTGCAGCAAGCATAATCAAATGGGAGTAGATAGAGCCGGGCCCACAGAGTCTCCTGCAGCAAGCATAATCAAATGGAGTAGATAGAGCCGGGCACACAGAGTTCTCCTGCAGCAGTTAAGCATAATCAAATGGAGTAGATAGAGCCGGGCACACAGAGGTCGGTTAATGAGCAGCAAGCATAATCAAATGGGTTAGATAGAGCGGGCACACTAAAAGTCTCCTAAGCAGCAAGCATAATCAAATGGAGTAGATAGAGCCGGGCACACAGAGTCTCCTGCAGCAAGCATAATCAAATGGAGTAGATAGAGCCGGGCACACAGAGTCACTTAGTTAAAGCATAATCAAATGGGAGTAGATAGAGCCGGGCCCACAGAGTCTCCTGCAGCAAGCATAATCAAATGGGGTAAGATAGAGCCGGTCCACAGAGTAATCCTGCAGCAAGCATAATCAAATGGAGTAGATAGAGCCGGGCACACAGAGTTTCCTGCAGCAAGCATAATCAAAATTTATAGATAGAGCCGGGCACACAGAGTCACTTGCAGCAAGCATAATCAAATGGAGTAGATAGCCTGGGCTGGGCAGACAGAGTCACCTGCAAACATAAGCATAATCAAATGCAAGTAAATCAAATGGAGTAGATAGAGCCGGGCCCACAGAGTCACTGCCAGCAAGCATAATCAAATGGGTAGATAGAGCCGGGCACACAGAGTTTCCTGCAGCAAGCATAATCAAATGGAGTAGATAGAGACGGGCACACAGAGTTTCCTGCAGCAAGCATAATCAAATGGAGTAGATAGAGCCGGGCACACAGAGTCTCCTGCAGCAAGCATAATTAAATGGAGTAGATAGAGCCGGGCACACAGAGTTTCCTGCAGCAAGCATAATCAAATGGGGTAGATATCGTGGGCCCACAGAGTTTCCTGCAGCAAGCATAATCAAATGGAGTAGATAGAGCCGGGCCCACTGAGCTTCTCCTGCAGCAAGCATAATCAAATGGGGTAGATAGAGCCGGGCACACAGAGTTTCCTGCAGCAAGCATAATCAAATGGAGTAGATAGAGCCGGGCACACAGAGTTTCCTGCAGCAAGCATAATCAAATGGAGTAGATAGAGCCGGGCACACAGAGTCTCCTGCAGCAAGCATAATTAAATGGAGTAGATAGAGCCGGGCACACAGAGTCTCCTATGCATGAGCATAATCAAATGGGGTAGATAGAGCCGGGCCCACAGAGTTTCCTGCAGCAAGCATAATCAAATGGGGTAGATAGAGCCGGGAACACAGAGTATTCCTGCAGCAAGCATAATCAAATGGAGTAGATAGAGCCGGGCACACAGAGTCTAACCGACCAAGCATAATCAAATGGAGTAAGATAGAGCCGGGCACATGGAGTCTCCTGGCAAGCATAATCAAATGGAGTAGATAGAGCCGGGCCCACAGAGTCTCCTGCAGCAAGTATAATCAAATGGAGTAGATAGAGCCGGGCCCACTGAGTCACTTGCAGCAAGCATAATCAAATGGGGAAGATAGAGCCGGGCACACAGAGTTTCCTGCAGCAAGCATAATCAAATGAGTTAGATAGAGCCGGGCACACAGAGTTTCCTGCAGCAAGCATAATCAAATGGGTAGATAGAGGCCGGGCACACAGAGTTTCCTGCAGCAAGCATAATCAAATGGAGTAGATAGAGCCGGGCCCACAGAGTCACTTGCAGCAAGCATAATCAAATGGAGTAGATAGAGCTGGGCCCACAGAGTCTCCTGCAGCAAGCATAATCAAATGGAGTAGATAGAAATGGGCCCACAGAGTTTCCTGCAGCAAGCATAATCAAATGGAGTAGATAGAGCCGGGCACACAGAGTTTCCTGCAGCAAGCATAATCAAATGGAGTAGATAGAGCCGGGCACACAGAGTCCTCCTGCAGCAAGCATAATCAAATGGAGTAGATAGAGCCGGGCACACAGAGTCTCCTGCAGCAAGCATAATCAAATGGAGTAGATAGAGCCGGGCACACAGAGAGTCTCCTGCAGCAAGCATAATCAAAATGGAGTGAATAGAGCCGGGCACACAGAGTCGCCTGCAGCAAGCATAATCAAATGGAGTAGATAGAGCCGGGCACACAGAGTTTCCTGCAGCAAGCATAATCAAATGGAGTAGATAGAGCCGGGTCACATGAGTTTCCTGCAGCAAGCATAATCAAATGGAGTAGATAGAGCCGGGCACACAGAGTTTCCTGGCAGCAAGCATAATCAAATGGAGTAGATAGAGCTGGGCACAGAGTCTCCTGCAGCAAGCATAATCAAATGGAGTAGATAGAGCCGGGCACACAGAGTCTCCTGCAGCAAGCATAATCAAATGGAGTAGATAGAGCCGGGTCAAAGATTCTCCTGCAGCAAGCATAATCAAATGGAGTAGAAGAGCCGGGCACACAGAGTTTCCTGCAGCAAGCATAATCAAATGGAGTAGATAGAGCCGGGCACACAGATTCCTGCAGCAAGCATCATCAAATGGGGTAGATAGAGCCGGGCACCTGAGTCACTTGCAGCAAGCATAATCAATGAATGGGGTAGATAGAGCCGGGCCCACAGAGTCACCTGCAGCAAGCATAATCAAATGGAGTAGATAGAGCCGGGCCCACAGAGTCACCTGCAGCAAGCATAATCAAATGGAGTAGATAGAGCCAGGCACACAGATTCTCCTGCAGCAAGCATAATCAAATGGAGTAAATAGAGCCGGGTCCACAGAGTCTCTTGCAGGAAGCATAATCAAATGGGGTAGATAGAGCCGGGCCCACAGAGTCACTTGCAGCAAGCATAATCAAATGGGGTAGATAGAGCCGGGCCCACAGAGTCACCTGCAGCAAGCATAATCAAATGGAGTAGATAGAGCCGGGCCCACAGAGTCTCCTGCAGCAAGCATAATCAAATGGAGTAGATAGAGCCAGGTCCACAGATTCTCCTGCAGCAAGCATAATCAAATGGAGTAGATAGAGTCGGGCACACAGAGTCACAAGCAGCAAGCATAATCAAATGGGGTAGACAGAGCCAGGCCCACAGAGTCACAAGCAGCAAGCATAATCAAATGGGGTAGACAGAGCCGGGCCCACAGAGTCACAAGCAGCAAGCATAATCAAATGGAGTAGATAGAGCCGGGCACACAGAGTTTCCTGCAGCAAGGGTAATCAAATGGAGTAGATAGAGCCGGGCACACAGAGTCACCTGCAGCAAGCATAATCAAATGGGGTAGATAGAGCCGGGCACACAGAGTTTCCTGCAGCAAGCATAATCAAATGGAGTAGATAGAGCCGGGCACACAGAGTCACAAGCAGCAAGCATAATCAAATGGAGTAGATAGAGCCGGGCACACAGAGTCACAAGCAGCAAGCATAATCAAATGGGGTAGATAGAGCCTGGCACACAGAGTCTCCTGCAGCAAGCATATAATAAAATGGAGTAGATATAGCCGGGCACACTGAGTCACTTGCAGCAAGCATAATCAAATGGAGTAGATAGAGCCGGGCCAACAGGGTATCCTGCAGCAAGCATATAATAAAATGGAGTAGATATAGCCGGGCCCACAGAGTCACATCTCACAAGCAAATATCAATTAGCATAATCAAAACGGGTAGAAAAGTAAAAAGACCGATGGCTACACAAAACAAATAATTTAATGAGTAATGAGTAGCAACGAACTGCGTAAAAACATCAACTGTTTATGGAAAGCCGGACACATTCCTCACTCTAGTGCTCGGCAGATAGTTTTATTCCATATATGGGTATCACCCTGACAATTATTTCAAGGAACGCCTGCTAAACCTGATCTACGTCACGTTATCCAACGCGATTTGGAGGATCTCAAAATATGGGCATCTCTGCTAGAGTGACTCTCAGCCTAGAGCGCGGCGTACGACGCGCGCACTCAAACAATTAATGCCCAAATATGGTTGAATCACTTAATAGGGGCGTAAAATATGCGCCCCGAGCTGAAGAGCGAATCTTACCATTGTTGCGTGGCCCTGTTTGTGACTTTTCTACGAAAAGCGCGCGCAAGCGCGAACAAACAGGGACACGTAACATGAACATGTGGTAACTCCGTAACATGTGGAGTAACGAAGCATTAGCATCTGATTTCTTTTTGTAGGATGTTACCCTACCCTCCGCCGCGCACGCTACGTTTTCCGCAACACGACCCTCCAAACCTCCGAGTGTTGCGCGCAGGGATGGGAGAAATCCATCAAATTTCTTTCAACAGTAAACGTGTATTTACAATATCCCTGTTTGAATTTGCGTTGTGCGCTTCCTCAGATAATACTAATAGGGTCCGGGTACGGTAGCGCCGCGCGCACACACACACTTATGCCAGCTTAAAAACATGAAAATCTGGTTCAACGAAAAATCAAAAAATGGTTAAAGACTCAAAGAAGATATATTGAGGGAAGATGATAGTTGAGCTTATAAAAAATGTTTATTGTTAAAGACGCCAATTTCCTAAGCCCGCATAGGTGTGTGTACGCGCCGCGCGACGATAACAGGGATATACGTGTTTAGCAAGTCGCCAATGCACAATGTAGTGAAGAAAGATTTCTTTTTAATTCAAATATGTTTTAACCCCGATTTTCAGGAGAAATGTCTCTCAAGATGGAGTATTGGATCAGGATTCATGTCACTCTCATTAATTTTTATTAATGTGCAATGTAAAACGTCACAAATAACCTGGATCCATCCATTGGTCCTCTACTTCTCTTCACTAAATGTGTAGCTTATTTTCTTGTTGCTTGGAGTAAAGACAAAGACCAAAGAGCGAGTTTCAGTTTCATCCAGGCAGGTGGTCACTGCACTTGATGGTGCTACACCCTAGTACCAGGGGGTGACTGCTGGGGGCCTACCTCATAAAAAGCTCTTGCAATTTAAACACCCTGAAAGCTGATGTAGGTATTGGACTGAAGATGCCTGCACACCACTCATCTTGGTGTGACTCACTTAGATCCTACTGCTCTCCACATTGCATTACCTAAAGGGATCATGTTGGTTATCAAGTGTGGAGTTGAAGAAAAGTCTTGCAGATTGATGTATTGAAGAAAGATTTCTTTTTCATTCAAATATGTTTTTCTTCAGCAATTTTAATTCAATTTGCACTGGAATTAAATCAATTGTGAAACTGCTGGTCTGTGTTTGGGTTTGATTTCATATTTGAGAATTTTTGTGTTTCACTGAAATGATCAATCACTTCAAACATGCTGGTCTTTACTGTTGTAAAATGTTGAAATTTTGTTAAATTGAAATTTTTGTTTAATTGTCGGTTTTCTGGAAATTCTGCTAAAAAGTATTGAGACATTGGAGCAATAATTTCAAAAAATTGAATACTGTGACATCGATAGCAGCCAGAATGCAGGTTGGCCATTTTGGACACTTAAAGGCTTCTGTGCAGTGAAATAGGCATCCCAGATGGTTGGAAACAGTCTTATATAAAAGAACTCATTGATATCTATCAATTATCAAAATCCGACCTTGCGTTGAGATTTTATGAGGTTAGAACCACCTAAAAAGTCGCTTTCAATTTGTGACATGTGACTCGATTTTCCCTCACAAAAGAGCTCATAACTCAAAAACTAAAAGAGATACAGCCTTGGGACATACCTTAGGAGGTGTATTTATATGGGATGAAATTTCGGTGTTTCAAATTTTGGTAAGTTGAAAATATGGGGATTTTTCAAGTTTTTACTCTTGTTAACATATGATAATGACGTCATTTCGAAATTTCATGGTGGTTGATAAAATGGGGATTTTTATGAAAAATCCCCAAATTACAACCTTAATAAATAAACCTCCTAAGGTATCTCAAAAATTCGAGAAGACCCTCTTACATAAGAAGAGTCTTCACTGGAAGGTCAAGTCCTTCGTGGCCCGGTTGAGGTTATCGAAGGCGGTGTACACTCGCGCGTAGACCGGCCTTCTTAACCTCAATATCCAACACAGAAGAGAAACCAATCCTACACCAAACTGTAGTACCCATGGCTGCTACAAGTTGACATGGATAGATCCTGGCTACCTGCTTTACTTTTTCTGTGGTCTGGTCAAAGAGGCGGTGTACGCGGGCGCACGTGTGCACATGCGTAGACGACCTATTATTCCCAGAGGGAGAGGGCCTGACCTGAAGTTGTCTTACCAACTTGTAGTACCCATGGTTGCTACAAGTTGGTGGCATTAAACTGGTCCTACCTCTTTATGTTGTCCCTCAGGGGTTAATCTTGGGCCCGTTTTCCAAAAACCGGGTTTTCGGATGTCGCAACACAAATTTAGCCTCAAGACCACAACAGAAGCCAATGAAAACATATTTGTGTTACCAAGATGAAGCTGAAACTGTCTAGGATCACCTCAAACCAAAATTTTGCACAATGGGATGAATTTGTGGCTCTCAGGTGAGGTAAAGCGATGTCCTCCTGGGAATTTCATCAAAAAATTTGGCCTTGTTTTTGCCTCAAATGGACAACGCAAGGTCAAAAGCTCCCAACTTTGAACCAAGGAAGTATATTCTGACCTCTTGATTAAGATTACATTTCTTTAAGAGGACTGAAGCACCTCCATGAGGTTAAAAATGGCTAAAAACTGTAAAATCCAGGTTTTCAGATGTCGCAACACAGTTTTAGCCTCAAGACAGCAACAAAAGCCAATGAAAACAAATTCTTGATGGCCAAATGAAGCTAAAACTGTCTAGGATCACCTCAAACCCAAATTATTCACAATGGGATGGATTGGTGGCTCTTAGGAGAGGTTAAGTGACTTCCTCCCGGGGATTTAATCAAAAATTCAGGCCATTTTTTAGCCTCAAATGGACAACGCAAGGTCAAAAACTCCCAAATTTGACCAAGGAAGTATATTTTGACCTTTTGATTGAGACTGATAACTTTGGGAGGACTCAAACACTTCTTTGATGTTTGAAGTGGCTAAAAACAGTGAAATCCAGGTTTTTGAGATGTCGCGACAAAATTTAGCCTCAAAACAGCAACAAAAGCAAGTAAAGACATATTCTTGATACCAAAATGAAGCTGAAACTGTCTCAGATCACCTCAAATCAAAATTGAACTCATTAGGATTTGTTGGCAGATCTCAGGTGAGGATAAGTGTCTTCCTTCCCATGTTTTTATCAAAAAATTGGATTTTGTGTTAGCATCAAATCAACAACGCAAGGTCACAAATTCCTAAATTTTGACCTAAAAGGTGGATTTTGACCTCTAGATCAAAAAAATTACTTTTAGAGGACTAAAACACTCCTTTGATGCATTAAATGGCCAAAAGCTGTGAAATAAGGCATTTTTGCTCAAATCAGCCTCATATTTAACCTCACAGTTGCCACAAATAAGGTAATATCATGTTCAAAAAAGTTTTTTGGTCACCACAGATGTCCAAACTAACTTTTTATGTGAAAAGATTGGCATTATAACCTTTTTGAAAAAATGATGTATAAATAAGCCAATGTCACAAATTCCTTACATTCTGGCTGCTATCAATGGTGACTAACCATTAGGGGCTATCCATAAAGGACGTCCACAAAATTTTGGCTATTTTTGACCCCCCCTCCCCCCTTGTCTGCAACCTGAAATACCATCCCCCCTCCCCTTGGGACGTCCACATTTTCATTCAAAATCTTTTGTGTGATCATTTATGTGTATTTTCTGTCAAATATGGTGACAAAATCAACTTAATTGTTTCACTCAATGTCGAAAGATTAAGACAAAATTCTAAAAATCTGGCAATTTTCTTGTGAGATTCAATAAATATTTTGACAATACAATCATGCCATTACACACTTTTTCGAGATACTGGGGGCCAAGGCCCCCCCCCCCTAGATTTTTCTAGGGGGCCTTTTGAAATCTACAGGGGGACAAAATTAACATAAGCAAATTTTCATTTTCCATAGCCCTACTTTTCACTATTTCGCATAAAATGCAACTAAAATCATATTTAATTCATTGATTCAACTCTAAAAAAGATGAATCTCAGGAAAATTTCTGTCTAAATAAACTAAATTTCCACTTCCTTTCTATGTTCAAATCTTTGAGAAAAATTTTAGGTAAGGCCTAGGCCCCCCCCCTAAGATTTTTCTAGAGGGGGCCTTTTGAAAACTAGGGGGGGGGGGCCTGGCCCCCCCTAAGGGGGGGGGGTGGCGTGTAGTCCCATGAATACAATTCACATTGGCATGTGCTTTTCTGGTCTAGTTTTTGTTTAGCTGTCATATCAATCTCTGAATCATTTTAATATTCCTAGGACATGGAAAACAATTGCCGAAATATCAAAGCATTCAAAAAATCAGAGAAAAAGAAGAATGGAATTTGTACTACAAACTACAGATGGTGGAACTTTGTGCCTCTAAATCTGTACAAACAATTCCATCGTTCAGCAAATTGGTTCTTTGTATTTATGTTGGTACTGAACTGGATTCCACAGCTTAATGCTGTTGGGAAATATTTTTCTGTACTTCCAATTTTAGTTGTTTTGGTTAGTGATGCCATCAAAGACTTGTATGAAGATATTCGTAGAGCAAGACAAGATGATAGAATTAATGGGCGTATTGCTCACTGTTATGATAATAGTACTGGACATTACTTCAAAAAGAAATGGAAAGATGTTGAAGTTGGTGATGTTATAAAGGTCCTCTGTAAAGAAGAAGTCCCAGCTGATATTTTATTAATTGATACATCAGATGAATTTGGTTTTGCATTTGCTGATATGTCTTCATTAGATGGTGAAACAAATCTCAAGCAGAGATTAGTAGCCAAGATTCCAAATATTGAATCAACAGGAATCAGGAATTTGATGCTTAGTATCAGTATTGATCTACCAAATAATGATTTGACTAAATTGAATGGTTACATTAATGATGATGAATTAAGAACATCACTGAATCTTGATCATTTTTTATTGAGGGGATCACAATTGAGGAACACAGATTATGTTGTCGGTCTTGTTGTGTATGCAGGTCATGATACAAAAGTCATGCAAAACAGTAAGGGACCTCGTACAAAAATCAGTAAGATAGAACGAATGATGAATGGAGCAATTCTAATTGTGTTCCTGACTCTGTTGACTATCTGTTTGATTTCAGCTGTTGGTCATTATGTATGGCTCAAAGGTAATGCAGACCCTCACAACGTTGACTTCAGTGATGGCAAAAAATGGAATGGGATGGCTCCTTATCTTGAACCAATCACAAAAAACTATTCCTATATTGCCTTCTTGTCCTATTTTACATTCATCATAATCTTTAATACCCTCATTCCAATGTCACTATTCATTATGTTAGAATTAACAAAATTGGCACAGATTTGGTTCTTACAAAAAGATCTAGATCTATTTGGTGAAAGCAATATTAATTGCAGATCTATCAGTGTATCTGAGGATCTAGGTCAAGTTCAGTATATTTTTTCAGACAAAACTGGTACATTGACAGAAAATAAAATGGTTTTTAAATGTTTATCAGTGTGTAAGAGACAGTTTGGTTCTTCAGAGACAGGTCAATCAGATACATTTGTACCATCAGATTGTGAGATTGAAAAACCTCACACAGACTCAGATCTCATTCAGTTATTAAAATCGAATGAGAATAGTGACCACATATCAATATTGATTGCCATGACAGTTTGTAACACTGTCATGGTAACCACTGAAGGAAGGAGGGGAACCAGTTTTTCCCAATATCTTCCACGAGATTTTAGCAGAATAGTCTATGAAGCAGAGTCTCCAGATGAATTAGCACTCGTCAATGCTGCCCGAGAGTATGGGTTTATCTTGCTCAGAAGAACTCCTGAAAGTTGTGTCATCAGGCAGCAGGACACAATTATGCGCTATAAGGTATGCTTTTATTGTCCCTAGGCGTTGCTATTTATATTGTGAATAATGGACAATTTCTAAATTTAGCTCTCAATGTCTAATTGATTATGTTTCATGATTTATGATTATGTCTCAGGAGTATGATTTTCACCATACTTAAATTCATCATACTTAATTCATCAGATTTGATAAAATAATTGTTTTGTGAAGCTGTAAAGCATCTTATGATTTCCTCCGTCATAAACCAGATGCTTGAATAATAATAATATCATGCTAGATTATTAAGCTAATTTTATCTTTGTTTTCCACAATCAGAGAATCACAGTTTTAACTATCTATTTGATTGATGTCATTATTCGCTGAAACTTTGTTTCTCTGATTGTCCACAAAGCAATTCTTCATAAGTAAGCTTTTAAACTTACATCATTCAGAATAAATTAATATGAATTTTATATAGTAGATTTTCACTCGGTAGAACTATTACTCCACACAACTCTCACAATCTCATACCTTGAAAGACAAAAAAGAATCAATAAAATAGCACAAGTTCACTTCATAGCCATCAGGCAAGGCCCATGTAAATCGTTATTACACTTCAAATTTCAGTACGTTTGTTTTCACCTATTTCTTAATAATATCATCTCCCACCCAGGTGCTGTGTGTGCTGCCCTTTGACTCTACTCGGAAATGTATGAGCATCATCGTCATTCACCCCCGGACTATGGAAATGGTCCTGTACACCAAAGGAGCAGATGGGGCAGTCTTTGGAAGGTTGAGGAAGGCAGCGTCCAAGGAGGAAGAGGACATGCGGACAGTGACCTTAGATCACGTGAGTAACTTATGTTTTTGTTTTTTACTTTATCATATAAATACATTAATTTTTTGCTGAAAAAGTGAAAACCCTTTCCGTACCGAGAATTTGCGATGGTAACTTTCTATTGACTCAATGCAGCGAGATTTGTATTTTGTAATGAAATTTTGAGATGTTTTGAAGCACAAATCAAAATAGAAACCCACAAGCAATTGTTTCAAATTGTGTAAATACTGCAAAAAACTATTTTCCATAGTAATGCCAAGTATAAAAGTATAAAGCTAGTATTTGCTTTCTCCTTGTAAAAGCCATAAGGCAGATGTAAACTATACATTTCTACAGGTAATGTCCGAATACCTTATATCGTTTTTTCTTGTTGTTGTTTACAGTTGTATGTGTATCCGAGGCCTCCAGGGCAGTTCTATAGCTGCCCTTGTACAGTCCAAGTATGCGCGGAATGTGTTGAGACCCTCCTGTCAACGCGTCATTCTCTGGCGGGAATAACGTCGCTGAATGCAAGTGACGGTATGCTTATGGTGACGAATGCTGGATTGGTGACGTCGAATCAGCTAATGTTTCGTAATAGGAAGCATGTTGCGAAAATATATTGAAATGCTTTCTGTAACTGTATCAGAACCAGTTAATGCTTCTGTAGTTATAAACTGGACTTCTTCTCATCTTGAAGAATTCTATTGAGCTGCCTATTTCGTAAATTTGATATTTGGGGATAAATTACTGCTCCTGAAGGTAGCTGAATGAAAGTTTATACACTTAATATTAACATGCTTCATATTACAAGTAGGAGCTTCTGTTGAAAATGCCTTTAAACTTGAAACACGGAAATGCCTACAATAAAACGCTAGTAAACCTGACACTTGACAGCTGGTCAAAAGATCATGTGATATATGAATGTGATAAAATGCATCCAGTTACCAACCGGAACCAATGTTTCGCAACCCATTAGCTTCTGAAACTCAGAAAATATATTCTATATTTCGACAAAATATAGCATATTTCTAGCAAAATATTATAATAATATGTTTTTAACAAAATATAATATATTTTGAATAAATTCATCTTCGAAACATTGCACTATGAGAGAGGGCTCACATCAATCATCCCATATTAGCTGAGTCTGTGATGTGTCATGTGCAAAGTGTGACGGTGAATGTTCGTGCCTTCAAGAAACATGGCGGCCTCACTGGCGATGGGGCGTCACCAAGCAACAATTCTAAACCATGACAACGCTGTAATTCGCAGCCACTGATTAGAGTAGTCGTATTCAGGGGGGGTATATCCGCTTTGTCGGTGTTTAAAGTCAAAGGCAGGCAGATTATTGAGCATTGGTTGAGTATAAGTTACAGGGAAGGCAAATAGAAATTGAACACCATTTTCTGCGTGGGTAAAGTTGCGCGGAGAGTAGAAAAAGCCGTTCTATAAATAACTCAATGAGTGTTTAAAGTTATTCTGATAAACATTGGAAACTATTCTGGCAGATCAACAGCTTTGCGAAGAAAGGTCTGAGGACGCTGGCTGTGGCTTACAAACCAGTCGAACAGGCGGAGTACAACCAGTTTATCTCCAAGTTCAGAGAGGTAACTATTTTAACTTTGGTATTTTCAGAGAGGTGACTATTTTAACTTTGGTATTTTCAGAGAGGTGACTATTTTAACTTAGGTATTTTCAGAGAGGTGACTATTTTAATTTTGGTATTTTCAGAGATGTGACTATTTTAATTTTGGTATTAATTGAGTATTCTTATCACCTGACAACATTTAGTTTTCTGTTTTAACTTCCTATTTTCTCTATTTTATACTTTTCCTCCCTTTCTTTTGGTTCTCTCGTTTGGTTCATAATGATTAAACTATCATAATATTATGATCAAGATCAAGTCTATTAATGTACAAAGTTTGTCTGGCTACTGCCACTACCTATGATGTTTCACAGAGATCAGTAAAAAGTATCCTTCCTCTCATTACCATTTCCACTGTTACACATTGAAAACAGTGTTATAACCTCCTACCACGTGACATATTAATCGTATACACCTTGAACTGCTTGTTAAGGTGTGTCACATGTGTACACTGCTGTATTATTATTGTGTGCATGGTAACTTTCTACATTAGCATATATAATGCTGTAACTCCAGCCAGTCGCTTGGTACGCTACTCCTCCTGTGTGGCAATTAGCCGGCAACAATTCACCCTTTAATCTCTGATAATGACGTCATTCTCAACTCCTATGTTCAGAGCACGGTCAATAGTTATATATTGTTATTTAGGTCTGTTGCCCCCTCTTGCTTTGAAGCTAATTGTGGTGAACCTCGTAGGCGCTATTGCTAAAGTTAGATTACAGATGGGTGGTCATTTCATCTTATTGTGATTCATCAGAAGGTATCGCAGACTGGGGTCTGTCGGGTAACTATTTATCGCATTGTGGGTCAGATCACTTGCTTCTATTGTATAGAAGCAACTGAAACATAGCTCCTCCCTCTTATGGGTCACAATGAAGATAGGTCTCATTAGTCTAGATAAGGAACATCGGATTTTAGAAAGTGGTCTTGTGACTTTGTGATATGCTGGGCTGGGCAAATAGGTTGCTGAGCTGACGTCATTGTCAATTGTCAAAACGCATTAAAAGGTAACGCCTTTATAATGAGATGTTGCGGCCCTCTAATACCCATCTTCTGATAATGGTGCTTAATTGCACTCCCATCCACTGCTATCAAGGATTATTTGAGAAAATAAATTTTGGATCTGTGAAATAGGTATCTTAATAATTCTTCCAAAATCTTAGGCTAGTAGGCTAGGCTTCTTAGTTTTTTCTCCAAATGTAAGGATAAGGCCTCAGTTTCTTATAGACAGAACTGTTCAAAACCGAGAGAATAGAATGCAGGTGTCCCTCTGTTGATTAGCCTTTCACAAGCATACAGATCTAGGACACTTCCTAATAGTGCTTTAGAAAACTTTTAATTATCAGAACGTGTCAGGCTAATTATTGCTTGCTATGCAGTTTTGCAACGTGTAGCTGTGATATTACCTTGCGAGATCCGGGCGCAAAATTAGACTGCGAATCATAATCAGAGACAAAATCTCGCAAAGTTTCGTGACCGAGGGAACTTTGGCAAATTGCCCAGGAGGAGTCAAAGGGCTATTGTGAGCTACTGATAATTAGTTTACTGTTCCGTAACGCACCACATACGAGATGGAAGGTGGCAGAAAGGGCACGTGCCTAACCCGATATAGTGACTGTAATATCGATCTTATAATCACCATTCACCATAGTTTCCATAACATCCAGCCTAGATGAATTAATTGTTACTATAAAGAAGTTTTCCTTCAATTTAATATGTAAATTGTCACGTTGGAAGGTGTTTTATGAACGTACCACCTTGTGATCTGATAATGAAGTCATCTTGATAAACCACGCACATAATAATAACTATTCCCTCAGGCGTCCACACTGTTGGAGGGAAGAGCTGAGGCAATCAGTAGAGTCTGTAGCTCCATTGAACAGAATCTCATCTTACTAGGTGAGCTGACTTTCAAATGAACTGATCACCAGGTCTCAGAAGTTAAATCAACTAATTATCAATTACTGGAATTATGACGAATAAAACGACAAAAAAAGCTGACGACGATAATCACGTGATTTTCGAAAGCTTCTGATTTTGAACTTCATCGTATCATTTGTTCATTTAAACGTTTCGAACTTGGCCCTCTAAGATAAAAGATGGAGCTAGAGAATTTTATTACGAGCCATCAATACTTCAACACAAAAATCATTTCTTTATGAAATTTTCAGCTTGTTGCGTCATACTTTTTCGTTTTATTCGTCATGAAATAGTTAAAACGCTATATTCATTCTTTCTACTTTTCTAAGCTATTTAGAATCAATATTTAAATCAATATTTTTTTTGAATTGCAAAATTATTGAAGTGGTGATTAGCTTGCGATATTTCACGATAAATTTTAATTGCGTGAAAAGTCATGGAGAAAGTGATTTTGATGAAAGCAAAGAGTTTTTAAATGCGAGTGAAGGTATGATTAAAACACGCAAATAAATTTCACATTTGATCATGGGATATGACGCTCAGAGCGTTCTATGAGGTAATCGGTACTTCTAATTACCATATTTTGCTGATGGTATAGACTGTTTTACACCCGGGTTCCTGTTACGAGAAAAACTCACGAAAAAACTTGCAAGAAAACTTGCGAGAAATCAGGATTTTCATCGACATAGTTCCTGTACACGAGTTTTTTTTTGTTTTGCTTGGACGTAATTGACGCTCATAATTCGATATTCCCATTATGTGTAACATTCCATCCAAAATCAATTATTCCTTTTTGGTATTTTCCTTGCGAGAATTCTCGCGAGGAAAATGTGCAAAAAAACGTGTTCAAATTTCTCGCGAGTATTCTCGCGAGGAAAAAAGGTGGTTTTTCTCGCAAAAATTTTTGTACAGGAACTGCGGCGAAAACATTTCTCGTAAGTTTTCTTGCGAGTTTTCTTGCGAGTTTTCTCGTAACAGGAACCCGGGTGTAACACGCAATGATTTCTAGACATAGCATCGTTTGGATTGATAATGGAAAAAGGCTGTCAGTCGCTTTATGTGCGGTAAATTATTAAATTGTGTTCTGATCTTGTTTTTAGGCTTTAACTGGTAACTGCTTAACTGGTTATGTAATTACCGCAGTCGTCTGATAATTTCCACCTCCTCGGTTCTTGATGTACATTTCTGGTGTATCTCCCGATGAAGGAACTTGTTTCTACTTTATTAAGTTAAGTCATTAGAATATACATTTCCTGATGTACCGGCAAAATATATGTGATAAGTTCTCCTGAAGTTCTAAGGTGCGTGTATTTGTGCACTGATACATTGGTGCACTGAGACATTGGTGTACTGATACATTGGTGTACTTATACATTGGTGTACTGAGACATTGGTGTACTGATACATTGGTGTACTGATACATTGGTGCACTGATACATTGGTGTACTGATACATTGGTGTACTGATATATTGGCGTACTGATACATTGGTGTACTGTACATTGGTGTAATTATTGTAGGTACATTATCATTATCAAATGGAAGAACGCTTTTGCCATATCAGGTTTGAAAGGAGTGTAAGCAGATCTTATTACTTTGTTGTTTCTAGTGAATTGGTTTATATTACCAAACCCTGTGACTGGAGGATGTAAGTTACACTAGAGGATGTAAGTTACACTAGAGGATGTAAGTTACACCTACCTGGTAGGCGGTCGAGATGACGTCATTATCATGGTTTAGTGGTGAATGTGAGGACTTGGAACAGTTTTTCTGCATGAGGTATTATTATTATCTATAATTAGATCGGATGGATGTAGGGGATATCAATATTGTAATCTATAAAATACAGTACAAAGTTGCAGTGATTCGATCAACTCATGTCTCTGTGTTAAGAATAATATATGACAATATTATTATATGTACTATGTCGGAATGTAGGGCATATAAATTACCTTTTGTTACATTTTCACATTCTCTAGTACAACACAGAGTTTACTTAGAGTTAGAGTCACATTTACATGACCAGGAACAATTAACCAGGAGACAATGAGCTTAACATCAACCACCTGACAATAAGACAAACATACCCCTCGCATGAGAAATAGGGGAGTTATACTGCCGGGTTCATGTTAATTCACCACTTTAATCTATGATAATGACGTCATGATACCACCTGCACGTGACCAAACCTCACGGAACACTTCCCATGGAAACAATAAAACATTCTCCCAAACAAACACGTTTACACACGCATCATTGTCTTTGGTAATTCAAGTTTCTCTCTTGTGTCAATTCGTGGAGTCGCCACACACAGGATGACGTCATTATCATGGTTTATAATGGAGAGTTGTTGCTTTCTAACCCTTATTTTCCAGAGACCAGTTTCCAGGGCACTGGATCCATTATTAAACCCCATGGAATAATGTGTCCTCTTTGTATACTTCTTAATAGGGAGAGTGTACCTGGACCTCATATCTGGTACCGTGCCAAGAGTCGCCAAGTGTAAACATTGTGACACTCTAACGTTCGTGTTATTACATATCACCTGTTATTATTGTTTATATTGAAGAGGGGGATGACTGATTTGAGAGTCAGAAGTTCATTCATAATTCATTCTGGGTTTTACTATACATTACTGGTAGTAATCTTCAAATTTGGTGTATTTTTGACGCATTTTGAATCTGTAATTCCCACATTTTACCCGTGAACGAATCAGATCACTCTCTCTATTGATGAGAGAGATTCATGTTAGAGCTGTGACGTAAACCGGTAACTAGGCAGGTATATACTCGATGTGTATTTTAGTTCAGCGAACTAAGAACACGTTGCCATGACAACTCACATACATAACATGGTACGTGGTGCGTTTAATGGAGGAAGAAACAGGATATGCTGGGAGGATTGGTATTATTGGCTCATCAAATCAAATATTCATTACAGCATTGTTTAATTCTATTAATATATTGAATATTATTGATTATGATTTAAGAAGGTTCTGAATTTCCACGAATTATGACTATTTTAAGTGATCTGCTAGGGCCCGATCAAGGAATGCTCCCACTACAATCAATGCTATTATTTATATTAATCCAGAGTAAAAGGTCATGAACACTAATGATGGCACAGATGATGGTATAATGCTGTTTTAATTATCAAAGCATGATTATTTGTACGTATTGATCCACGACTAGATATGATATGGTGATGGTATAGATAATATGTTTGGGCTCTGTTAAGGAGGCATTTGACGCACTAATAAGCTAATACAATTAACTGATCCGGGGTAATTCAGATGTTTTGATTGAATGAACTTCTAAAGTTTACAGAATGGTTTAAAAGTGAATATCTCTTATGACTTTCAGGTTTACAAAACTTTTTAAAACCCAAAGTAGACTGGCGATGTTTCACACAGTAAGAGAACACTTTCAGGTTTAATTTTCCCGCTTTGGACGTTTGAAATAAGGTATTGACATGCGGCATCTAAAGGCTCTTCTGACGACAGGAATAATGTCTAACTTTTACTAACCATACTAATTCGAATGACAATGTCATAATATGCGACCTACCTCTCCACATGCAATAATTCGAGTACAAATTACATAATATGCTTCGTACAGGAGTGTCTTATCATAAACATAATCTCATTATTGAAGCCTTCGCTCATTAATCAATGGTTTATTTCATTAAGTTATTACGGATGCTTAAACTGGAGTAAAATGTTAAAGTTCTAGAACTTTATGACGGTTTGGCAGCCTGGAATGACTAAGTGACTAAGCCAACACCGACTAACACTGAATGTCAAGTAAAGCTTCGGTTAAATATTTGTTACTAAGTGGCAGTTTTCTGTTTTGCATATTATCATTATATCTACATGATATTGTAATATAAAGTTTCCGGTTCAAGAACATCCAAATGATATCAAGGACGACATACTGTTGAAAGTTTAAGCTTCATCACTTTATATTATCGCCGTTCTTGGGAAACCTGACTTAGAATTATCAAAAAGTTCCTTAATAAAACGAAGGTCTGTTTTACAAACCGGAAGTGTTTTAGCTAATTACTTGCTTTAATTACTTGCTAGAACGACAGCAATTATAAGTCCTGAAAAGAACAATCAAGCACATGTCGGATATTATCTTGAATATTTGCATTCTGATGAATACCTGGCAATGGAGATCAGAAAACATGGAACTACTGAGTAGCATTTAATTTTAAAGCGCCGAAGGAAACCGGGAAATTGCCGTGCTCTCTGTAAATAAAACATTGTCAAATTTGACATGTGACTCAGTGAGTATATAATCTTACCTCATAAACCTATAAATCAGTGAAATAGTTCCCTATTGCTACAATTGGGAGCTTAAATTCATATTTTTAATGAAGTTGCCTGAATTCTCTTCCGGTTACTCCACGTTATGTACTTAACAAAAGCTTTGAGGTCACAAAAGCTTTGAAATTATTTATCTTGCACAATAATTTGATAAGAAATTTAATACTTCAATTCCATACGAATTGATGACACGAATTGATGACACGCCATAAGACCAAATATTATTTGATTTGAAATAAGAATAATTTCATTGCATAATACTTGATTAGATTTTGTATTTGAAAGCCAAAAATAATCTTCATTTATCATTTGTACCTTATAAAATATGATAATGATATGGAATAATGATTGGGAATATGTATTGTGTAACCATACTATGTGAATACCTTAGCGATTCTCTATTGAGCGTGAAGGGTAAAAAAGCGAATTCTGTATTGAATGGGGCAAAACACCTTCGTTTTCAATGATAGATAACGAAATTTGTTTAATCATTTTTGGAAAAATGTTTGGTAATGGAGTAATGGCATGATTTTTGGAAAATGTATGGTGTGATTGAAGCCTCATTTTCAATGTATGAGGTGGGAATAATTTAGGCCGGATATTTCAATGTATCGCGTGATCCACGCTCTATTTCAGGGGGTACAGGTGTAGAAGACAAGCTGCAAGAGGCTGTTCCAGAAGTGCTCAGCTCCTTCAGAAGGGCAGGTAATTCCAAAGTCCAAACCTTCCATTATAAACCTTCTTTTTTAAACCTTCTTTTATAAACCTTCCTTCACAAACCTTCTTTTTTAAACCTTTACAAACCTCACTGAACCTCTATTCAGATAGGCAGGTAATTCCTTCCAAACTTTCCATTTACAAACCTTTAAACCCTCACTGAACCTCTCGCAACCAGCCGAATGTAATTATTCTTCAGCTAACTTTCCTTACAGAGATTTCTGAGCTGAAGTTAATGAGATCCAGATTGAATGTTTCTTCTCAAGAATATTTCCTTGTGTTTCAAATCGCTGTACCATGAGCAGAGAGCGCGGGCGGTTTCTTGAGAACGGATGCTCGTTACATCCCTCCTTTTCTCTCACATTTTACTGCTCTCAATCACCAATTAGATTGCAACCTCTCGCGAAGTCTCCTCTCTGCCTCTCTATTCTAGCGCAGCTTATTACTTAGTTCACCACCATTTGCTATATTTATATCACATTTAGCTTGAGCAATTTCTGCGGAGTCACTGCACTGAAAACCACATAATAGTTTTATTTGAAAAGATAGTTTAATATCAATATAACATATCACAGGCAGTTTTATCGATTATATACGATATCTGACCCTCATCTAACATACGTGGAGTGTATCTGTGTAATATCTTAATATAACGTCCAGGTTATATTTAGAGGTTATATTTACTCGAATCCCATGCGTAAAAACTTACGATTTGACGTCAACAACTCACCATATTGAGCTATGATAATGACGTCATCTCTTCAACCTGCGAGTTGTAGTTTATATATAACTACCTCCAGGCTTACTACATATCAACCACCTGGTGTAGCTGGTTTGACGTGTAAACTGTCGGTCGACAATAACTGGCTATTATCAGTGTCGTCATTACCAGGGCTGGAAGTGGACTGTTGTTACGGTTACAGCGCTTTCTCATCTTATTTACCGCATATCATAATATACACTTATACAGGAGTTCAAAGGGAAGTGCCTATTCCAACACTTCTGGTATTTCTATTGTGCATAATATCACCTCCAGGGTAATTACTGACCCCTCCTCTGACTGTGTAGTGTAGGTAACAGGTGTAGTTTCAACGTCAAAAGGTTTAGTTCCAACGTCAAACGTCCCTCTTGTAGAACTGAATATTAAACTCTTCAGAGATTCAACAAATTAACAAACCTATCACAATGGATTATGATAGAGTAATAAAACTGTCCCAAAAGAATTGCCACCAACTTTAATGGTTTTTGCTGCAGAGGGGGGCTGCCTACTTATCACCTGCTAATCACCAACCCTGAAGGTATTTGTTCCACTGGTGTCACCATGTTGCCTCATAATGGTATGTTGATGTCGTATAATTCCCCGCCGCGGCATCGCCGAAGCCTTTTCTAAATTTTTCCGACCACCTACAACAAAAATTTGATTGTGTTGATTAAAATATTATTGATTTTGATGTTTTGATGCTAGCGGAAATATTCCACCGATTCTTAAAATTGCGTTGTATTGACATCGACACTTAAATGAGATTGGAATAATGATTTAGTTCGAATAAAATTATTATAAAGAAATCATAAGAATATAAAATGAAAATTTAACTTAGTTTGCGTCTGATGATCTAAAATATTACTGGTTTTGAGCAAGTATTCCACAGAAGGTATTCCACAGAAGTTTGCATGCCTTGGGCCTTGCAGTGCCCTCGACAATTACATTAAAATAGTGAGATAGTTTGAATAGAATTATTTTAAAGAAATCATTAGAATATCAAATGAATTTAACTACGTTTGCGCCTAATGATAAAGGTGATTGCGATGCCAGTTGTCATCTATCGAAT
Source organism: Beroe forskalii (assembly GCA_011033025.1). Taxonomy (NCBI): domain Eukaryota; kingdom Metazoa; phylum Ctenophora; class Nuda; order Beroida; family Beroidae; genus Beroe; species Beroe forskalii. The sequence goes on along the minus strand of WFMF01000008.1, from coordinate 874,815 downwards.
ACCATAATAATTGAATAAGTTTCGCTATGACTTAATCCCATAGTCTCATACTAAGATTTGAATTTAATTCATAATCTACATTCTGCATATCTAAATTTAGAAATGTTATATATTGAGTAAGTTGCATAGCAACCGTGGTTATAAAGTTATAAAATATGCCGCTTTAAACAGTAGGCTGTGTTGTTTGGCGACCTACAGTTCCCGAACTACACCTATCCTGATGCTAACATAGGACTTATAATGACGTCATTAGCATACATTAGAATGGTGAAGTGATGACGGTGTACCGCCATTCTTAGCACGTTGTACGGGAGTGAAGCATTTCCAAGTTGATGATTTAGTGTATGGCTTCTGTATATAAGAGTCTTTAGAAGGTATCCTAATTCTTTTACACTAATTTATGTATAAAAATATGTTTACTTCGCTCGTACCAGTAACTGAAGAACGGTGGAAAATATCCTGCCTTATTGCCATGTACATGGGAAAGTTTCAACCCTGCAGTCTCTGACATTTAGTCCATTTAGCAACTACGAGAGAGCGGGAGATTTGCCATTTCACATTCATTTCTCACTATTGAATCCACATTCCTTTACCCTTTTAATTTCCTCAACCCGGCGCTTTCCCAATTCCCATTACCTCATTTAGCTCATTAGATACGTCACCAAAACCGTTGGACGGTTGGTCAAGTAACCCCCCGCTGGTTTGGATGTGATCAGCCCATTTTGTCTCTTTTCAGGTTCCGTTGTCACATCCAAACCCGCGGGGGGTTACTTGACCAACCGTCCAACGGTTTTGGTGACGATATCTTGACAGATGTATGTAGTTTGAACCCATGTTACTTGCCCAAAGGCAGTTTGGACCCACGTAACTTGCCCTCACGTAGTCCGAACCCACGTTACTAGCCCACGCAAGTCTAACCCACATAACTCACCCTGACGAAGTCCAAAACTACGTTATTCTAACTTGGAATTACTAGAATTGATATATTTCTTAATTTCTACAAATCGTCCACGTGAACTCACGTGCTGGAATATAGCAACTAGATCTAATTTCACGTGCATTAGTCGTATTTGAACTCATTTCAACGTAACCAAGTCGAAAATCCCGTGTAAATATCAATTTCTTCAAATCCCTAATTTCTACAAAACGTCTGTGTGTAATCACGTGCATAAATATGGCAACCAGATCTGATTTCATGTGCATTAGTCGTATTTAAACTCATTTCAACATAATCAAGTCGAAAATCCTGCGTAAATATCAATTTCTTCAAATCCCTAATTTCTACAAAACGTCCGCGTGAACTCACGTGCTTCACTAGTCCATCGTATATTTCCCCGTTATTCGGACCCCCGTTATTTGGACCCCCGTTATTCGGACCCCGGTTATTTGGAACCCCGTTATTCGGACCCCCCATTATTCGGACCCCCGTTATTCGGACCCCCATTATTCGGACCCCTGTTATTCGGACCCCCGTTATTCGGACCCCCGTTATTCGGACCCCCGTTATTTCGGACCCCCGATATTCGGACCCCGTTATTCGGAACCCCGTTATTCGGACCCCCGTTATTCGGACCCATAATCCGATGAAAACTCTATGAGTTGGAGATGTAAAAGTAGCGCAAAATAGCGTTCTATTACAAAATACGCTATTTTAGTGGTTTTACGCGATTTTGATGACGTCATCACAGCACACAAATAAGCTCAAACCAACTTCCCCATATAGCCTATAAGACAATTCCGCCTTAGTACAACATACTTTGACCGGTCTCATCTCAAGATATGCTGCAGTTCGCTTGACATATCACTCGTTTAAGTTTTTCTCCTAAAATTTTGAAATTGATTTTCACCGTACCTTAGAAAATCGCGTATATCTCGATGAAAAATCGAGATAGCCCAATGATCCATATGATTTTCTGAAAGCTCTTTAAATTTGCTAAAAATTGTTCCGAAAAAATCAGACCGCTATCTCCTTTCCTTCTTGGTGAAAAATGCGCTCTGAAATTAGCCTATTTTCGCTAAAAAGCAATAAAATTTCGCTAAGTTGATGACGTCATAATGACGTGAAAATGACGTCACCAGAACTTCTCTTATAGCCTATAACACTTTCCTATCTTAGATCAACAAAACCTGACCTCGATCATGGCTCTACCATTTCCCGTTCTTGAGATCTCGGCTTTATAAATTGGGTCCCGAATTATCAGCTCTTATTATTATTATTATTATTATTATTATTATGGTGGAAATGAACTAGTCATCTCAGGTGCGGGCAAGTCCGCACCTGGGGGATTATACTCCTATGTGCACGAGGTCTTGCGACCCTGGGAACACACAGGAGTGGCAGGCTTCCTGAAGTAGAGGTGATGCAAAGAATATTTACAATTATTTACACACTTATGATACAGTTATTATACACCCTTATAATACACTGAAACTCAAAAAATATCAAAGAATATGTACATTTATTTGCACTCTTATGATACAGTTATGATACACCCATATAATACAATGAATCTCAAAAAATAGCAAAATACATCAAACAACAACACAGACAACCACTGGGCAGACCTTTGGCTCTGACAAAGCCCTCTCCCCTCAGGCAAAAAATACATCTAAGGATAGAGGTCTGACATCGCCTATTATTATTATTATTATACACCACCAAAACCGTTGGACGGTTGGTCTAGTAACCCCCCGCTGGTTTGGATGTGGTTAGTCCATTTTGGACCTTTTCAGGTTCCGTTGTCACATCCAAACCCCGCGGGGGTTACTAGACCAACCGTCCAACGGTTTTGTGATATCTTGACAGATGTATTCGGACCCCCGTTATTCGGACCCCCGTTATTTGGACCCCCGTCATTCGGACCCCCGTTATTCGGACCCCCGTTATTCGGACCCCCGTTATTCGGACCCCGTTATTTGACCCTCCGTTATTTGGACCCCGTCATTCGGACCCCCGTTATTCGGACCCCCGTTATTCGGACCCCCGTTATTCGGACCCCCGTTATTCGGACCCCGTTATTTGACCCTCCGTTATTTGGACCCCCGTTATACGGACCCCCGTTATTCGGAACCTCATTATTCGGACCCCCGTTATTCGGACCTTTGTTATTCGGACCCCCTTTAATCGGACCCCCGTTATTCGAACCCCCGTTATTCAGACCCCCGTTATTCAGACCCCCATTAGTCGTATTTGAACTCATTCCAACGTAATCAATTCGAAAATCCTGTAAATATCAATCGCTTCAAGTTCCCTAATTTCTACAAAAGGTCCGTGTGAACTCACGTGCTGAAATGTAGCACTAAGATCTAATTTCACGTGCATTATTTGTATTTGAACTCATTCCAACATAATCAAGTCGAAAATCCCGTGTAAACATAAATTTCTTCAAATCCCCTAATTTCTACAAAACGTCCGTGTGTGTACTCACGTGCTGAAATATGGCAACTAGATCTAATTTCATTAGTAGTCGTATTTAAACTCATTTCAACGTAATCAAGTCGAAAATCCCGTGTAAATATCAATTTCTTTAAATCCCCTAATTTCTACAAAACGTCCGCGTCAACTCACGTGCTCCACTAGTTCATCGTATATTTCCCATCCCTATTCACTGCAAGACATGGAGAAACCATTATCAGTAGACCATCGTATCACAGAATAGGATTAACGTACAATTTTTCGTCATAAACGTAATTTCAATCAATTTGCAGTTCAATTTTTAGAAGCCTCCCACGACAACAATCTTCGACCGATCGCCCTGAAACTCGTTTTATAGCTAAATCTTAAGGTCTTAAAAGCAGCATATCAAAGTAAAACATAATCCGATGAAAACTATTTGAGTTAGAGATGTCCAAAAGTAGCGCAAAATAGCGTTCTATCGCAAAATACGCTATTTTAGTGGTTTTACGCGATTTTGATGACGTCATCACAGCACCCAAATAGACTCAAACCAACTTCCCATATAGCCTATAAGACAATTCCACTTTAGTACAACATACTTTGACCGGTCTCATCTCAAGATAAGTTGCAGTTCTTGACACCTCACTCATTTAACTTTTGTCCTATAATTTTGGAAATCGATTTTCACCGTACCTTAGAAATCGCGTATATCTCGATGAAAAATCGAGATAGCCCAATAATCCGTATGATTTTCTGAAAGCTCTTTAAATTTGCTAAAATTGTTCCGAAAAATCAGACCGCTATCTCCTTTCCTTCTTGGTGAAAAATGCGCTCAGTAGCCTATTTTCGCTAAAAAAAGAAACAAAATTTCGCTAAGTTGATGACGTCATAGTGACGTGAAAATGACGTCACCAGAACTTCTCTTATAGCCTATAACATTTTCCCATCTTAGATCAACAAAACCTGACCTCGATCACATGGCTCTACCATTTCCCGTTCTTGACATCTCATCGTTTTAAATTTGCTCCCAATTATCATGATATATATATATATTATATATTATTATTATATCTATCACCCTGTGACACTCAAATCTCTAACTTATACCCCTGGCCAGTTTTCTTTTTACCGCGGGGGGTTACCGCCCTGGCCAGGGCGGGAATATTAATATTATACACCCTGTGACACTGAAATGTCTAACTTATACCCCTGGCCAGTTTTTTTTATTCCGCGGGGGGTTACCTCCCTGGCCAGGGAGGGAATCTCTACTCCTGACTCTTAGTTAGGCTTCCCTTCTGGCTTCCACTCATATATCCAAGTTTGTACAATTTTCTAGCTCCTTTCCTTCCCCAACCTTCACAATAATAGCCCTCCCCTCTAACCCCCCACCTCAAAACCCGTCTTATTTAACCCCTTTAAACTCCCCTCTAACCCCCAGGTATTGTAGTGTGGGTGTTAACAGGAGACAAGCAGGAGACTGCTGTCAGTATTGGCTACAGTTCGGGAGTCTACTCGCGAGACGCTCGTCTCTTGAACCTCAGAACGGGAAGTTTAGCTGAGACTCGGGATAGACTAAACCAGTTGCTGGAGTGCAGTGCTACTGTTCAGGTGGGTTTTAGTCAGACTGCCAGGTGGGTTTTAGTCAGACTGCCAGGTGGGTTTTAGTCACACTGTCGATGTTGCGATGGTGATCTGTTTTGTGCAGTGTACGTACAAATAACACGTTTCTGTGCGTTTATTTCGAGCTTTGTTTGTCCGTCAGTCTGTCTGAACTTGTTATTCTCGGGTTGAATCAGTTGATGCAGTCAGCAGTTCAACCGTACATATTATGGTTATTGGTTAAACACTGTCGATCGGTGTTGATCTGTTTCGCGTGATATGCCGGGATATGCGATTAAAGAAGTGTATTTTTCATTTTCTTTTCCAGGCGTTTTGTCAGTTTTTTTCTTATTTTAATCTGCAGTAAAATACAAGGGTTATTGAGGTGTATGTTGAGTTCTTTTGAATCTTGCTCTACACTGTGTGTAAGTTTTGATGTTGGTACTTTTCACTGTACATTCTATGCATTCCTTTTGAGCTTTTACTATGTATATTCGCCTTTACTTACCTCTGTCACCCGGAAAAACTCTGATATTTTCCTGTGGCAGCCCTGTCTGTCCGTACTGCAGGAGTGAGAACTGAGAACGTGTGTATTTGAGTGCCACTAAACCAACATACCACGTAATTGTGTGCCACTAAACCAACATACCACGTAATTGTGTGTCACTTAACCAACATACCACGTATTTGTGAGTCACTAAATCAACGTACCACGTATTTCACCCCTCCCATCACTAACGGTTACTCTGGTAAAATGCACATTTTCCAGAGTCACTCTGTATTGCTTCGTCTTGGAAGATGAGTGCAAGGGTTAACAACGTATTAAAATCCTTCACATTATTTGCCGTGGTAAATACATTCACCTATAGTGTTTAGAGGTATGCTGTGCAGATCATTCACTAGTTTACTACTGTATTTTACTACTATACCCACTACCCAGCTATACCCTGGCTATAGGCAGCACACTCATTGCCAGTGTGACGTCATTATCACACTTTACACTGGGGAACTGCTGACGTTAGGGAGCTCATATTCTCCACACATGCACACACCGGTAGTTACTGCTGACTGCCGCTCTGAAGTTGAGATGAATTGAGCAGTCACGACGATAACTGACTAATAAGTTAATGTACCATTTCCTGGAAATTCGTCATTTTATGAATTAGCGTTAGATTACTCTTACTGATGAGTGCCAGAGTTAGCCTATTGAGCTATATTTGATGTCATGAATCATTCAAAACCACGATTGTTATTCTGAGTGCGTCCTAGACCTTCATAAGTTTAAGATTCATATGGTATTGAGGGATGAAGCCAAAAACTAAGCCCCGTCGCTAATTACTGAGGTAATTATATTTTATTTGAACATAACATATTATGATCCATTCTATTCCAGTGATAGCACCTATAACAGTAGTATATAATTTTCATATTACCACAGCATGTCGGTTGCCTTTGTGTCGCTCTCACATCTAGTTGTATGCTCTCAAGTGACGCGATGATGAGGGTTTAAAACGTACCACAGATAAGGCAACCTGCCTAGTGACCGGTTTATCGCAGCTAACTTAGGGTTTGTAGAATGGGTGACAGAGAGAACCTCCAGCTTATTAGAAGTTATTTAAAGATGGTAAAGTCAAATAAAAAGTCTATTAAATAGCTCGCACTTGTGATCGAGCCTGTAGAGTGTAGGTGAATAATGAATAGTCATGGTGGCGGTTAAATAATTAGTTGATTAATCATTACGACATTATTATCATTTCACAGTGAGTGAGCAATGCTGTAAATCTGTTTAAATTTTATAATCGAGGAGGTATTATCTGAATCCTTATAAATAAAGTGAATGCAGTCATCATTAAGCTTCACTGTGGACACTAAGTGACGTTCAATTAATAACTTAATAAGACTAAGTTGTGCACAGAGTCCGTACTAAGGACACAGCTCTTCGATTCAAATGTTGGAATTCGAAATTTCAGAGATTAAATAAGGTTTCCTCCGATCACTTTAAAGCAATGGATTTATTGGAATCATTCGCCCTCAGTGCCCTGTCGGTTGCCATCAGCATTCGCGAATTGAGCACGTGGTGCGCTGTACACTGTATAGTGTACTGCTACTGTGGAGTGTGGAGGCTTTGTCCCAGATGGTAGAGGACTTTTCACCTGAGCAGGGCAGTTTCTCAATTGAACCCACGGAAGGGACTGTGTTAGGGTTGTGCTTTGGGTTAGGGCTCGAAGGATAAGGTTAGGGGCATGACATATCGTTTGGAGAAAGGCTGTGAATTTAAAAGTTGTGCACCCTCCAAGGTCACGTATTCTCCCATTCTCAGAATTGGATTGGAATTTGGGTTCTCAGAATTCTAGGGCGATGGATAGGAGAGTTGTCGGCAGGTGTCAGAGTTTGTCGAGGACTAGGAGTGTTTGTGTGGAGGACTCCAGGAGAGTTTGTCGGCAGAACTCAGGAGAGTTTGTCGGCAGGACCCTCCCAGGTCGCAGGAGAGGAGAGTTTCTCCCATTCTCAGGAGATTTGGCAAGGACTCCAGAGAGTTTGTCGGCAGAACTCCAGAGAGTTTGTCGGCAGAACTCCAGGAGAGTTTGTCGGCAGGACTCCAGGGAGAGTTGCTCAGAACTCCAGGAGAGTTTGTCGGCAGAACTCAGAGCGATTGTCGGCAGAACTCCAGGAGAGATTGTCGGCAGAACTCCAGGAGAGTTTGTCGGCAGGACTCCAGGAGAGTTTGTCGGCAGAACTCCAGGAGAGTTTGTCGGCAGAACTCCAGGAGAGTTTGTCGGCAGGACTCCAGGAGAGTTTGTCGGCAGGACTCCAGGAGAGTTTGTCGGCAGGACTCCAGGAGAGTTTGTCGGCAGAACTCCAGGAGAGTTTGTCGGCAGAACTCCAGGAGAGTTTGTCGGCAGGACTCCAGGAGAGTTTGTCGGCAGGACTCCAGGAGAGATTGTCGGCAGGACTCCAGGAGAGTTTGTCGGCAGAACTCCAGGAGAGTTTGTCGGCAGAACTGCAGGAGAGTTTGTCGGCAGAACTCCAGGAGAGTTTGTCGGCAGAACTCCAGGAGAGTTTGTCGGCAGAACTCCAGGAGTTTGTCGGCAGAACTCCAGGAGAGTTTGTCGGCAGAACTCCAGGAGAGTTTGTCGGCAGGGCGTAGTTAGCACAATGAGTCCTGTGGATCCTCCTGGAAAATGATAATCTTATTATCTAGAACTGGTATAATGTAGATTTTCTCAGTTTTAGTGGTATATTTAACTCTGTTCGTGGTGGGGTAGCTATGTTAAGGTGGCGGGTTTAATATAGTGAGGCGCATATTTCAGAGCCTTAGTCCTACGTGGGTCCTTGATGATGATTTAATCGGTCCTTGTCACAAATTCTATTTCTCGTAAACTCCCAGTAACTTCAGTGTCAAATACGTGATCTGTTGAGATGTGATCTATTCATCAGTAAGAAACGAAGAAAACTATATTTACAAGTTTACAGTACATTATAAACTAGAAAAAAAAACTAGTGGATCAAATTATTTAACTCTCTCTTTTCTTCATAATTGCTTTCCTTTTGACTTTCTTTTCCCCTTCTCCTCCACTCCAAACCCACTTCCTTTTCACCCCCAATCTTTTTCGTTTTTGTCCTTTGGTCCCCCTCTCCTCCCTCCTATCAGTTACCCCTTCATATCTATCCTTTCAGTCCCCCCATCCTCCTTCCACTTTCAACTACACTTTCTCACTTTCCACTGTATCTTGTCACTTTCCACTACATCTTTATATCTTTGTCACTTCATTTTTGTCACTTCCAACAACATTTTCTCACTTTCCACTGCATCTTTGTCCTTTTCACTACATCTTTGTCCCTCCAGGTGCAGAACCAAGCGCTGATAATCAACGGCTCCACCATAGAGTTCCTCCTTCACGACGACCTGCGTCTGGACTTCCTAACGCTCTGCCAAACCTGCCAAACTGTGATCTGCTGCCGCGTGACCCCACTCCAGAAGTCCCTAATCGTCTCTCACATCAGAGAAGAATTGAAGGTAGGTTACAGAAGTCCTCAAATATAGGCAGGGTATTAGCTTAGTGGCTTACTCGTCAAATCCCGAACTCGCCAAGCAGCGCAGGGATTAACATTTCGCATGTTGACTGGGCAACTGGAGCTGTGAAGCTGATATGCCGTCAATACAAGAGTGGCACTGGTAGGAGAGGGGACGATATAGGGGGATACAGAGTAATAATAAGAATGGTAATGATGGGTTTAGTCTACCAGACAACTCCTTTCAAGACTATACTCTTTTCTATAGAATGGGTTCACAGATTGGTTGGACATCATTATACTACTATTATTTGTCAAAATAACAATAATAAAAAATATGTATGTGATCGCGCAACACTTTTTTAAACTCTAAGATCTCATGAACAAGTGATGTTTCTGTTTTAAAGAAAAGCGAGACAGTCACATGCTTCTAGGGCTGGTAGCTTCATTTATTACGTATATTCTCACATGCCACATGACTTGGCCGCACTTTGCTTGGCAAACGTTGGGATCGTCTCACATGGTTTGTAGCTGTGTTAGTTGGTGGGTAAAACAGCTTGACTGAGCATCATGAGTTTGATTCAGCGGTTGAATAATGCAAACAAGTCGAAGTCTTGCAGAGAATATGACTTATGGCTAAGTGTTGTGTCAAAGCATTAATAATATCATGAGATCATGGTCAATAGGGTCCCGATTGCCATGTTTTTATTCTACAGTCCTTCCCTACATAATTCCAGTCATGTTCATCGTTATTTCAACCTCCCTGAAACCTGAGGATTACGCTTTGCAACGCCCTCTCGGAACCTCCCAGAAATACACGTCTAGTATTGTTATGTACATGTGAAAATATGCAGTAGTTTATGCAGACCTCGTGCAAACTTGGCACATTGCCAACATAACAATAGGATAGTGTTTATTAACTGTGTTGAGGGTGTTTATTATTAACTGTATTGCATGTGTCAGTGATGGGAATATTGCAGGATTATCAGACAGCTCTTGGGCACTGAGCAGTGTTTTGATTTTATGGTAAAATCATCATGACGTGTGAATTCAGAATTCAATTTCTTTTCCAATTCTCACCGGAAATGTAACGTGTAAAAAGGAGAAATTGATTGAATTAACAGCTTGACCGGGCTTGACACAAAATCGCAAAATAATGTGCGGTTGGAAATGCTTACGTAAAGCATGTCATGTGAGATATCCATGGTGGAAGTAGACTAGTAGTGCCAACAATTATCGTATTATCAATGTCACTGTTACGTCACCTTGACGTAATCCCTTCATTCCTGCTGTTGGATCTCATACCTGATATTGATTTGAGTAGGAATATTCATTTGACCATCATCTAGACAAATGATCCAGGGACATTTTTGTGAGAAAATATCCATATTCCCCAGTCTCCACTGATTCCTGCGTTGAAAAGTTGAAAAGAGCTAAGAGAAAATCAATCAAGACTATATATTTATGTTTATATTATGGTGTAAAGTGTTGTTTTCCCAACTCAAAGATCACCATGATGCATTCATACATCTACAAAGCTGTAAGATCGTGCTTAGATTATTTAAAGCATCGAAGCATGTAACTCCCCATCAATCCAGTGTGTCACCTGGTGAAACACTGTCACCTGGTGAAACACTGTCACCTGGTGACACCATGTCCTTATCATAGATTAATACTTCACAATTCAGATGAATATTTAGATAACTTTGCAAAGGACTGCTTCCTTAGAATATAGGTATAATGAAGTGCACGTACTTATCCCAATACTACTGTTCTTGTGTGGGAATTGCCTGAGTGTAAGAGAGGTGAGTGGGCCTGGGTAATGGGTATATTGTATAAACTGGTAAAGTAGGGGTGTTAGGGGAATGTGCCTGGGTAATGGGTATAAACTGGTAAAGTAGGAGTGGTTAGGGTAATGAGTATAAACTGGTAAAGTAGGAGTGGTTAGGGAATGGTAAAGCACCATACCCAGCATCGTGTGTGAAGTGTGCATATTACTACTGCACTATTTGGTACACTATTTATACTCCAAATCTTTAGTGAGAGGTACATGGGATAGTTTACCTGTAATCAGTGAGCTTAGTCCGCTATATTGTTACACTACATGGACTTACCTACTCTGACATAGTAAGAAACTAGAACCGGTGTACTTATGAGTTTTTTGAGGTGCTAGATAGATGTAGATAGATGCTAAATAGATAAAATTAACACCGTTAACTTGCTGAAACGATATATAACGTACTAAGTTACTCATGTAAATATGCTATGTGATAAACCACGTGTTTCAGTTCACATTATAGGCCGGTGGGAATTGCTGTGTGTATATCCCTTATCCTATCTTTCTATAATTAGAAGTCTATAGTCTATACATCCCGAAGTTATGTGAATGTAAAGTTCTCAATGATGAGGCTAATGAATATTGAGCAAAAGGATCATATTGTACACTTTGCCAATTTACCTTCCTGTTACTAAGATACTAGCGTAGCAGTAACTTGGTCAAATAGATCTGATAAATTATCTGATAGAAACCGATAGAAATATCCACTTTAAATCCTAATCCCTTCAGGTGATGACGCTAGCTGTTGGAGACGGCGCTAACGACGTGGGAATGTTACGACAAGCCGATATCGGTATCGGCATCGCCGGGAGAGAAGGCACGCAGGCCGTCATGGCCTCAGACTTTGCTATCGAGAAGTTCAAGATGCTCCAGAAACTGATCCTGGTGCACGGACACTGGAACTATCACCGAATATCTGACTTCATCTTCTACTTCTTCTATCGGAACTTCTTCAACGTGGTGATGACACTGCTCTACCAGTTCTTTAACGGGTTCAGTGGGAGCTTCCCTACTGAGGAGCTGATGATAGTGACTTTTAACACTTTCTGGACCACCCCTGGGGCCTTCGTCTCCTTCGTCCTGAACCAGTACGGGGGCAGTGCTAAGAAGATCCTCCAAGACCCGAGCATGTACCGAATAGGGCGTCTTGACGAGTACTTCAACAACATGACGCTGTTAGGGACTCTCTCGGAGGCAGTGTATCACGGAGCCCTAGTGTTCTGCATCCAAGCACTCTCCTGCTGGGACAAACCCACCAGTAAACTGGAGTTCGGGGCCGGACTAACCTTCCTCTCCCTGACTGTCATGAACCTGATGTTCTTTGTTCTCTCCCCCAACATAACCATCGTACTCTTCCTGACTATCACCGCCTCCCTCCTCATCTTCCACTCCTTTCTCTACTTTTACGGCATGCTCGACTTCGTGTACCAGTACTTCAACGAGGACCCTCACTACACCTTCGCCAGAGCCCTACACAACCCCATCACTTGGATTAACCTGGTGATAGTGCTGATCCTGGCCTTCCTGCCTCGTGTGCTCCACCAGGTTATCAGGAACTACAAGAGATCCAGCAAGAGCTCATCCTATTCCATCAGGAGCTGTCTGAGTGGGGAGAAGAGAGGAGTGATAAACACGAGGGAGAAGACGAGGCGGGTCAGTGTCGGGAATGTGGAGTACGCGTGTGACACGGAGGGGGTGAGTGTCGATGTGGAGGGACTGCCGGGAGTAGTGTCCGAGTATTGACAAGGAGTGAGTATTATGTGCTGGTCCGTTAGAAATCCATCGTATCTAAAACACTTTTAATTGCATGATCATGCAAGGAATTTCAAGTATGATTCCTTGAAATTCCTTGATTATAATATGACGCTGTTGTTAACTGACTCTTACGGTGGTTTCGAATGGTGAATTGTTGCTTTGGAACCGCCTAGTTAGTAAGGAGGTTTTGAAGAGGTGTATATAGATATATCATCATGTAAGCATAGTTTTAAATTTCTTGTTTTTAACCTTTGATCCAATTCATTTTGAGGAACTGAATCTGCATTTTAGATTATATATAGCTTTCAAAACATTGTGCGTGTAAATAATGATGTTTTATTATAAGCAATTTGAATGGTAAATGGATGTTATTAATTATATAAATTAGTTTTATCATTTTATTAGAGTCATATAACTCAATTAGCTATTATAATGTTATCAACATCATCATTTATTGCTATTACACTGTTATAATTATTAATACGATACCTAGTTATCGTGTTACGGCAGAGTATGTCATTTCATTAAGAGTTGAATAATAGGATATTTGTCATGAATAAAAAGTTGCGGCCTGTAAAAAGCTAGCTGCAATGCAGTTTGATAAGAAGAAGGAATTTCAAATTGTGAAGTCTTTATCAATTACGATGAAATATGTTTGAAAATCCTTCAAACTCATCCGAAATAATGTTCAAGCTCGAGTCTTCTGAATATTTTGTGATGATTGATCTAGAAAAATATTTTTTGGAAGCATTGAAAGATAAACTATAGAATAACATTGAATTAATCAAGGTTATATGTCGTAATACGGTACTGAGACTTAGTTGACAAAGCAATGTTTAAAGAATTCTTGGGTTACTGTATGTTAATTATGAATTTCCGTTAATTAATTTATTAGTTAATTAATCTGTATCTGATACTCGTTGAATTTTTGATGGGGTCTGTGTATGTCTGTAGTCTGTGTTTATGATGTGTTTAAGGAAGATGCATGAGTTCAGAGAACGTACTCTGAAATTTCCACTTGACCGCCGTTTGTACTTTTGTACGTGCGTCAAACTGATTTAAGAGTGCATACCCACGGACGTAAATTGCGCCGCTGCGGACTCGGAAATTTCAGGATCATTCTCATTTCTCGAACTCGTGTTATGAGTGTAATATTATAGATCAATAGATTTCTCGTTCGGAATATTGCTATTTGCATTGGTATGGAAGCTCTAAAATTACATCTTAACTGTCGACAGATATCTGTTAACTGTAACTAGTTATGAAGTGATGAGACTCAATCGATGGAATGCATTTTAATCACTGAATGACGTGTTGAAGGTGTAGTTTTAGATTAGGAAGGTCAATTGGTTGTGGCAAATGGCTGCTTCACTCGTCGTGTCATACGTTAAAGTGTTTGATAAGTCGATAGATGTATTATCTGTAGAAGAATTTATTCCAAATCATTATGACGAAATGATTTTATCAAATTTGTTCGTGTTTGAGTCTTTGAAGTTGAAATGTCCAATGGCCACGTTAGATACTAAGCTTGTTAGTTAGTTCTTTAGTTAGTCTTGATTTAGTCGCGCCGGAATGCTTTAGATAGTCAAACAACAACAGTATTTGAACATGTACAACCATGGCATAATTAGTACGAACCGTCCATCGTATTTCTGTGCGACATACAATCATGTTGAGAGCTATGTTTAAAGATAGTCGTTAAGTTACATATTAATTTCCAAGGTATTTTTAAGGTGATTGGTGAAGCGTCTAAAAGTCTAGAAGAGTAAAAGATGGGGTAAAACAGCACTTGCAAGTATTAGCTTGGCAGTACAACGATTTGACCGGTTCGCATTGATAATTTGCAACTACCCACTTATAAACTTTTCTAAATTTTAATACAGCAAGCCTTGGAGCTGACTGATTGATAATATTGCATGTTGCCATATAAATGTTTTGGAATGTCGCCTCTCCATTCGACTTGGAATGCAAAGTATTCCTGTGGAAACTGGAATATGCGAGCAACACTTTTATTGCTTATAAAAGTGTACACTTTTGCTGCTTTAAGCTCCCCTATAATATACAGTATGAGCTCTTACAACATTATATCTTGACTTAGAGTGGTGAAAAAGGAAGGGAAGGATGCACCGTGAAAAACTTGACTATGTAACTATAATTTAGATATAAATATAATAACTGATTAAAAACATACTTTATAAACCAGCAAACTTACTTCAATAGATACCTAAGTTAGAGTTCAATTGAGGAAATAAAGGGGGAAATAAATTTCCTGTCCGAGTATCTGAGAAAGTGGTGTTTCCAAAAAAGTATTCCATAACTAAGCCCATTGCCAAATTATCCCAATTTTGGATCTGGCCAAAAAAAAAAAAAAAAAAAAATTACAACATTATATCTTGACTTAGTAAGTTTGAGCAGCTAAAACTGTCCCATTAGAACTTCAGGGCACATTTCTAGTCTATGTACTAAAACCAGTCCCATTAGAATTTGTTGGTTGAGTATTTGCTTATTCAAGGGATAGAAGAATATCTGAAAAGGCTTAACAGACATACTATTTATGTGGTACATTAAATCTGGAAAGAGAATTTTTGGTGGAATATAAATTTTCGAAAATATGGGCTGCGAAAAAATAGGGATTTTTTCTTTAAATTTCCAGTTTTGATTCCACATAAGTAATATGTATCGTAAGGAAGTAAACTATTGAAAAAGGACGTGAATTGGATATGAAAATGGAAAGAAAGTGAGAGATCTGCTCTTGGAATTGTTTCAGAGTAAATTGTATATTGTACATATTGCATGGTTACTTATGTAGTTAAGGTTAATTCGTTCTTTTCATTCAGAATTGTTTCAACTACTCTATTAAGCATTGTTTTATTTATAAATTTTATTAAGAATTCTATAGTAGCCAAATAACAGCCAAATAACAGTCAAATGTGGTGCTTGAGTAGAATAGGGAATTTGTAAGTAGCAATTGAATTCACAATTCACTCGATGTAATTACGCACCTTGCACAATTCCTTTTGCAAAACAAAACATAACATGGACTATGGTAATTTAATCAAGTCATGATAACGTGTGAAAATTGAAACACAATGGAGATCTTTATGTGTTAATCTGAATAACCCCTAATCCCATATACAGCACAGTATGGAGGTATGATTCCTATTTAATGAAGTGATGACACCTGTGTCTATTACTAATGAACTCGTGAAATCTGTTAGCACTGTGTTTTTGATGATGAAACTTAGACTAACTATTAATTCCGTGTGAAATGGTTTACGCATCTGCTCATCTCGGTGTAGACTGTAGATCGCTGTGTTATCGGTATCACACTACTGCAAGGCTGCTATATCCAACAGTGGTCACGTATTTATATCTTAGCTTGATCAGATTTTATATCGTATCCCATCGCCAAAATAACGTATTTAGTTTTTTTTGGCTCAAATTTTTATGCTAGATCGAAAGTCCAAACTTTGAAGTTATGGTTGTGACATTAATCGCAGTGATAACTGAATTTAGGACACCGAAAGCAACATCACAGTCGGCGTTGTTTGGATATTAGATACGTTTCGTGCCGACACTGAAATGTACCATCTCGTGTAACAATACGACGTGAAGCATGTTTTTAGCGAAGATACGGAACGCGCGGGACACTTTTTGTATCGCTTTATGCGCGACGAACGAATTTGCAAGTCTAGTGCGCGCGCGCGTGCATTGAAAATTCGTTCGTCGAGCCATGCGACGCACGCTCGTTGCTAAACTCTCATATCCCGGTCTGGCGATCCTTCTTTGGGAGGGGGGCAGCGCTTACAGGGAAGCGCTACGCACATGCAGCATTAGTTCGCGAAGTGGAAAGGAGTTGGTTGCAGGAATGCGGTGCAGGTGAAATTTTCATCTACCCAGATCAGCGCGCAGAAATCGCGTTTTTGGAGAGGACGCAAACGTGGTTTTGAACTGTGAAAGATGACGTCACTTTTGTCCGACCCGTACCCCCTTGCATTCGGCGGGCGCGCGCGTCACTTATTAAAATCAAACGCGCGCGCCATGCACATTAATTTGGTACATCGCGCAGTACTCCGCAAAATTTATTGTATGCGTTTTCCGTCGAGTTGCTCCTGGAAAGTGGAAATCAGTAGATGTTCTAGCCCAAAATTGTCATGATTCTACATGTGGATTTACCTATTGATCCTCGACAAAGCATGCCGCGCGTGCCGTAGGAAACGCAAAAAGCTCCAACTATTTTCCAAGAATATCTGCAAATGAGATCATGATACGGGCAAGGTTTCATCCAATCAAGCAGGCGACTCGGCATAATCTATTACCCACTTCACTCTGTGATAATTACGTCCTAAAACTTAGGATGAGTTATCAAGCAGACATAATGTAAGCCACAAGGAGACAAAGACGATACTTTAATTCACGGATTACTGGGAAATCCATGACAAAAATGAAGAGGAACCCCCATGTAGATCATGACGATTCCATGACAATTCTGCTAGAACATCTACTCGTGGAAATTAGGTCACAATTCCCAGCAACAGACAGAAACCTGATCAGTGATCACTCATCATGACGGGTATATCTTAAAGGAATAATAAGCATTTTGTTTTTAAGATAACAATACATAAACTATCATATATAAACTAATAATATTCACAGCATTTAGCACTATTATCACCCTGCAGTGTAATTACTTTTGGAATTTTTGAGCAATATTAATCATGTAATATCACCGTACCCAGCAGTTGAATTACTGTCAAGTGTGTAATTACTATACCTCAACTGTTGAATTACTATTCAAGTGTTGAATTACTATTCACAACTGTTGAATTACTACTGTTGAATTACTACAAATTTTCTGAAACGGCCATTCGCACGATTCTAACCTATTTGCTATCTCTGTGCAGATGTAAATAGGAGAATAATAAGCTTCCATGATATCTGTTATCGCACTTTTCATACAAAAAACGATTCGATATAATTTATTCTTAACCGTATACATACTGTAAAACAAGATAAAATAGCGATAAGGAGCACAATATGTTCGGTACGATATGTGTTATATTCTTAGTGGCACATTCGGTAGCACAAGATAAAGTAAATATGAGCACAATGTATAAAATACGATTTACCTAAACGATATCATAGGGCCACACAAGATTAAATTTAAAATAGATAAAAGGAACACTATAATATACACCTAAATGGCGCCACCCAGACGCGCTTGATAACTCCATCCGTGTTTCAATGTTTATTTATCTTGTGTTAGAGATATAACGCAGACTTGTGGCGCCATATATAGAGTGTATTGCTCCGTGTTATCAATTTCTATTACATTATTTCTGTGCGCGTAGTTTCCATCTGTCAGTGTTCGTTACTTATTTTAGATCGGGATGTAATGAAGATAATGATTATGGCGCAAAACTGATTGTTCAACTGAGGGGTACATACATACATTTTGATACATTCTAAAGATTTAGCTGACTAGATTCACATCTGACCGTGTTTTTCTTTAAGGGCAGATTCTATACCAGATCCAAATAAGATTGTAACTTTCGAGTCAGTTGTTAATGGTTGTGGTGTGAATTGGTTTTTTTTGTTTTTTGTTTTTTCGATTGAGTACTTAACTCTCATGATTCATGTTTTTTATGGCAATGAAAGATCACAACAAAATTTTCGTAAAGTACATATACATACACTACGTCATACAATAACAGTATACATCAATGCTGGCCGCTGGTTCTATCATTTGGACTTTTGAACTTATTCGCTGAATTGACCCCGATACGATGATGATGTGATTCTGACTTTTACAAATCACTGGCAAATTTGTCCAAAATTCTCGCCTGTTTCAATTATGAAATAGTGTACCCATTATTCATAAAACATTGAGTTAGAATACCTAAGTTTCAAACCGTCTACTTTGGTTGATGCGTATATGGCAGGGTAATAATACAGTAAATACACACTTGGGTGTGTAAATTACCATCGTAATTGCACTAGCAAGCTCGTGCAATTACTCCAATAAATGCACTCGCAAGCTCGTGCATTTATTGCATGAATTCCACTCGCAAGCTCGTGGAATTAATGTGGTAATTACACACCTAAGTGTGTATTTACCGTATATAACATAATCTTGCAAATGCAGTCTAGAATCATCAGTCTGTATATTGATCATTCACATCAACATAATGATAGTCAGTTCGGATTAAATATTCACAATTTCATTTTGCCAATGAAATCAAGTAATTATATAAGAATAAAGTTTTTAATATTTAAAACTTTTAAATCAAAATAGATAATTGACGGGGTTAGAGGTTTTATGTGTTCAACCTTTTTAATCATTTTTGCCAGCATAATTCGTGACATAACAGAAAGAGTCTATTTAATAAATGTTTGAATACCTTTAAGAAAGTTGACATGATTATATTATATTGACTTCACAGAAAGGTTTCCTGATAATTCTGAACGAAAAACTGCTTTATGTACATTTTTAGAAACTAAAATGTACAGAAACCAAACTGTATCTTACATATTTGAAGTGACGATATATTTTTAAAAAATAAATCAGAATTCTTAATTTCATGCAATATTTCATGTTGGGTTATGAACTTGAAATAGAAATATAGCTATGCACACGGTACGTATTTCATGAAATAACCAAATACATCTCCAATTCATGGCTTAATGAGATTACTGCATTGTATAGGGGTATATCATTACACAAATCATCAGTATGGGCACTGCTGTTATTAGAATAGCGTCAGGAAAATGCTCTCAATAAAACACAAAACAGCATACTCATCATAGATATCCGACATTGTAGATAACAAACAGCCTCAGCAGTCAGCACAATATAATAGGAATTGACAAATAGAAATGAAGAAAAGCTAGGAATTGGTTCATAGAACTCAGACATTACCTGAAAGAGTCAGAATCGTTGAGGCCTGTATGACACATTGATCAATCAAATGAATGACACATTGGTCGAAGGAATGGAGTTGATCAATCAACTCCAGTCAAACGACCGATGTGTTATACATTGCCTTATTATCATAAAAATGTTGGTTCATTTTCCACTGTGTCAATATTGCTGCAATAAGTTTCACTGATTCTGTTACTTATTGTAGATAAAATAACATTCGAAATTTCAATCTAAATATATTAATTATTTGCTACTCTGTCAGTTTGTCCACGCCGTTACAGATTCTCTCGTGAAATCATCAAAATAAGCACAATATGTGACATCACAATGCGAGTCTTGACAACACGATGGAATCAAATACAGATATCTTGTCACTATGATATCAAATACCAGATATCTGGACACGATGATATTCACCAGCTCTTGAAGTGTTGATGACGTCACTAAAACACCAGCTCTTGAAGTGTTGATGACGCCACTAAAACACCAGCTCTTGAAGTGTTGATGACGTCACTAATCCTTCCTCCGGTGCACGTTGTTCTTGTACCGCCCCACAAAGTTTCCAGGAGGGTAGTAATTAGCCACGATGTAGACTCTGTTGCCCTGCTTAGCTATAGCACACCCCATCTTATCAGTCGACTTCCAAACCATCTGAAATGCGGGTTTGCTCGTTACAGAACAACCAGAACTACATGGTGCCTAAGAGGGTGGTAATTTACCGTGGTGTTATTTGGTGTTATATCGGCAGTGATGTTATTAGGTGTCATATCGGCAGTGATGTTATTTGGTGTTATATCGGCAGTGATGTCATTAGGTGTTATATCGCCGTGATGGGTATGCTACACTCCCCATTGGGATTGAGTGTGAGAAGAAGCTCAGCTTCATGTAATAATATAGCTGCCAAAACAAGATTTCCGTCTGAAATTATAAAACAGAGTCCGTAAACAGAAGTTACACTCATTAAAAATGAATCAGCTCACGTGTGCAACCTTGCTATTGTACTTTGTTTGTAATAATCAACATGAAGAAAGTGGGGGTCACCACGAAATACTGAACGGAGCTTCACTCTCAAATGTAGTAATGTTGAAGTGAGTAGCCTCCTAAAAACCCTGATTTAAGGCTTCGAATGAGACTTCTAGTTTCCACTAGCTCGAAGCGCATTCATTTTGAAGTGAGATACAATAAGATGTAAATTGATGGTTTGTCATTGCCAATCGCAGGACCTCCTGGTGTAAGAATTGACTAATTAATTGTGGAGTGAGGAGGAGGAGAATGGCACAAACTCTTCCTGCTCTCCACTGAGAGGGGTGTCAACTGACACCTGTCACAATCATGTCTCAGGGGAGAACAGTGAGTTACTAATATGGTATCTTTACCTTTCAAATTACAGGGTAGTTCATTACAACATTGTTCTGACCGCTAATTGTTATGCGACATGCCAACATGGGTGTTGTACTGTTGTGGGCAGTGATGGGAATTTACTGTTTTTCTGTGCTATGAATTTTGTGGCATTTAAATTTGCGATTGTCGCTTTCTAGCTGTTGTCAGCTTTTTTGTCACTGTGTTGCCACTGTGTTTTCATTGTGTTGTCAGCCGTGTTGTCACTGTGTTGTCACTGTGTTGTCACCGTGTTGTCGCTGTGTTGTCACTGTGTTGTCGCTGTGTTGTCGCTGTGTTGTCGCTGTGTTGTCACTGTGTTGGCACTGTGTCGTCACTGTGTTGTCACTGAGTTGTCACTGTGTTGTCACTGTGTTGTCACTGTGTTGTCACTGAGTTGTCACTGTGTTGTCACTGTGTTGTCACTGTGTTGTCAGTGTGTTATCACTGTGTTGTCACTGTGTTTTCACCGTGTTTTCACTGTGTTGTCACTGTGTTGTCACTGTGTTGTCACTGTGTTGTCACTGTGTTGTCACTGTGTTGTCACTGTGTTGTCACTGTGTTGTCAGTCTGTTGTCACTATGTTGTCACTGCGTTTTCAGCTGTGTTTTCAGCTGTATAGTGTGTTGTCTCTGTGTTGTCACTGTGTTGTCACTGTGTTGTCAGCTTTGTTTTCAGCTGTATAGTGTGTTGTCACTGTGTTGTCACTGTGTTGTCACTGTGTTGCCACTGTGTTATCACTGTGTTGTCACTGTGTTGTTACTGTGTTGTCACTGTGTTATCACTGTGTTGTCAGTCTGTTATCACTGTGTTGTCACTGTGTTGCCACTGTGTTATCACTGTGTTATCACTGTGTTGTCAGTCTGTTGTCACTATGTTGTCACTGTTTTTTCAGCTGTGTTTTCAGCTGTATAGTGTGTTGTCACTGTGTTTTCACTGTGTTGTCAGTCTGTTGTCACTATGTTGTCACTGTGTTTTCAGCAATGTTTTCAGCTGTATAGTGTGTTGTCACTGTGTTGTCACTATGTTGTCACTGTGTTGACTCTGTGTTGTCACTATGTTGTCACTGTGTTGTCAGTCTGTTGTCACTGCGTTGTCACTGTGTTGTCATCTGAGTGAAGTGCCCGGTTTGTTGCTGGTACTCGTTCTTGGAGTAGTCGTACTTCCCCTCCTCCTCATACCACATTTCCACCACCTTCTCAGCCCACTCACTGTCCGGCTTGGTAGCAGCGGAGCTGCTGTTGAAATACCCGCAGTTCTCACCCATACTGAGGAAGGGAAGGTTACTGCATGGTATTACTTGGAAAACTTAAAATTAAGACTCAATTTGATTGATTGAAACTTTTGAAACTTTCCGATCGAGTGGTCTTCAGTGGTTATATCTTGGCACATTGAACGCACATTGAACCATCATGGTAAAAGTCATGCATTCATCTTGCTTGCTTACTTCAATTGTTACAAAATTCAGAGAACTTTACATTTTACAAGTATAGATTTACTGTGGTAAGCTTGCCAACAAACTATCTCAAAATGTAACATTTGAGCATTTGAGCATTGCACTTTCTTGTTGTGATATTAATGTACAATGTTACCGTGCCAGACAATTTGATGTTTATTATGATGTCAACTTGAGACAGACCCTCACTACAGCTGTCTGTAAAGCTAAGATTCCAGGAGGGAAAAGAAAGGTAAATAACACAGGTACACGTGTTCCATTGTGGTTGTCATGGAGACTCCTTGCTGAGTTGCCCTACATCCACTTTACATCAAATAGAGAGAGATAATGAGCTAAACCCAAATAAAGAACATACTACACACGCTGTTCATTGTTCATTGTGTAGGTCAAAAACAAACCACAGGAGAGGCTTCAAATTACCTCTAAAAGCCATGATAATGACGTCATGTTCTCCACCACCGGTAATTTAGGCACAGTATGATATTCATTGGCTACGAGCCAACAATTTGATACCATCACCAAGCTCAAGCCCTAAATTTTATCTTTTTGAAATTTGTTATTGGTACAAAAGAACAACATATAAAAGCTTTTGATGGTACACACATTCATTTACTTTGGATCATTTCTCTTTTCAAACCAGCAGAGAAAGTTAATTAATTACAGTGAATAAGGAGCTAAGGAACTTCAGCAATCATTCCAGCCTACACATTCACATCCAGCAACTATTCTTTAGAATTATTAATTATCTACAGACTACAGAACTCAATACCTCATGTGATATAGCTCGCTCAGTAAGTCAGTACACTTAATTGAAGAGCTGTTCTGCACACAAACAGTTAAATACTGGTTGCTCGTTTCTTAGTGACTGAAATCAGTAAATTAGCTACAACATTGATCTATATTTAAATTCTATGGACCTCAGTACGGAAGTAGTCTTATATGATCAACCATGGCTCTATATTCTTATACTATAAAAAATAGAAGGATAAATGGGCATTTCAGGTCACAGGAAACTCAGCCACAGAAACCAAAACCTTCTAATCTTCTTCCTGCACTTATCCTACGCATCATACTTTTTAAACTTTAAACGAATTCTTAATCCATTCCACCACATACATAACTATCACCCCATTTTTGGCAGTTATTTGGGCACCCTTCCAAACTACCTCTCTGTTTTATAACATTGATCGTTAGTTTAAAAGTTTAAAAACATATTGGCGTGCAAAGTTAATAAAATGCATATATAGCATGCTCATAGAATATAGATTCATGAAAGTACAATGCCCTATTTAAAAATTCGTGCAATCCATGTTTTTAACTTTTGATAAGTTGATAAATTGCTGATAAGCATCAAGAGATCTGGGTCATCAACGGGTGGGTTCTAGATAACATGTTCAGCATTCCTTAGAGAACCTCAGATTTCGGGATGATTTGTGTACCTCAGCTCAGTGTAAAGATGTAAGTAATTGTATGTATAATAAGTGCGTGTATTTTGGAGCATTAGAGCATGACGTCATCAACTCACCATTCCACTCCATGAAAATATGTCACTCTAAACTGCCATTGCTCAGAGACACAGATTACCCCATTACAGAGCCCTAGCGCTGCAATGTACCGGTAACTGGATGCCACATTCCAACTCGTATTGTGCTGTGCAGATGTACTCATTGTTTCTTTGAGATAATAAGAGTCTGGGGATGGAAACACGCCAAGGATATCAAAAATGTCTCAGTTTCAGCCCAGGTTATAAACAAGAACTTGGCCAAATTGCATAAGCATTAGTCCTGCAAACCGTTGGATAGATAGCCCAGTACATTTAAAACCAGAACAAATCCATCTTGCTCTTGATCATCTCATTATTGGGTAATACGATACGTCAAGGATAAGATTTAAAAGGGTACGGTGTGTGATCAGTTGTGTGAGATCATTTGCACAAGGAGACACACTTTGTGTAATTACTAGTCACGAATATCAGGTGGGTGTGCCATGAGAAAATCTCACGATGAACGGACTTTTGTGTTTAAAGTTGGCAGTCAAACATTTCAAATAGGAGTTTAAACAGATTTATGGAAAAAACAAGAGAAATTAACAAATTCAATGCACCTTATTCAATATACTCATTATTTGACACGATACAAACAAGAGATTAGAGAAGAACAATCAATAATCATAGTCTCATTTCTAACATGAAAAAATACAAAAAATAGCAATTATCTTACGAGGCGTCAGCCGAATTGTGTGATGATTCAATTTAATCTTTTATTGTGAGGAAGGGTATCAATATCCATTTAATCATAAGGTACAGGTAATTTTAAATTACATGGCATTATCTCATTATGTTCATTGTACATTTTACACTATACATTTCAACAATACATTCTTACCAAGGGTGACGGGCAGTAGCACGACTTCTACAAAATGAATAGTGAACTGTGACGAAATTCTGATTTTCTGATTCATGGAGACAAAACCATAAGACAGTTCAATAATTTCTATTTCTCAACGGAAAGTAAGCACTCCACCAGTCCCCTGTTCTAAACCCAGATTATAATGACGTCATCAACAGACCACTCTAAACCCAGATAATGACGTCATCAACACACCATTCTACCCAATGATAATGACGTCATCAACAGACCACTCTAAACTTAGATAATGGAAGTGTCGTGAAGCAGGCCATCCTGCTCCACGAGTTTCTGGACCCACATTCTGGCGTGCTCCGCGCACTGCTCGCTCCACCCGATCTCACTCACGCTGTGGAGTCGCCTCACTCTGTTGTGCTCCTTCAGACACACCTGCGAGAGGAAGTGGTGTATACAATGTACAATGTATAATGTAGTACTATGTATAGTGTACAGTGTACAGTGTATACAAAGTACAATGTACAATGTATAGTGTAGAGTGTATAGTGTACAGTGTATAGTGTATAGTGTACAATGTACACTCTACAGTGTATACAATATTATGATGCAGTGTACATTGTTTAGTGTACAGTGTGTACAGTGCACAGTTTACAGTACACACTGCAGAGTGCAAATTGCGCAGTGCACCAGTCAGCAAACGACCGGTAACCATTTCTCAGTTAATCCGGTTACAGTTTCGGTTGGTTAAAAACGCCCGGTTAACCGGTATTCTGGTTTCGGTTCGGTTAACTGGTCATTTTCTAGCGGCCTAGCGCCAGTTAAATTTTCGTTCACACGCGCCCAGTGCAATTCATTACAGCAAATTAGGATCCTTTGGATGATTGGCAAGCAGATTTTTAAAGAATAAGGGTCACGATTAATATTCCATGTCCCTGACAATTCTGAGAATCTAACTTCCACTAGATAATGACAATCTAACCCGCTCGAACTCTTGTAAATCATTCTCGTTGAAATCTCCCTCATTGTCAATCTTATCTTTCAGAGCTTTCACTGCGTCGTAATCCCCTTTCTGAAATGTCGCAGGAATTCTATAAATCACGAAATGTTACAAATAGTATTACTACTCACTAATATATTACTAATATGCAAATTTCTGATGACAAATATTTAATAACTATCGAATAGCAAAACGTTGAATTTAGCAAATTAACTCCGACACAATATTCAAGAATTCTGAAGAATGAAGAACAGAATTCTGAGAAATAAGTACATAAGTGAAGACTTGAAAAGCTTTGGAAAGTTTGCTGCCTAAGGGTGAAGACTGCTCATGCTTACCGTGATTCTAAGTTTGTGTACAAAGAGCCGGTCCATTGCTGTTTGATCTTTGATATAATGTTCAACGATTTCAGATGTAACTAGGCTTACACTGAATAATAGATAATAAAATACTAAACAAAAATGAACACCGAAGATTTTTTACTTTTTTGCAGACAACTACGTAACCAACTGTATGCTGCACGAATGAAGAATTACTTCTTAATACTATGTAGAAAATTAGTAACTCTGTAGCTATCGGCTGTACGGTGCACCTGGTTTAACGCAGAAGTTAAACAAAAACCGATACAAGACTCGAATAAGAACAGCACCTAGTTTTACTATGTACAGGAATAAACTTAAGGCATCTTTTAAGGCATTCGGATTTCAGATAAATCAGGAGTCCAGAGAACGGAATTTGGAACTTATCGTCGATTGTCGAACGAAAAACAAAAATTAACAGTTCAATTGATTTCTATGGCTATGCTATCCGAAGTTGCTATCCGAAACATTAAAATGTTTTTCGAAACAAGATTTCGAGATGGCAGAATGCAAACCCAGCTCATAAATTTCAGATGATTCCAAAATGAAAATAGAAATTCGCGCATTTAGAAACATATGGCGAAATGTTGAGAATGAGTATTGTTACAGTGGTCTACTGCCACTTTTGCGGTAGTCTGCAGTAATTGTCAACACAACTAGCAACAGTAAACGAAAGTCCATCAACAAAGCGTTCTAATAAGTGAGCTACTTTTCAGAATGATTGTATCGAGCTGAGAAAGATGGAAAGCAGGTACGAGGAACTTGTCAACAATCTAAACCTCGCACGCGGAAAAAACAGAGGCCACAGGTCCGACATCTCTTGATTTGCAATGGTGATGACGTACCTCTAAAGCGTCTGCCATCCCTAATTCATGTCTGAATTATAAAAGTTCGCAAATATGCAGGAGTTCGCAGGGGTTGCCAAAACAGCAGTAACAATGTTGTATGCAGACAGATGGTATGCAGACAGTAAGCGATGTCTGCAAAAATATTCTGATCTGTAACTTTAAAGCAACACGGATGTAGTATAATGCCTTGTAGTAAGGCCTTGGAGGGCCGGAGAGGGGGGTGTCAGCTTAAAGTGACACACAATTATATCGATCAAAAGGACTGTTCCAGCTCAACAGTGAACTTATTACATTAACGTCCGTCAAAATTGAGGAGCTATGACTTGGAAAGATAATACTAATATTATGCGTTGGGAAATGCAAACCACGATAACAGGCATTTCAGTGTACGTAAAATAAACAGTCGGAGAAAATGTGTTAATTTGAGTCTACAACGCGCTATAAACGAAATATTCAACGATACAAACACTTTTAGGGATTTGTAGGGCACGATAAACATTTCACTTCATTTTGATTGGATAGAAATACGAACAATTTCGAGGAAACACTTCCCTTATAACCCTTTCATTGCTTCGTTGTACTTTGGTGACACCTTATTATAACAACAGTTGGCAAATGTTCATGTGACGAATGAAGATGGAGCCAGGACGAATCGCCAATACCTTATCTAACGCTCGGCAAGGCTAAAACTACTTGATGAGGTCGTCCAAGCTTGTGTCTGTTCGAGTGCTGCAGTCTTGTTGTGTGAAATTGTCAAGTATGCGAAGTGCGAGCGCTGTGGACTCTGTAATGACTCTTTCTCCAGGTTTAAAAGGATCACCTAACTCAGTCTATGTTAGTTAGTGTTAAGTTAGAGGAAGGCTTTATCCTGTCGACAACGCTTCTGTTTTTTACAGAATACAGGGTGGAAAACGAGCATCAATAGTTCAATTAGTTCAAATATTCATTCCTTGTCATCACTGTAAATGGCAGTTACCCAATTAAAAGCCAATTACGCTGCTTTAGCAAACTTTATGACGATCATTAAATCGAGAATACCTTAGTGGTAAAAAATATGGTTTCTATTTATTAAGGAGAGACAAATTATGGTCGGTATTGATTAAATTTCTGAAAGTTCTCTCAAAAATCATTCAAATTTTCAAGAATTTGTAGTATCTTTTAGTGTCTTAATTTTTCGCAGTATGATAGAAAGAACGCAGCGCAAAATCCTAACAGAATCAATGCAGGCAAGGTGATGAATTTTTTGCAAAGGAATACCTAGAAATTTATTACTAATCAAGTTTTTAAAAAACTTGCCGAGTAAAACGCCTATCATCATATTCTAATATTCTATACCATATTTAAAATCGTAATACAAGTATTTGAATCGTAAACAGGCCGAAGTTTGCTGGATAGGCAATAGATATAAAATGGGGGGGGGGTAGAAGGATACAGGAAACTTTTTGAAACTTTTAAAAATTTATTTTAGAAAAAAACGATCAGTAGATTTTAAAATTCAAGGTGAGTAATATTTAACGTTAGAAAGTCGCCGATGACCTTAAGCTTAATAAGTACATACCACTAACAAGGTATTCTATAAATTCCCGCATTTCTCTATTGAGGTTAGGGTGATCACAACAACGCATTATCATTGCTTTATTGCTTTGTGAGAGCTCACTATGTAACTTAGTTTTTAAGCACCGTAAGAAATATCAAATATACGCTTGATACTATCTAAAGTGCAGCATCTTGAACCATACATATCACATATGTTGCAGCACTCACCGTTGCTCCTTTCTGAGTCTGCTTACAATCATTGTGTATGAACACTCCCTCTGAAAATGAAATCCGTGATGAGGATTGTTTAACGATATAAGGATCAATCGAACGTTGGTAGATGACCTTACAAATTAATAAACCCATGAGTATTAATTCTATATCAACTTTTAACTGCTTAACTGGCTATTAAGATAACTATTAGATTTGATAATGGTGGTCACATGTAGAACGAGGCTAGATCACTCCACTTCTACTGTAGATACATCTAATTACCAGTGTAAAGCTGAACACTGATTACCAGTTACCATGGCAACCCACCAGTGTAAGGTGTACAGCTGAACACTGATTACCAGTTACCATGGCAACCCACCAGTGTAGGGTGTACAGCTGAACACTGATTACCAGTTACCATGGCAACCCACCAGTGTATGGTGTACACTAATTACCAGTTACCATGGCAACCCACCAGTGTAGGGTGTACAGCTGTACACTGATTACCAGTTACCATGGCAACCCACCAGTTTAAGGTGTACAGCTGAACACTAATTACCAGTTACCAGTTACTATGGCAACCCATCAGTGTAGGGTGTACAGCTGAACACTGATTACCAGTTACCATGGCAACCCACCAGTGTAAGGTGTACAGCTGAACACTGATTACCAGTTACCATGGCAACACACCAGTGTAGGGTGTACAGCTGTACACTTGCATATGTTATTTGTGTACTCCTTATGCCCTTCTTCTATTATGTAATAGCTCAATAGGATGTACAGGTACTGCAGGTAATAGACCAATGTTCGAATTGTGAAGTATTTTGATGCAGAATAGGTGGTGCCAAGTATGAGAAAACAATAGATTTTTTGAGTGGCAAATAAATTCATCTGTCATCCAAAACTTAATTAAGCGAAATACCCAGACTCCTGAATAATTAAACATCAGACATCTGATTGCATTTGCTAACTTTACAATGACCAGCGAGTGTCAAGTCTCCTACTAAAATAAACAACACAAACATGTCAAATAAATTCATGAAGTTCTAATAAAAGCGTCAACAAGACACTCACCTCTGACACTAAGCTGGGCTCCGTCATGGAAGGACTGTTTGCAGTGGTCACATTGGATGCACCCATAGTGGTACCCCTTGTTGTTGTACTTGAGGATGTGTCCGCAGATGAACTCCCCACAAACTTCACACTTTATGCCGTGTTCCTCATTGAAACACTCCTTGTCATAGACCTGGTCACCTCTGAAGATAATGTGAAGTGTATAGAATTAAGCTTGGTATAGAATATAGATCATGATACCAATGAGATTATGTAAATAAATAGATAAATAAATTCAATAATAAAAGCTTATCAAATACAGTAGCAATAAAGGAAAAACATATAATGCCTCTGATTGACGTTCTGTTCAATGGCTTACAATGTGAGAAAGGACCCTTCAATAGGTAGATCACATTTTGCACATCTGAAGCAGTCCTGATGCCATCTTTTACCCAGGGCTTTGGAAACATTGCCAGATGTTATCTTTTCCTTGCAAGCAGCACAAACTGAGGAATTTAGGTACAAAAATTGATGTAAAAGAGTAAAAGGGGATGAATATATCATTGATACATCAAATCAAAGAATAAGTGATGTTTGAAAAAGTTGAAATTAGAATGTTACAAAAGCCAATGTAACAAAAGCCTATGAGATGATCACTAAGTAAAAGTACAAGGCTTCTGAAATGACTCATATCATAATGGTCTAGAAAATATGACTTGAGATACTGAAGGGAAGAGTTTTTAATCCTGCTTTAACAATCTAGATTCTAGAGGCTGATCTTTATGCTTTATACGCTGATACAATATTTCCCTGTTTTCTCACACTCACTTACGCACACACACAGATGACTGTATACCACTTGCCTGATGGGGTATTCAACGGTTTTAAATAAAATCACTTGAAAGTGGAAACAAAGCTGAAGCTTATAACATAGATTGAGCAAAACATAGAATACTAAATCCTCTATCTGCTTGAGGGATGGAAAATTCAAATTAGAAGTATCAAAGACAACCAAACAATCAACTAGATGTGTATATCACAATTAATTCATTGCTGTTTTATTCATTTGCTCATTCAATCACACAATAACACAAAGAATTTACATTTACAGGATTTATCATTGCACTTGATTCATATGGAAATGGTCACTGAAAACATATAGTTTATTAACATTCAAAAACTGATTTACAAAGTCACTCAACAAGCATAACTTGTTCACTTTTCTCATAGCCCTTGTAGCATTTTTTGTGCATTTATTATTATTATTATTAAATCAAGATAACACATAACATAAATCACATGTTATCAACCTCTTAATGTAGGCATAACATACTATTTAAAAGTAATCTATTGTCTGTGAACACAAATTAAATCATTGTCTTACTACATTGCGTCATGGTCTAACTGGGGCCACCACTATACCAAAATTTTATCGATTATAAAAACAGCTTGTCATACAAAAAATATAAAATAACAAAAATGAATTTGAATGGAGCGGCATACCAATATGAGGGAAAACATAAAACTAACAGATCCTAAAAGCCCCAGTCAGTTATTTTGCAGGATGCAGTTGTTATAGGAGGTGCCCAACTCCTGCCGCACAAAACATACAATAAATAACAATAAATAACATAAAATGAGTCCATTTGGGTGGATTAGAAGATCCAGTCTTTCTTTTGGAAATCGTTGAAACACTCTTCCAAAAACAGCATTCAAAATAAGCAGTCTTTAAAAACTTTTAAAACAGTCTTTCATAAACAGCCTTTTGAAAATTCTTTCAAAACAGTCTTTAACAGTCTCTTTGGAACAGTCTTTGAAGAATCCATATTACCAGTGTATCATGTACTCACTAAATGATTCTGAATTGTTGGTAATTTTTCCTGCTCAGTGATGATATTTCGAATTCTGTTTATGAAAATGTTTTGGCATTGAGACTTGTTAGTACATGGTGCTAGAATTTTCATTAGGTACACTGATTTATCTTCTACTGCAGACAGAAGATTTTCTTGAGTTTCCTTCAGTTTGCTACATTGAAATAATTGATGATCAGCTGAGTCTAAAAGATAACCACAGAATAAGCATTTCCCATTACCTTTTAATGCATTTTCCTTCCATTGCCAAATATGAGTGAGTTACCATGGATATAGTCAAGCATGAAACTGTCCTCCTTTTTTGTGGTACAATAGTTGAATATGCTGTTTTCCTGTGATAGCAGTATTTTATTGTCAACTATGTGGTCAATTACAGCAACAGTATTGATATTATTGCTTGACTCATTGTCCATAGCACAAGTCCTTCTTACTCTTTGTAACCATATGTATTGCTGATATCTAGCCATTATTGATGAGTCATATTGTAGCATATTTCTATCAGTGATTTCACAGAGGTCTACATTGTGGATGCGCCTATATTGCTTACTTTCATCCCTCCATAATATGAATCTCTTTAGTGAAGTAAGCTGTAAATGAAACTCTTTGCCTAGCGATCCTTCAATTTGTAACAATGTTGCAGAGGTTATCTTCATTAGTGAAGGCTTTGCAAAGAAAACTTGGTTGTTATAACCTCAGTTTGGACTTGGAGTGGTGGTAGGTGAAGAGCAATCTCAGTGAGTGCCCTGTGAGGGTTCAATGTAGCTCCGGTCACTTTCATCACAATTTGGTTCCAGAATGATGTAAATCCTCCAATTTGCCCATGAATCCAAATGGGGAAGCATAGAGCATCTTTGTGAGCACAATGGTCTTCAGTAATGTGATGAGGCTATGTACATTCAATCCATGATTTCTATTAGTGGATTTAGTGAGGAGCCCCATTTTTGCCTGCACTCCTTCAGCTTCTTTTCTGCATGAGCATGAAAATCGAGGTTCTTGTCAATGTACAATCCCAAAACTTTGGTACTGTTGACATATCTTATGGCTTGCTTGTTAATTACCAATTGTGCAGGATTTGTGTATCTGATCTATTACCAGTGGTTAGTATGATCGCCTCAGTTTTGTTATCATCACAGTTTATGACCAGTCTATTCAGTATGCACCATTTTGTCAGCTCATTACAGAGGTCCTGCATAAGCCTGTGGCACTCTTGCATATTGTTGTGAGCAATAAGAAGAGTCCCATCGTCAGCAAACTTGAAACAGGTGAGCCACTTTTTCACATCCTCAGGTAAGGTATCCAACATATCTGCAATGTATAGAATGAATAAAAATGGTGCTAACACTGATCCTTGGGGTAGCCCAAATAGCAAGCAATTCCTTCTATCTCCAATGTGTTTGTTGATCTTTAACTTAATCTTGCGATTAAACAAGAAGTCCTGTAAGAGTCCAAGGATTTTTCCATCAATGCCATATTTTTTCAATTTGATGATAAGTGTTGGAAGGTGCACTGAATCATACGCTCTCGAAGTCAATGAAAGGATGATACAAGCCAGTTTTTGTCTTTTGATTTCAGTCAAATTGGCAAGCATTCTGAATAGGTATCTTGTTGTTGATCTGCCCTGCCTGAAGCCTTCTTGGTCATCATCATACTCTCCTTGGCTTCCATGAACGTCCTTAATCTTTGATCAAGAATCCTTTCCAGTATCTTACCAAAATAAGATGATATGGAAAGTGGTCGATACGATCCTGGCTTTGTGTATGTGGCCTTATTATGCTTTCTTATGAATGTTATTAGTGATGTATCCCATAGCCATTTTTGTTGGTTGAGAGCCCAATTAAAAACTAGAGCAATAATCTTGATTGCAGCTGGTGTAAGGTTCTTTAATATGAGGGGGTGTATGTTGCTTAAATCAGTACATTTGTCATCAATTTGCTGTTTACCAATTGCCTTGATGATGTCCTGGGTTGATATGTAATCATTGAGAGTGCTAGTGCCTTGACTCAGATCATTGCTACAATCATCGCCATGGTCATCAGTCATTGATTGCTCTTCTATGATCTTAGAATACCCACCTTGAACATTGCTTGTTACATCTGTGTTCAGAACATTCCCAAGATTATCATCGTGTTCCCTGCAACTCAATTCTTGCATTATTGTATGGTATTGATCTTGGATATATGCAGTATG
Source organism: Beroe forskalii (assembly GCA_011033025.1). Lineage (NCBI taxonomy): Eukaryota > Metazoa > Ctenophora > Nuda > Beroida > Beroidae > Beroe > Beroe forskalii. Next base: position 841,031 of record WFMF01000008.1, on the reverse strand, counting down.
CTCATCATCTGTTTCTTGGCTAAGCAGATGTTCTCCAGTGAAGTATGTCTTATACAAAAGCTCTTCTTTTCTGAGTCTGAGGTAACAAGTTTGCCTTTCTCCACAAGGTTGCCTATGTGGTTGTCTTGTTTTGACCCAAATATTCTTTTGTACTTTTTCCAAAACAATGATGCATCCTTGATGTTTAAACTGGCTGTCCTCTTCCTTATCCAATCATTTTTTGCTCTTGTTAATTCCTCCTTGAATTTTTCTTTTTCTTCATCCAAAAGAGATTTATTGTGAGGTGTTGATCTTTTATTATGCTTTCTTCGAGCTTCAGTGAATGAAGAGAGCTGAAGTGTAAGCTTATCAGTCCAAAAAGGCTTTGAATGAATTGAAACAGTTTTCTGTGGGATGTGTTTTCTTGTAGCTTCCTGCAAAAAACATGAGAAGTTATCCCAGGCCTCTGCACCATTTAATTGTGAATCTCCTATGCCATCAATTAGCTCCTTGGACTTTTGTTCCACATATGATCTCCAAGATTTCCAATCAGCATTTTTCCAATTTGTGCATTTTGTCCTGATGTTATTATCTGTAGTAGGACCAACCAATTGTTGTAACACTGGGTAATGACCCCTGCTTGGAGCCCCTGTGAAGAGCTCTACTTCTTTTTCTATCCATTGGTGCCCGAACTGACTGATTATAGGACCAGAAGCTAACACAAGATCAATCACACTACCGCCATTAGTGCATGCAAAGGTGTTATCAAATGGTGAGCACACTGTAAGACTTTTCCACAAATTCATACAGGACTTCTCCTCTTTTGTTAGTAACATGGTCCCCCACTCAGCATTTCGTGCATTGAAGTCACCGTAGACAACCATAGAACTGAAATTATGCTTTGAGCCATATGATTGTACATCCTGTATATGACGAATGAGGTTTTTAAGACCATCTGTTGAGCTCGTTGGCTTGGTGTAGACTGATCCAATAATTATCCTTCTATTCTTTATCTTAATCTGGCACCAAACTGCATCAACTGAATCATCCTCAATAGTATCGAGGTGCTCAGGAGTGAGACTCAAATCAGCAATGATTGCCACACCTGATTGTGTATTGTTGCATTTGTTTTGAATTATTTTCTTGTCTGTGAAGAAACCATCTGTTGGTTCCCATTTTCCTGTTTCCTGAATTGCCATGAGGCTTATTTTATGGTCATGCATAAACTTTTGGAGTGCAATTTCACTGTGAGGCGACATTTTTGTGATATTAACTTGGCTAAATATCATTATTTAGTTGTGTGTGATTATTGTTACCTATGTTGCTGTGTACCGTTATATACTTCAAAGCCTCGAGATAAACACGGCATTCTTTACTAGTAGCATAATGATTCTTGGAATTGCAGTTTCTACATTTCGCCCTTTGTTGATGACACTCGTCCTGGGAGTGGCTACCAGCACAAATTTGGCATGTTGGGTGGCTCTGAGTGCAGAGTTTAGCCACATGGCCAAACTTATAGCAGTTGTAACACTGTATGATTCTTTGTCTGGGAATGTAGTCTTCGACAGAGACTCTCATATGCTCAAACTTGATTCCCTCATTCAGAGCAACCTGCTTGTGGGTCAAATCAGAAAAGTCCACTTTCAAAGTTTGTAACCTTGTACCATCCCTTTTAACAAATCTTCTCACTTGGGCACCAGGGAACTGTGATGTCACTTCATTTCTCAGATCATTGTCCGACATGTCTATTGGCACCCTCTTCATCAGGACTGAGTTTTGAATGCTAGCAAACCTAACACATGATGTTGTTGCATTGTTTATAGTAGGATCTGCAAGATACTCTCTTTTCCATGCCTTCTCAACCTTAATAGCCTCTTCTTCAGAATCCAATTCAATGAAAACTGATCCCCCTTTAGATACAAAGCAATGGTTGATTTTTATGTTCTTAAAATGCAGATTGAAGCTGCTTCTAATTTTATTGCTCCCTTTTGCTAAGTCTTTATCTATATCTTTTGAGATGATGATAGTTTTCTGAGGCTGGACAGTGGCTTTAACTGTGTTGGTTTTCTGCATCGTTATTGAACGTCCATTACTGTTGCCTTGGACTTTGTTGCTGTACAACACCCGATCATAGGTAGTTCTATTGTTATCAATGCCTCTGACACTTTGTTCTGGTTTATGGATACTACTAAAGCTTGACTCTTTAACATCCCATGCAACAGAGTTTACTTGATCTTTAACTTCATCTAAAAGTGTTGTATTTTCATCCATTTTTTCCTTCATTTCATGAACTATTTTCAAGCTTCCAATTGTCTCTATAAGAGTTTCAGTGTTAGCTTGCACAGTCTTGATAACTTTTTTGTGGGTTTTTTGTGTGCTTTGGAAGCATTTCAGTCCCTCTCCAATAGTCTTGACTTTGTCCTCTAATTCATATTGCTGTTTACTAACAGCTTTGACTATTTCATGGATTTCTGTCCAGGAAACCTCATTAGCTGTTTTCTCTTGTTTCTTATCCATTAGTGATTCTTTATCAAGCTGACTGCAGTTATTGCCAGAATTTTGTGTGGGAACTCCACACGGGTTGGAAAGTTTCCCCAATGCCTGTGCTCTAGTTAAGTTGTTGCAGTCATTGCAAAACCACTTGTGGTTATGCAAGTGTCTCTGTGCTACACTGTGGTGTGAGTTTGCTATTGGCTTACCACTTGATTGGAGATCATAGCAGAAGTAGTGTGTTCTGAGCCCACAAATGAAACATTCCAGTAATTCATCTGGCTCAATATTATCATCACACTGCATACAGCTTGTGGCTGGGTCATTTTCAATATCATTTTTACATGTTTTGGTTGAGAACTGTTGTTTCCTTCTTTCAGGCTTTTGATTTTTGTTCTGTTCCATAGTTGTAAGTTCTGGATCTTTCATATTCTTAGGAGCTTGCTTAGGAGTGGAGCTCAGGCTAATGAGGTCAGTCTCATTCTCAAGCAGATTACTTTTGATGCTAAATGGTGTTCCCAATGAAATCTCTGAGTCTTCAGTAAGAATTTGAGGGTTTCTGGAGTTAAGATTTTCTTCCTGTCTTTCAATGAGATTGGTAACTTGGGACTTGGACATCTCTTCTTGATTTGACTTATTGGTACTGTTGGGTGTTAAGAATATCAGCTCTTCGGATTGATTGGTTGAACTGGCATCTAATGTCTCATTTGTTGTCTGAGAACAGTTTAGAACTGTCTGAGGACTTCCAGGGGACATTTCTTTTGTAACTGTGGTGCTTTCATCTGATTCTGTACTTGAGTCTGAAAAAATAGAGCCATCTTTGGAGGTAGTTCCATTTGAAGTGCAGCTGTGCACTGAATCAGATTCAGAACTGTCACTATCACTTTTGTCATTACTATCCCAATGCTTCTTTGGTTTACCTGGTTCTGATGTATCCTCTTTATTCTCATCAGCTGCCTGTACTGCCTCCTGAAGGCTTGGGTTGTTGGTGATATGAGTTTGGTCTTCAGGCTTTTCCACAGCGTGAAGGTTTCTTGGGTCAGCTGACCTAGTGTCTGTGGTTTTGTTGCTCAGAGCACTGTTAGATATGGCTTTGTTATTTATGTTATTTTCCATGAATAACTGTCTGTATTTGGCTACTTCATGGTATCCTTCATTTGTATCCGCTACACTCCAATCATAGAATTCTAGAGGATTGTCAATTGCTATACCAAAAGTAAGGCATGTATCAAACTTGGCTGCTTCTTTGAACTGACTTTTATAATCTTTGCACTGTTTTATGGCTCCTGACAAGAGTCCAGGTATATTCTTGCTGCTTAGCACTTTTTTAGTGTTGAGTGTGGGGCACTTTTCACTTGCTACTGCCAACATTTGAGACTGTGTCAATGCTATCCAAGGTAGTTCAATAACATAGTTGATTTTATTGAGATAGCTTTGCAGCATGATTTTTTTCTGATCATTAAAGTTAGGTGCAATAAGGTTGGCATTATAAAGGTCCTTTTGCTTGTTTGTTATAACCATTTCATGTTCTGTCTCCTTAAGCTCTTCAAACATACATACAAACTGGGACTGTCCATCAAAGCAGTAAAGATTTATGTCCAGTGGTGAGTGGAGAAGCTTCTGCTGGTAGTGCTTGCTTCTAGAAAACTGATGAGCCACTTGTTTTAGGTTCTTTTTTCCGGCCATTGGTATTTCAATTTCAAATGTTAAGGAGAGATTATTTAGTTGTACAGCAGTAAATGTTTCTGTTGTACCCACAGAAACTACTTTTTTGACTTGGTTTGTGCTAGCTAGAGAATCAGCAATTTCATGTGGAGAAGTATTGCATGACCTGAGGTTTCTGTTTACTCTACTTATGCTCTTATTGGCCTGCTTATCCATAAAAATCAGGTTTTCATCACAAACATTCATTGAACAAGAACTCTTAGCTGCAATTAGTGTGTTACTGAGCTTTTCTGACAAGACAATATACTCACAACAAAAAATGTTGGTGAGAGCAAATGCAAAGTGAGTATCTTCAAATTCAGTTGCTGTATAACCTTTGGATGCAAATACCTGAGACGAAATACATAGTGGTTTGAGGTAGCTTGCCAGAGAGTTCGTTTCCTCTTTCATTCTACTGTCTACTTTAACATCAAAAAGTTCTGCTACCTGGAGCAGTTGCACTGTTGATAGTACACTCCAAGAAAACAAGATTGGTTGGTTTGTTTTGACAGAGCCAACTGTGGAGCATGATTGAGTTAAAAGTTTCACATGATCATCAAATGGTAACTCGAGCTGAAGATTTTGAATCTGTGTCATGAAGTGCCCAGGTAAAATTATTTCATGGGACCCTTTAGACAGTTTATTAGACAAGCAAATAAACTTACTATTTTCATTGAAACAAAACCTGACAAGCTGGTCAGCTCCTTTGTAGTTTTCTTTCTCAGCTGCCTTCATTCCTGCATTTTTCACCATTTGTATCTCCATCACTAACCTTTGGAACTGCTTACACAAGCTCCTTTCCTTGACAAAGTCTGTAACAGATAAATCATTTGGGTCAAGTAATTCAAAATGCTCACACACAGAGTATAATTTTTCAGCTGATAGCTTTTCAAGCAGGTTAATTGAATATATCTTTAGTTTGGAATCAACATTAGATTTGGAATTCAAGTTAATGTTGGAATTCTCAAGAGATTTAATGCTAGAAACATCATTACTTTTTGATACTAACACATTCATCAGATTCCTTAGGTGCTGATGGTGAGGAGGAACAAGCATCTTTGAGTTCTTTACTTTTCACCACTACTTTAGTACAATCATCCATAGTCATACCATTACATTCATCATTGCCTTTATCATCCTGTAATAGTACACTAACCAAGGCACCGTCTCTCCTATCCTTCGAACCCTTACACTGCGACATAGCAGGGGGGCACTCAGGACGTGGATTTCAGGGTCCTCAGTTAGTTAATTTAATATGTGTTGTGTTGCAGAATTCGGGGATGTGAGCCTCTCAATAGAAATCTATTCTTAATAGGATTGTTGATTTTGCATTTGCACTCATCACATATCTCTGAATTTATATAATTATTTGAGTTTAAATTGCTGCTAATATAGGAATGGGGGGTTATAAAATAGGAATCAGCAACTTTACTTGAGATCTTTATGAAGCTAAGGGAATGTAGAAAAGAGAATTATAGTGTAGCTGTTAAAATTACTCAATACTCACCATATTCATCTTGAATTGACATATTGGATTCTTTTCCTCAGGTAAGATAAGAGGGTATGTAAAATGATATGTGAAAATTCATAACAATCAAAAAGAAAATTATAAAACAATACCATAATAGAACTTGAACTTAACAAGACGACTAATTACAATCAAGTTTGAGAAATGTTGTGTTTCACTATGTGGAGATCCTGAAGAAGAAATATTTGATTTCGAAACTGTCAGTGAATTAGTGGAACACATAGTGTGTGGGTTTGATATAATTTTTGAGAATTGTGTTTGACTGCATCAATGATCAATCACTTCAACCACAATAGAACTCATTGATTATTCTATTCGTGATTGATCTACCACATTGCAAGTCTGTTGATCAACCACTGATTGTCTGTATCATATTGTACCAGGCAACACAATTGTGAGATATGATTAATTTATCAGTATAGTCAATACTCAGATCTGTTGTTCTTCAGGAAACTAACAGCCAGGTTAACATTCAAGAATTTAAGTTAATGGCAAGAAGCCAACTCCAAGATGATACATCAAAATATACATCTTTCATCTAGAAGATTGGTGTCTTGAAGATCATTCTTCATTGTGTGGTTATATCTATCAACAAATAAAGAATATCTTCTTTTAGAAATAAGAATAAATCCTTTAAAACACATCTATCTGCAAGACTTTTCTCCAACTCTTGACTTGAACTTTGACATGATTTCTTGAGAAATTCTATGTGGTTATATCTAATATGGTTATATATAATGTACGATTATGCAACTTCTAAGGAGGTTTACGCAGTGCTCCTTTATACCCATTATGCACGCTAAAACAGTTACACTTTTGAAAAAGTGGAACTACAGTGCCAAAAAAGTGGAACTACAGTTGATAATGAAACCATTTTGGCATTGCTCCCCAGTGTTCTTCAAAACGCGACCTTACTATAGCAGGGAGAGGTGTTAAAAATGAACACTGGGGTGACAGACCGCAGATTTCACACTGAAGGATTCAGTAGCTGCTCTTATTACAATAGCTCAAATACTAGACAAGCCGATAACACTACATACATAAAAAATTGCTTGGATTACGAAAATATATACCTACAAGACGTATTGTCGTTGCATAATTCGGTTTGTAACTGCATAAAAACTGCAAACCTTCCATTAAAACCTCGGCCTTCGGCCTCGGTCTTAATGTGTTATTATGCCCGCGTCATGCTGCATAATATCGCGGTTTGCAATTTTTGCTAGTTACAAAACCTCTCATTAACAAACGAATGAGAGTGTGATATCGAAAATTATCACACGAGGCGTCAGCCGAGTTTGACAATTTTCGATATCACACAATCCCTCACACTCGGGTCTGACGACCCTTGTCTGAATTCAACGTTTTTATAGATTTTGAGTGCTCCTTCATAAAATCAACAATTTATTCAAAAATATTCTGCTCTAATATTAATCCGCCACTGTACAGTTGTTCTATAAAGGAGTGATATATCGATAATTATCACACTGGAGTTTGAGCCACCGGCCACGGGAGGGTAATAATATGAACCATCAAACTTTACAACAGTTAAGCCATTTATAAAATTTCCTCCCATTCTAGAACACAGGTGATCTGGTGATAAGCAAAAAATGGACAAATTTTCCCAACAGACATGGACACAATGATATGAAAGTATTGAGTTTCTCTAAAACCCCTGGTTAGAGGAAGGATTTTTGCACTTTGTGCATGTGCTTGCTTAACACGTATATCCCTGTTTGCCGTTGCGCGGCTCGCTTCCTCCGTGGGAAGTTAAGCGCCGCGCCGCGCGCGTACAGACACCTATGCGGGCTTAGAAAACAATTTGCTGTTGTCAGACGTTGTTCGTAGGATGTTACCCTACCCTCGCGCGCGGCGCAACGTTCCACATTTGGACGTCACTTTGCATCCAGTCAGAAGAAATAGACGGGGCAACGTCCGTCGAAACGTTGTTTGGCCCCTTCTTCCTAAGCCCGCATAGGTGTGTGTACGCGCCGCGCGCTTCCCCACACAGGGATATACGTGTTTAGCAAGGCCCCTTCGCCTTCGGTGGGCGCGCGCGCGAAGCGCGCGCGTCCCCCGAAATAATATGGCCAGACAACGTTTGACAAATCTGCTGTGCCCTGTGCTATCCCTATGACTCATGTTTAGTACTTCATGTACAATCTTCATGGGAACCAGGAAGACAACCAACAATAGTCCACAGTGGTGACAAACTGACAAAATGAGTGGTTATGCTCTGATTAAAATGTATGCTCTGATATTAAAATTTTAATTGTGTCTGTTCCATTATCAGCATATAACATGTTTGTAAATAGATTGTTTGATTAAACTTACAACACAACACATATTAGATTAACTGACTGAGGAAGGTCCTTATCACCAAATGGAGTTTTCTGAGCACGAGAAATAATATAATCATTTTCAATGATGTATTCTTGAAACTGGCAGTAAACCAGCGGTGTGAAGTAGATCTGATTTTAATCCATTTTTGCATTCTTAGTGTTTTACTATGGGGTCCCCCTCAGTCAATGCTAAAAGCAATCATTCCAATCGCACACAAGTCTGTAACATTATGTTAATCGGGGATGATAGTGTGATGTATTTTGGTGATTGATTGATGCAGGGCTTGATAAGGATGCATCTGTTTCCTTTTCACTATTTGTATGACAACTTTCAGTTTCCATATAAATTCAGACAAAAGCACAGTGCACATAATGTCAGCTATGGAGTGATCTGCACACATGTGTTATCTATAAAAACAGATCCAAAATTAACAACACTACTAATTACAATCAAATTTGAGAATGTTGTGTTACACTATGTGGAGATCCTGAAGAAGAAATATTTAATTTCGAAACTGTCAGTCGATTAGTGGTATTCATAGTGTGTGGGTTTGATATCATTTTTGAGATTTGTGTTTCACTGCATCAATGATCAATCACTTTAAACAAATCCAAACTTTGCTTAATAATTGCTATAATATTTTGGTGTCTCATTATGCTTGTTTTTTGGCTTGACTTAATAAAGATAACTATCTTGATAACTATCTTGATGATTTCATTATTGAGATTTCTGTGTTTCACTGCAATGATCAATCATACCAAACATCTTGGGGAGCCAGTTGAAAACGTTTCATGATATGAGACAGTTTGTATCACAAACAAGATACTTTAAAAGAGGTTTTAAAACCTTATGTTAGGTGTAAATAAATTTTCTTTCTTTCATAAATATTGCTATCTTTGTGCAGTTAAGATAGTAGAAGAGATGCATAGGATGAGGTTGTGAAAATAGAACAGCTAATGAAACTGGGATCTAATGAGCTTTTGATAAACTTTTTGCCAATTCACTTGAGGTAATCAATGTGCACAATATTATGAAGTTTCATGAAAATCAGACTATGGGAAGTGCATAAAATTGGCATTTAAAATTCGTTTAAAAAACTAGGCATCTGTACTATAGTGTTAGTATTAGGGTTTTACTATTGGTACCCCTTTTCAAATCATGAGCAACAATATTCAATATGGACCAAATTGTAAATTATAATTTATAATCCTACCCAACAAAATTTCAACACAGTTTTCAGTGTCATTCAGCTGGTGGTCACTGCACTTGGCCTTGCTATACCCTGGTAACAGGGGGTGACTGCTGGGGGACTACCCCATAAGAAGCTGGCAGTCTGGAGGAATGCAGACTTTTCTTTTCAGCGGACCTTTGGTGGACTCACACTAACCTTTACCATAACTCTATCTGTTGCCCTCACCATAACCCTAACACTTACTCCAACCCTAACCATCATTCCAACCTCATCCTTCCCTGATAAGGTTCTCCAAAGGTCTGATAAAGCAAGTCTGCCTTAGGTCTGCCTAAGAAAAGTGACCAGTGTTCCTCCACACAGCCAAAAAGCTCTGGCAATTTAAACATTCTAAAACCAGAGGAAGGTATTGGACTGATGATGCCTGCACACCAAGCATCTTGGTATGATTCATTTGGAAAAAGCTCTGGCAATTTAAACATCCCAAAACCAGAGGAAGGTATTGGACTGATGATGCCTGCACACCACTCATCTTGATACAATTCATTTGGATCCTGATACTCTCCACATAGGGATTCGGGGAAAAGTCATTCTTTATAATTTGTGCATACTTCCAAACACAATATGTTATTCTAATATTAATAATTTTTCCAGAAAGCATGTCACAACGAACTGTTTGTGCACAGTTCACACCTCAATTATGGAGAGCTACAAAGTGCAAATTCTGTTTCAATGACAAAGAGATTCATGAGAAAGCTTGCAAAGAGAACTCTAGCAATACAAATATTCCTTCTTCCCCTACAAAATCTGCATCTCCTAAGTTAGTGAAGAGACATGGGTCAGGTTATTTGAAATCTGATGAAAATTTACTGAGGTCACCAACTAGAAGAAACACTAGCTCAAATTCAGATGAAGCCAGTGTCACTAAAGCCCAGTCAATAATCTCAAATGATGTGGACTATGTAAAGAATCGTCCTAGTCGGGTAAGTATTTCCATTTTTGATTTCTGATTCATTGAAAATATCATCTAAACTGAAAGCAAACTTTTTTATCATGATTCATTCAAGTGATTTTTATATGTTTTTTCATTGACTTTTATTACCATAGCTGACTTTTACCTAGTTGTTACTTATTCAGCTTTGCTTGCTGAATAGAGGATAATTTTAATTTTGGGTAACTGGTATAATTATACTCTACTCTTGCTTCCTATGGAAACTTAGGAATTCAGCAGTTCACATACTATCAATAATCACCGTATCAATAATCATAATCTTGCAGATTAAATTACCAAACACAGAAGAAAAGACCCAAGAAACTGTGCCAGTAACATCACCTATTGATAATATCAGCCTTAGGCTTGAAATGAACAAACAGCTCCTGGCAAAAGATGACAGGATACATAACCTTGAAATAAGAAATCAGAATTTAGAGATTGAAATAAGGTATGACATACTTAAAATTAGGTATGCTGTGATTATAAGCCTGACTTAGTTACTTCATCAGCTTAATGATCATGATCTTGGGTTGTAACATAAATTATGAGGTATGCAACTGACTATCATTAGAATAATGTTACAAACCCAATATTTGAATAAAGTTTTTTTCATGGTGAATTATATGCCCAGGACTCTGAAAGATCAAAATGCACAACTTGCCAAGACCCAGCAATCAGAAGAGGATCACAAGAAAATGCTCGACAAGATAGCTAGTCTGAAAAGAAAACTTGCTGACATGGAGATGAAACATGCCAAGATTAAAGAGGAGAAGCAAGGTGGAATTTTTAAAATCTAATCAGTGAAATTTCCTTTTAATCTTTTGATCAAAGATTAGTACCTACCTACTAACCATGGTTTATAGGCAATATTTCTAGTTATGATAAGTAAATATTGCCAAAAATTTAATCATCAGTATTTAGTAATTTCCCCCTAAACAGAAACAGATGAGCGGCTGAAGAAGGAAGAGCAGACTGTCAGCAAGCTAAAGATAAAGATAAACTCAATGGAGCATGAGCTATACCTGCTGGAGCTGAAGGTGGAACGTGAACAGAAGCACAAGCTCAGTGTCACTCAGGTAGGAGGACTTACAAGCACAGGTACGTCAGCATATTGTTCCTGTATATGCTTATTGGATAATGTTCTTGTCTTGGGGCATTGGGTTAGGGTTTCGGGTGCAATTACAGTATTTCATTCATGACTTCAACTTCAAGCCTTATATTAATTCAAGTTGTCTTCCTGTGACATTTGCTGTGAGTCTATAACTGCACTCAAGTATTATAATGATTAACGTATTATCTTATTTCAAAATACTATAACATGCAATGAAACACTGAACAGGTCATCTGTTGCTCTAAAGACAGGGGAATTCCAGGGTGGTGAAGGGATCAAATATCAGTAGATTTAATTTAAAATGAAGTAGAATAAGGTCATTCAATCCTGTGATGTGGCAGCTAGTACTTGTGTGAGTGTAAATTGTAGAGTTGTACTGAGTTTATTGTTCAGTTAAATTTCAGCGTCTCTTTTAAATACATTTGTCTTGTGATACAATTACCAGTGCCCATTACCCATGCACTATGTAGGTACCTACCCTGATTAATCTAGTCTGATTTAACTATGATTTTATGCTGAACCATGTTCAGTGAATAATGATTACTCGTCATATGAAAGAAGTCATACGCTATCATACAGATGTACAGATAACAATTTAAACGTTATCAGAAGCCCAAATTAACAGAATCGGGTGCCACTATCTTCACGTGATTTCATCTCTTAAATGCTCTCTGCTGACGACGATAATAACATGATTTTCGAAAGCATTCAATGAAAATATTCCTCAAGGGTGTATAGTGTAAACTGTCTGCAGTATGTCTGCAGTATGTCTACCTCTAAAGCCTAACCTATCACAGGAAAAGGAGGAGAGTGAGCAGGAGTTAGAGAAGCTGCGTAAGGCGTACCGGAACATCCAGCGGGAGACACGTCGTCTCTCCACAACGTACGACACAGGGACGACACTGGAGGACGACAAGTCCCGCGAACTGGAGGACCAGCTCAGACAGACTCAGCGACGACTCGGGTTAGTCGGGTTGAAGGTAATTTATGGACTTAATTGATGAATCTGGATGAAATTAATTTACGGACGTTATTAATGAATCGGAAATCATTGTTGAAAACATAAATTTGGCTTCTAAAATTGAAGAACTACTGTCTTGCTCAGGATTGTTGAGGTAGAAAACAACAGGCTGAAGGACAAGATGAGGCAAGAGGAAACTGAGAAGCAAGATAACGAGATCACGTCACTACAGAGACAACTCACTACTGTACAGGTAACCACACTAGGGGCATGGTTTGAACTGCTTGACAACGACTCTGATGTTTCCAAGTCCTGCGTCAAATGATGCGCTTCTGCAAAACACATTTCTTGGGAAAAGGGTGTATAGAATTCTTATCATCACACACTACATGTTATCAACTTATCAAGTTACATTGCGGTAACTGAAAAGTCCAACTGGCGTTCTCTTAATTCCTAACATGCTGTTCTGCATTAATTGCTTTTTCTGTTGTTCTTATCTCATTTCGGGGGGGGGAGGGGGTGGAGACCTGCGTGGTACTTTTGAGGAAAAGTCCACCAACATCAAATAGAGACCCTCCGTTGAAGCATTTTTGAAAATTTTAATCACACTTTTTGCAAAATTTACTCAGATAAATCTTTTTTTCTGTCTTTTTGCCTATTTTTTCTTTTTACCTATTTTATTTCTATTTTATTTCTATTTTCTGTTCTTATAGTTTTAACAATTTCGGAACTCGTTAGTTGAATCAATTCACGATGGCAAATTATATTCGATTTTGAGTGATTTCTCCCTATCTTTTATCTAACGTTCGTCTTCACGTTTACTCCCTGCCTAGCATTGACCTTGCTGGTAGGTTTTTATCTTGCTTCTGATCTGGTGTCATGTGAGCTACCTGGTGCTTTGATTCTGGAATACCAACATCAAATATATTGGGGTCACTATTGCATTTGCTTCACTTTTCATCGCCTTGTTTTTCAAACCGGGGCCTCTTTTACCTATTTTATTTCTATTTTCTGTTCTTATAGTTTTAACAATTTCGGAACTCGTTAGTTGAATCAATTCACGATGGCAAATTATCTTCGCCCCCAACTCTCGTCTTCACGTTTACTCCCTGCCTAGCATTGACATCGTGATATTCTCGGGGTGGGGGCATCCATGATTGGAACGCTATGAGCACCGCTGTCAGCCCGGGGGCTCCTGGACCTCAGCCAATGAGGTTCATGGAGAGGTTTGAGCTGCTGGGGGGTGATATTCTGGGGGCACAACGAGGAGAGGGTAGCCCTGGCTATGGACCTCAGGCAGCGGTTCATGGAGAGGTTTGAGCTGCTGGGGAGGATAATGTGTGTGTTCCCTGTGAACAAGGAGCCTGGTGGTCCCTTCCTCCAAGGGGAGTTCTCCTTCTTCATCCCTCCAGAGCAGCTACAGGAGACTTCTGCCTGGATGCTGCAGCACAGGGGCATCCTGGACGTCTTCATCCACCCCAACAGTGGCTGCGAGACCAACGATCACACCAAGTGGAACACCTTCGCGGGGGCCAAGTGGCCTGTTGATTACACCATCTTCTCCTGTGATTACCCCGGCTGCAAACCTCACCACCCCTAGACTACCCCGCACCATTATAAACATGTAGAAAGGACTCTCATCAACTAAGCACTCAAAATTTTGTAGAATTTTAATTAGGTAGAAACAATTTTTTAATCTATATTCTATATTATGATCGACGTAGATCATATATGAATCCAAGTTTTCATCAATGCAGCACATTGTTCGTGTAGTTAATTTAATCGAAATTTGAATGTTTATTTTGATAAAACTGTAAAATGAGAAATGAATGTTCACCAAATTTTCAAGTAAAGTTTTTTTACTTTAAGGGGGGGGGGGGGGTTCAAGCCAAATTTTTGGGAAAACACGTTTCTGAGGTAACGGTTGACCCAAAAGGTATATCCCGTGGGCCAACTTTTTGGCCAGGTTTGGTACCCCCAGACCCACTGGCGCCGCCGTGGCGCCGTGCCCAAATATGGGCACAAAATGGGCATTTTTTTCAAAAGCAACTTGGGCGGGATCTGAGGTGTGTAATCGATAGATAATGGTCTCATGAGTTACCATAAACAATTTGAAGTCGATATCTCAAAAATGGCTGAGTTATGGCCGAAAAACGCATGCCCATATATGGGCATACGCACGTCGCGCAAGCCAATTTTGGCCCCTAACTTGGGCAACAATCAATATTTTTGAATGAAACCAACTTTATTCGATAAATAGCGTTGGATTACGTATTCTCTGCAAGTTTGGGCTTGATTGCTGCTCAAATGGCGATTTGAGGTCCAAAAAACCTCTATAAAACCCAAAATCGCCATTTTCGCCACTTAATCGGCAACCTCCCTGCAGACGAGTTACGACGACAGTCAGTCAGAACTCGAGGAACTGCGATCCAGTCACCTTACGGAGATACAGATACTCCAGTCACAGATATCAAAACTACAGGTTAGATTTCTATTGCGTAACTCAGACTCAAATTCCTGCTCCGTTCTTAAATCTTTATCCATCATAAATATCTAAATATTAATATGTCTTATTTATTAATTATAACACAATATGGCCGTTTACTGGCGTTGAATAACGCGTTATAATGCTCTATTTCAGCTAGAGAACGATGAGTTGACTGGGAATAAGGCGTTATAATGCTCTAGGAATAACGTGCGTTATAATGCTCTATTTCAGTTAGAGAACGATGAGTTGACTGGTGTGGAATAACGCGTTATAATGCTCTATTTCAGCTAGAGAACGATGAGTTGACTGGTGTGGAATAACGCGTTATAATGCTCTATTTCAGCTAGAGAACGATGAGTTGACTGGTGTGGAATAAGGCGTTATAATGCTCTATTTCAGCTAGAGAACGATGAGTTGACTGGTGTGGAATAAGGCGTTATAATGCTCTATTTCAGCTAGAGAACGATGAGTTGAGTGAGGGGGAATAACGCGTTATAATGCTCTATTTCAGCTAGAGAACGATGAGTTGACTGGTGTGGAATAAGGCGTTATAATGCTATATTTCAGCTAGAGAACGACGAGTTGAGTGGTGTGGAATAAGGCGTTATAATGCTCTATTTCAGCTAGAGAACGATGAGTTGACTGGTGTGGAATAACGCGTTATAATGCTCTATTTCAGCTAGAGAACGTTATGGTGTGGAATAACGCGTTATAATGCTCTATTTCAGCTAGAGAACGATGAGTTGACTGGTGTGGAATAACGCGTTATAATGCTCTATTTCAGCTAGAGAACGATGAGTTGACTGGTGTGGAATAACGCGTTATAATGCTCTATTTCAGCTAGAGAACGATGAGTTGACTGGTGTGGAATAAGGCGTTATAATATATTTCAGCTAGAGAAGAGAACGATGAGTTGACTGGTGTGGAATAAGGCGTTATAATATATTTCAGCTAGAGGCGATGGTTGACTGGTGTGGAATAACGTTATAATGCTCTTTTCAGCGAGAACGATGAGTTGAGTGACGTGGAATAACGCGTTATAATGCTCTATTTCAGCTAGATGAGTTGACTGGTGTGGAAATAACGTTATAATGCTCTATTTCAGCTAGAGAACGATGAGTTGACTGGTGTGGAATAACGCGTTATAATGCTCTATTTCAGCTAGAGAACGATGAGTTAGTTGTGGAATAAGGCGTTATAATGCTCTATTTCAGCTTGAGAACGATGAGTTGAGTGGTGTGGAATAACGCTAGAGACGATAAGTTGACTTAACTGGTGTGGAATAAGGCGTTATAATGCTCTATTTCAGCTAGAGAACGACAGGGAATAACGCGTTATAATGCTCTATTTCAGCTAGAGAACGATGAGTTGACTGGTGTGGAATAACGCGTTATAATGCTCTATTTCAGCTAGAGCTGCAATCAACATCCTGCAAAGAAATGAGTGATATTCCTGCCACTCCCTTCCTGCAATCAACATCCTGCAAACGAAATGAGATATTAGGTGATATTAATCCTTCCTGCAATCCAACATCCTGCAACGAAATGAGTGATATTACTCCTTCCTGCAATCCAACATCCTGCAACGAAATGAGTGATATTACTCCTTCCTTCCTGCAATCCAACATCCTGCAATCAACGAAATGAGTGATATTACTCCTTCCTGCAATCCAACATCCTGCAACGAAATGAGTGATATTACTCCTTCCTGCAATCAACATCCTGCAACGAAATGAGTATGACTTCCTGCAATCCTTCCTGCAATCCAACATCCTACAGCGAAATGAGTGATATTACTCCTTCCTGCAATCAACATCCTGCAACGAAATGAGTGATATTACTCCTTCCTGCAATCCAACATCCTGCAACGAAATGAGTGATATTACAGCAATCCAACATGAACGAAATAGTTATACTCCCTTCCTGCAATCCAACATCCTGCAACGAAATGAGTGATATTACTCCTTCCTGCAATCCAACATCCTGCAACGAAATGAGTGATATTACTCCTTCCTGCAATCCAACATCCTGCAACGAAATGAGTGATATTACAGAATACTGATATTACTCCTTCCTGCAATCCAACATCCTGCAACGAAATGAGTGATATTACTCCTTCCTGCAATCCAACATCCTGCAACGAAATGAGTGATATTACTCCTTCCTGCAATCCAACATCCTGCAACGAAATGAGTGATATTACTCCTTCCTGCAATCCAACATCCTGCAACGAAATGAGTGATATTACTCCTTCCTGCAATCCAACATCCTGCAACGAAATGAGTGATATTACTCCTTCCCTGCAACGAAATGCAATCCAACATCCTGCAATGAAATGAGTGATATTACAGAATACTGACATTAATCCTTCCTGCAATAACATCCTGATATAATGAAATGACATGATTGCTGATTCCCGATATTATCTTTCTAACTATGATACAAGAGGAAATACACTACACAGCCATCGATTAGGTTTAAACTTCTCTTCTCAGAAATGGCTAGTTACTAGTTTGATTAGATCTGATTCCACGTGTAGTCAGGGGTGGGTCATATAGTTACATCACTAAATCCAGGGCTAGATCATGATGTGAGCTGTTTTTTATTATGAGTTTGATTCTGTGTACTAATGATTTAGGTATAACAGTATAATTATAGTTTTGAATAAAACGCAGTGCGTTAAGTAATATGAGTTGCCATGGCGACGAAGCTATGTAATGACATAATGTCTGACTCCTTGAGCTCAGGATACCTGAGCTGTTTTCCATCAGATTCTAGCTTTTGTGAATTTGAACAAAATTATCATTACCTGTGGCGGCACTCCGAAACCTGTAAATATAATACATGGAGAATTTATACACAGTTCCCCTGGTCAGTGGTCAGTGGTGACACTTCAGAATCAGGGGCGGCTCGTGGGGGTGGCTGGAATGGGAGCTTGGGTACCGAGGATCTACGCACTCAGGGGGTTTGGGGGCCGGCCCCCAACTGCCGGAGGCCTACGCCGTAGCCGAACACCACGATTTTATTATTTAATTGAGCAATGAAAATGGTCTAAAATTGTTGAATTTATCCAAAGTTAGCGAATTTTTCGACTTTTTTGATATCTGTAAATGATATTTTGAAATTGATGGACCTGAATATTTATATTAGCAATATTATGTACCCACGTGCTGCTAAGTGGTTTTGTGCTCTTGGATGGTCTTCATGTGAGGTGTGATGAGGATAGACAAAATAGAACATGAGATTGGAATTCATGATCTGAAGATTTACTAGTCGATCGACTTTTAATTGATAAATTTTGTTAATGTTTTATCGTTTTTATCCTAAGAAAGTAAGAAAATTTTCGTATTTAAGTTAAGTACGAAAATATAGTTAATGAATTAAATATTTAAGTTTCAGAAAATAACGTTTATATGCCGACTGTCAAATACCTACAAAGAAAAGATTGACGTAATTCAAGCAGACGCAAGAGAAATGGCGATAATTGCAGAGTTCTACCAGAATTTTCCTCGAAAGTTTACCGCCAAACCATTGGTGTACGCTCGCACCCATCTATTGTAAAATTACACTACGCAAATAGATTTGACAAGCCGCTACGAGATCATTGCAAATTACACGTAAAATCCCTGATTTTGGGTGTGCGCGTTACACCCAACTAACAGCGCTCGGTTTTCGAATAAATCGAATTTAATCTCTCTTCACTGCTTAGGAGAATGCAAAGTCATAATGCAGGTTCTGAATCAGAACCTGCAATGCATCCTGAATTCTCCTGAGCTGTGAAGAGAGATGGATACCATGCAATAATAACAAGGATCGACCGAGGGGAAGATTTCTGACCGAGGCCGAGGCCGAGGAAAACGAAAATCTGAAATTCCAACCGAGGCCGAGGCCGAGGAAAACGACGATCTAAAATTTTGACCGAGGCCGAGGCCGAGTCCTCGGTGCCCTAATTTGCACCGAGGCCGAGGCCGAGGCCGAGGATTTCAGTGGATATTTTCAACAATTTTAACGGATCACCACAACTGCACCGATTTGTTGGAAAAATTAAAAACTTATTGATATTGTTCAGTGGATCGTAATACTAGATCTTAACTGCATTATTTGCATTTATTATTCATCTTATCTGGAAAAATGAAAGCAAATTTCCCTGCAAGGGACCTGTATGAGACCTCAACGAGCATGATATAGCATAGTATAATATTTTTTGATTTTGAAGGTTTTACTTTTATTCCAATAGCCGTACGGCCAATGACAGGAAATGAAAGCCAGTGCAGTTAAGGAAGTGTAATCCATACTTTATTCGCCCGAGACTTTGCTGCAATGGGCATCTCCTCATTTAACCCTCCCGCACAGTTTCCTATACACTCGGCTGAGTAAACTGTCGGCAAGGATCGACCGAGGCCTCGGCTCGGCCTCGGTTTTCACCGAGGATTGGGGTTTCACCGAGGCCTCGGCCTCGGCCTCGGTCAGAATTGCCAATCCTCGGAATGCCTCGGCCTCGGTCATTTTAAATCCCGATTTTCCTCGGCCTCGGCCGGGTTTTTATAAATTTGCCGAGGATTTTACCGAGGATTTTAAAGGAAAATATCCATATTTGATAATAGGAAAAACCTGGATTTTATTTGAAAAAGGTCCAAAAATAGCTAGTATGATTAATTTGAAAGATCTTGAAACATTTGATGAACTGTGGCCATCATATAGATAGAAGTAAAAAAAACTGACGTCCTTTTATTTGTCAAAATAGGAAAAAATGGGTAGGAAGAAATTTAGTCTATAATCCGGTAATTGAATTTAGTCTTATCCAAATGTCTGGCTTATAGGGGCCTGGGGCTGCCGCCCAATACCCATGCTTAAGCAGTTATTCAGACTTTTAAAAATCTGCCTTGATTTTACTGCGGCCATTGTCATCTGGAAAGTACCTAAATATGCAAAAAAATTAATGAAATCCTATTGGGAATTCAATTTCACTTACACCGAACGTTTGGCTGCCGCCCCAGACCCCTCCCAAGCATTTAACATTATGTATAGTAGTTAGTAAGTTACTGCCGCGATTTAAATTCGGCAGGTATTGTAAAATATTGATAAAATCCTATTCAAGGAGCTTCAATTTAATTCACTAGCACTGCACGTCTTAAGTGGCTGCCGTTATTTTTTCGGCCAGTCTCTCTTCGATAATAGAGCAGAATTGAAGTGAAATCCTATTAAGGCACCAATCTTATCTAATCTATAATCTTAACGTCTGGTTCTGGGGGCTTCCGCCTCCAGATCCCCACTAACACTATTGCTTGAATTGCTGCTGTGAATTTTCCTGGACCAGTCTCGTCGAAAATAGGCAAGAATTTGAGTGAAATCCTATTGAAGTTTCGTTTGATCTGATCTAAACGTCTGGCTTCTGGGGCTGTCTTTAAAATCCTACATAGCACCGTACTTTAGTTGCGCCGTGATTTTCTTCGACCAGTCTGTTGAAAATCAGAAAGCACTGGGATTTCCCCGTTGAGAAAAAACCCGTTTCGGATCGGGTCCCCAAACAGCGGCCCTTGTCCCCCAACCTTTTCGCCAGCCCCGGGTTTTCCCGGATTTTTCCCCACCAGTCTGTTTTAAACTTTAAAAAAAGGCTTTATACGTCACTGGGGATTGAAGAGGGGGAACAAAATTTATTGCTAAACACACCTTTCCCGGTTTGGGGTAAAACTGAGTAAAAAAGAATAAAAGCACTTTAAACCGCCCATGGGACTTTTCCAAAGGGCCTACCCCGGAAAAAGGGTCGAAAAAAAGAAAAGATTTTGAGGTTTTATCCGTTTTAAAAAGGGGCTGCCGCCCCTCAATTTCGGCAGTTTTGGGGCCGCGGTGTTTTTTTCTCCAAACCCCAGTCTCTCGAAAAAGTACCGAAGTTCCTTATTGAGCCTTTAATCAAATTAAAGGGGTTCGGGTCCACTTTATCTCTAGTGCAGCACCGTTTTTTCGTCGAGAATTGAAATTCTATTGAGGAACCAATTTAATCTAATCTAAACGCCTGGCTCCTTGGGACTGCTGCTCCCAGACCCCTCCCTAGCACTGTAGGGCCTGTGGCACTCACGTTGCTGCCATGATTTTCTCTTTGAAGAGTCTTGTAGAAAGTAGGCAGAATTGATGTGAAATCATACTGAGGCACCAATTTAATCTAATCTAAACGTCTGGCTGGGGTCGTCACCACGGGCCCCTGCCCAGCATTATCAATTACATTTGCTGCCATGATTTTGAAGAGTCTTGTACAAAATATGCAAGAATTGAAGTGAAATCCTTTTGAGGCACTAATTTTCAATCTTATCTGAACGTCTGGCTTGTGGGGGCTACCGCCCCCAGAACCTTGCTTAACATTGTCTGTCAAATAGGAAGCAACGTCAAACCTAAAGCACTGTTAGGCTACAGAAGTGAAAGAAGTCGAAATTGACAAATGCCTGCAAGACCAAATTTTAAAAGCCTTTTTCTTGTATTATAGGTATTCTATCTTTCTTTGCAAAACAATACCTATTACCTACTATAAAGGGTCAATGGTGTAGTGGTATCGATTTGAGCACAGGATCAAAAAATCATGAGTTCGAATCCCGGTAAGCACGACTGAGCTAAGGGTGAGAGATTTATCTCGAGCCTATGCAGCCCGACAGTTTACTCAGCCGAGTGTATAGGAAACTGTGCGGGAGGGTTAAATGAGGAGATGCCCATTGCAGCAAAGTCTCGGGCGAATAAAGTATGGATTACACTTCCTTAACTGCACTGGCTTTCATTTCTGTCATTGGCCGTACGGCTATTGGAATAAAAGTAAAACCTTCAAAATCAAAAAATATTATACTATGCTATATCATGCTCGTTGAGGTCTCATACAGGTCCCTTGCAGGGAAATTTGCTTTCATTTTTCCAGATAAGATGAATAATAAATGCAAATAATGCAGTTAAGATCTAGTATTACGATCCACTGAACAATATCAATAAGTTTTTAATTTTTCCAACAAATCGGTGCAGTTGTGGTGATCCGTTAAATTGTTGAAAATATCCACTGAATCCTCGGCCTCGGCCTCGGCCTCGGTGCAAATTAGGGCACCGAGGACTCGGCCTCGGCCTCGGTCAAAATTTTAGATCGTCGTTTTCCTCGGCCTCGGCCTCGGTTGGAATTTCAGATTTTCGTTTTCCTCGGCCTCGGCCTCGGTCAGAAATCTTCCCCTCGGTCGATCCTTGACTGTCGGGCTGCATAGGCTAGAGATAAATCTCTCACCCTTAGCTCAGTCGTGCTTACCGGGATTCGAACTCAGGATTTTTGGATCCTGTGCTCAAATCGATACCACTACACCATTGACCCTTTATAGTAGGTAATAGGTATTGTTTTGCAAAGAAAGATAGAATACCTATAATACAAGAAAAAGGCTTTTAAAATTTGGTCTTGCAGGCATTTGTCAATTTCGACTTCTTTCACTTCTGTAGCCTAACAGTGCTTTAGGTTTGACGTTGCTTCCTATTTGACAATGTTAAGCAAGGTTCTGGGGGCGGTAGCCCCCACAAGCCAGACGTTCAGATAAGATTGAAAATTAGTGCCTCAAAAGGATTTCACTTCAATTCTTGCATATTTTGTACAAGACTCTTCAAAATCATGGCAGCAACGTAAGTACAATGCTGGGCAGGGGTCTGGGGGCGGCAGCCCCCAGAAGCCAGACGTTTAGATTAGATTAAATTGGTGCCTCAGTATGATTTCACATCAATTCTTGCCTACTTTCTACAAGACTCTTCAAAGAGAAAATCATGGCAGCAACGTGAGTACCACAGGCCCTACAGTGCTAGGGAGGGGTCTGGGAGCAGCAGTCCCAAGAAGCCAGGTGTTTAGATTAGATTAAATTGGTTCCTCAATAGAATTTCAATTCTCGACGAGACTGGTCGAGGAAAATTCACGGCAGCAACTTAAGTACGGTGCTAGCGACTAGGGAGAGGTCGGGGGCGGCAGCCCCCAGATGCCAGACGTTTAGATTTGATTAAATTTGTGCCTCAATAGGATTTAACTTCAATTCTTGCCTATTTTCGACGAGACTGGTCGGAGATTTTGGAGAAAAAATCACCGCAGCGACTTAAGTACGGTGCAGGTGCCTGGGGGGTCTGGGGGCGGCAGCCCCCAGAAGCCAGACGTTCGGATGAGATTAAAAATTGGTGCTTCAATAGGATCTCACTTCGAATCTTGCCTATTTTCGACAATTTCACGGATCGGGACGTTGAATAAGAGTCCCATAATTGTAATTAATGCGTACTTTATTTATTCTTCTTTGACTCAGTGGTACACGTACAAACGGAAACGAAGTGGTTCTTTGATGACAATAAATTTCGTCGTTCTACCACATCTTCAAGTCTCAATTTTGATTGTATAAAGTATTTTGTAAAGTTTAAAACAGACTGGTGGAGAAAAAATCCACGGCAGTAACTTAAGTACAGTGCTAGGCAGGGGTCTGTGGGCGGCAGTCCCCAAAGGCCAGCTGTTTAGACTTTTAGATCAGATCAAATTGGTTCCTCAATAGGATTTCACTTCAATTCTTGCTGATTTTCGACGAGACTGGTCGAAGAAAAATCACGGCGCAACTAAAGTACGGTGCTATGCAGGGATTTGGGGGCGACAGCCCCCAGAAGCCAGACGTTTAGATCAGATCAAATTGGTGCCTCAATAGGATTTCACTCAAATTCTTGCCTATTTTCGACGAGACTGGTCCAGGAAAATTCACAGCAGCAATTCAAGTACAGTGCTAGGCGGGGATCTGGAGGCGGAAGCCCCCAGAACCAGACGTTAAGATTATAGATTAGATAAGATTGGTGCCTTAATAGGATTTCACTTCAATTCTTGCCTATTATCGAAGAGACTGGCCGAAAAAATAACGGCAGCCACTTAAGACGTGCAGTGCTAGTCAATTAAATTGAAGCTCCTTGAATAGGATTTTATCAATATTCTACAATACCTGCCGAATTTAAATCGCGGCAGTAACTTACTAACTACTATACATAATGTTAAATGCTTGGGAGGGGTCTGGGGCGGCAGCCAAACGTTCGGTGTAAGTGAAATTGAATTCCCAATAGGATTTCATTAATTTTTCGCATATTTAGGTACTTTCCAGATGACAATGGCCGCACTAAAATCAAGGCAGATTTTAAAGTCTGAATAACTGCTTAAGCATGGGTATTAAGACAGCCCCAGGCCCCTATAAGCCAGACATTTGGATAAGACTAAATTCAATTACCGGATTATTGACTAAATTTCTTCCTACAAATTTTTTTCCTATTTTTGACGAGACTAGTTAAATAAAAGGACGTCAGTTTTTTTACTTCTATCTATATGATGGCCACAGTTCATCAAATGTTTCATAATCTTTCAAATTAATCATATACTAGTTATTTAATTGGATCTTTCTCAAATAAAATCCAGGTTTTTCCTATCATCAAATATGGATATTTTCCTTTAAAATCCTCGGTAAAATCCTCGGCAGATTTATAAAAACTCGGCCGAGGCCGAGGAAAATCGGGATTTAAAATGACCGAGGCCGAGGCATTCCGAGGATTGGCAATTCTGACCGAGGCCGAGGCCGAGGCCTCGGTGAAACCCCAATCCTCGGTGAAAACCGAGGCCGAGCCGAGGCCTCGGTCGATCCTTGAAACATAAGGGAGACTGTTAGATCTTTATACGATTGATATTATCCCGATGTTAACCCAATTACATTTGTAGTACCATGGCTTTCCCTTTAGTTTTATGATCATCCTTTATTCTGGCTTTTCACTTGGTCCCTCTTCCTTGAAACTATCCAAAGTACAACTCAACGATACAGCAGAATGGCGACGATTAGGTTAATTGAACCATTAGCGGTTGAAAATGGTGAAGGAGTGAAGGACTGGCTAGCAAGGCTTGGTCAGGCCATAGAATGTGCGATATTGCAGCAACAGAACTTGACAGAGGAAAACGAAGCCAAACGAAGCCAAACGAAGCAAAAACTTATGATCAACTTGTTGAGTTACTGAAGACCAATCTTGCTCCTAAACCATCTAAGTTGTCTGAAGGCTACACATTCAGCAATTTGAAACAAGAGGCTGGTGAGACGTTGAGTATGTACATGGCACGGTTGATGGACAAAGCCAACAACTGTGACTTTGGCAATTTATGACAGAATGGTCAAAGATAGATTTATCTACGGATTGAAAAATGAAGACTCGTTCACATTTGCTAAAGTAAGGTGGGTTTAGACACTGCAGCCAAGGCTTTGGAAGATGCTATCACCAAGGAGAATGCATTGTCAGCCAATCAGTCCATGTCCTCTCAGGTTCATTATGTCAACAAAAACTTTTCCAAGAAGAAAAACTTCACAGCACCTACACCGAAGAAAAGCAGCGAACAGACAGGCAGTTCGAAACGTAGTGACCTCAAATGTACTAAGTGTACTTTGAATGGACATTCAGCTGATAAGTGCAAAATTCGGTGTCGTTATTGCAACAAACTTGGCCATATCAAGGCAAACTGCTTCAAACGGAAAAGTGCTAATCAGTTGACAGAAACTTCTTTTGACAATGAGCAGGACAATGGACATGAATACGAAAACACTGCAGTGGAGGATGAACCTTGTTTGTTTCTTAATTATGTGGACGTTCATTCTCCAGCCGTCTCGTTACAACCTACGGGTACATTGGGTGAGGTCTCCCACAAGGGGAGATCTGGTGCCGTCTCTCAAGAGAGGCGGGGGAACGAGGTTGCTGTCTCTCATGAGGAGAGGCGGGGGAACTCTGATGCTGTCTCTCACGAGGAGAGGCGGGGGTATTTCTCTCACGAGGAGAGAAAGGTTGCTGATTCCCACAAGGGGAATGCTGTTCCTGTTCCTGTTCCCGTTTCCCATCCTGAGTCCCACAAGGGGAGTCCAGTTTCTGTTCCTGTTCCCAACAAGGGGAGTACTTCGCTCATCTCCCACAAGGGGAACAGTGTGAACAACTCGGAGAGTGTTTCGAGGTTATCTCAAAATCATGTTAGTTTCTTAAATTCAATAAACTCAAAATCAATTAATCTACCTGTTCAAAATTGTAAATCTGTTAATTCAGTTAATAAACCTATGATCCGATTGACCTTGAATGGCAAATCTGTTGAATTTGAATTAGACACAGGTGCAGCGATCACTTGCATAAGTAGATTTAGTTTTGATCGTCTGCTACTAGTTGGTTCCAAACTAGTTGAATGTAATAAAACCTTGTCTGTAGCCAACGGTCAGGTCGTTCAGGTTAAGTACAAAGCCATGGTATCTGTTAGGTATAATAGGGTAAGTTACGGGGAACTCGGTTTGCACATTGTTGAGTCTAGCTTTCCAACACTTCTTGGTCGGGAGTGGATCAAGATCTTGTTTGGCAGTGATTGGTTGACTAGATTGGTGAGCAATGTATCTCTTCACAGTGTGTCAGAAAGTCGGCAGGCTTTCATTGAGGAGATTAAGCAGAGTCCCATTTTCCGCCCTGAAGTAGGTGAGGTTCGTGGTTACGAGGCGAGATTGAATCTCAAGCCAGATGCCCGACCAAAGTTTTGTAAAGCTCGTGTTACTGCATTTGCTATCAAGAGCAAAGTTGATGATGCTCTTAAGTCGCTGATTGATGAAGGATTGTTGGTCCAAGTTGACGATTCCGAGTGGGCTTCACCCATTGTTCCAGTGAGCAAGCCAGACGGATCTATCAGAGTGTGTGGGGATTACAAGGCTACATTGAATCCTGCTCTTGATACGAAAGTTTATCCGCTGCCTACTATTGAGGAGTGTTTTGCTGAGATGGTCGGAGGTCAACTATTCACAAAGATCGACATCAAGGCAGCATACAATAGTTTGCGACTAAGACAAAGTGATCAGTGTTTAACTACATTAAACACACACTTGGGTTTACTGAAGTGGACCAGATTACCATTTGGAATTAACTCTGCCGGAGCACAGTTCCAGTGTACGATTGATGAGGTGTTGCTGGGAGTTAACCAGACCTGTTGTCGCGTTGATGACATTCTTATCACTGGAAGGAGTGAGGAAGAGCACATGGCTAACGTTAGAGAAGTGGTGGACAGGTTAGAGAAAGCTGGATTCAGATGCAGGAAGGACAAGACTACGTTCATGGCATCGTCAGTGATTTACCTGGGTCACGAGGTTTCTGCTCAAGGAATTAAGCCAGTGTCTAGCAAAGTTGAAACCCTCATCAAAGTTGATTATCCAGATAACCGAGAAAAGCTGATCACATTTCTCGGAGCAGTACAATACTACGCAAGATATCTGCCCAATCTTGCTACGGTCATTGCACCACTCAATCACCTTCGTTCGGCGTTTTAAACTTTACAACACTACTTTATACAATCAAATTTGAGGATGTCGAATATAAAATGATGAATATGTAAAGACCTGACGGGAATAGTGAAGGGGGACGGGGGATCATTGCGCTGAGAAGTCTCGGGGGCTAGTCTGCATGCGGTTGCCATTCTCTTCAGATCTGGCTTCGGCTATGTGGGACGCACTTTAAGAAGACTGGCAGACACCATCACAAATAAGATAAGTTTTAATGTCTGTTGTGTGCTGGTTTCCACACACATCACTCAACCATACCTAACCTAACCTAATGCAGACTACCCCCCATAGCTCGACATCCTCAAAGTTTGATTGTGTATGTAGTGCTGTGGAGGTTGGACTGAAATTGATTAATTGATGTATCGATTAGTTGGTTAACCAGCTAATCTACTGATCAATTGATTGATCGATTATGCTATAGTACTATGGCAGCATGCAGGATATTGTTTATCTGAATTCACCTCAGTCGACTTGTTGTCATGATCAGTTCCCTGTTGAGGGCTGATTTGCTGAAATACTTGATACCTGAGCCTTGTTTTGGGCAGGGTTTGGATTTGAAAGTATTTTTCGCGAACTTCCTTTGACGTTTGATAGTGGCCAAAAGGGTACGGTTAAATCACACATCTAAAAACTTTTAAAGTGTTATGTACTAGGTACTGCTACGTAATGAGACGATGATCAGTTTAATAACGGGTCTATAGTGCCCGTGGCAGTACTATATAATTTGAATCTTCTTTCAATGAAATTGTTAGATCAAATACCTAGATTGTAATAAAATGTGTGATTTTCCCCAAGTTCCGATCCACTGCTATTGAGGTAGAATTTTAAATTTTAAATTATGTTAATTTGTGAATTATACTAATATACTAATCAATTTAATTGTTATAAGATGATAATATTGTAATGATTTGATAATATGATATGAGATTTACTGCATGCTGCCATAGCTGTAAACCGTTAAATTATGAGACATTAAAAATTTTAAAACGTTATATCCTGGGTTGAAATGCACAACCCTGCATAACACACTCTTGCAACCAGATTATCACCAACTCACCCATATGTTTACAGTTGTGTGTGTTGTCGGTATAATTGAAATAAATATGTGATAAACTAGTAAGGAATGAAAGTGACAGTGAAAACTATGTACTTATGCTGATCTTATTAATTTTTACCCTAGCTGTCAATCTTATAATGATGACTTTATAACACCGTATACTGCCAGAATGTTTATTTCAGGTGTCTGCTGGGTTACTTTGCGTCTCATCTAGCTGTCGCCCCTGCTTGAGATGCTGAGAGTGGCGGCCGCCCCAGCTAGCTCCCCGTGCACGGATTGGTGCTCTGGTTCCCTTGTCCCCCGGAGCGCATCCCTTCTTCATCATGACAAAAGGAAAACATCGTGGAAAATCGGGGGACCTCAAACCCCCCATGGTATCCTCAGCTGCACGACTATCCAGGTCTGCTGGAAACTCGCCTGCAGCTGCCCCTCAGACTAGCCGGAGAAGTTCTGTGCCTGCTAAGGATCCAAAGACGGATCTCAATGAAACAGATGAAATTGTGGTGGTTGATGACCTAGAGACGACAGCTCTCATCACAAAGCCTACACCAATGCCTACACCAATGCTGACTCAATGCCCTTGCGGCATGTTTGATCGCAAATGTACTGGCATCAAATGCTCAGTATGTGACAAGGACTGGCACACTGAGTGCTGTAATCTAACTGGTGTCACCCCAACTGTCGCTAGGAAACTTGAAACCAACAGATGGAGCTGCCCATGGTGCTTCCAAACAGAATTTGAAAATCCAGACTCAAAAGCTGGTACTGACACTTCGGTGTCCCTAAAGAGCTTCATGTCCAGTATTGAACGGGTGAAAAGCTGCACAGAAGAACTGAATGAGGGCATCACAACGGTTGAATTTTTCAACCAGCATGTGAAACATCTTATTCTTGACGACAAGAAATTCAAAGAGCATAGTGACAGGATCGCTGGACTCTCATCTGACATCAAGAGCATTAAAGATGATGTCAGCAAAATGTCTCTTGGAAGAGCTGATGATTCTTCTGAACTCGATGGACTTAAGAGCTTCATCAACTCAAAGCTAACCCAGGAAAGTTCACCGGGACTTAGTTCACTGAAGGATGAAATTGGTCAGCTGAGGGAGCAGATGAATGCACTGGTCAACAAACCAGAGAAGACCATTCCTCCTGAACTCAGCGACTCAATACGCAATATCTCGAATCTTCCATTTGAGGATATCTGCAAGATTGGCGAAAATGTTGCTGCTTTCTCTGACCAAATCTCCAACATCGAACAATCTTTTATCAGATCTTCGGCAAACAGTGTAGACAGGGCAACACCACCACCTGTAGCCATGCAGCCAAACACTGTTTCGCCTCATTTAAGAAACAGGAACAGGGAGATCTGCAAGCCTTTCACCTTGTACAAAGATGAAGCAGTCACCTCAGAAGTGAAGCAAGAACTTGTTGACTTTCTGGAGAGTGTTGAAGGCTCGTTCAAGACCGTTGGAACTGAAAGTGCCCGAGACGTTATTTACTATGGCCAATATCGATATAGGTACAGTGGAGGGGAGCACCAACCAGAGCCTTTCCCTGAAGTGGTCAAAAAACTCATAGAGTCCATCAAACCTGCCCTTCCCAATCCAGAAACCGCCATCAATTCCTGCCTAGTAAGCCGATACAGTACTGGAGCCAACTGTATCCCTCCTCATAGGGATGACGAACCTGTCATCAACCCTGACTCAGATATAGTGACCGTGTCAATTGGTGCGGAACGCACAATGAGCTTTGTCAGTAATGATGGACACTCAACTGAGCAGCAGATACTAAAAGACAGAAGCCTAATTGTATCAAGCAGGTTTGCACAGGATTTTTGGGTCCACAGTATTGACCCATGTGAAACAGCCAGTGTAAGATACAGTTTCACATTCCGTCATATTGACCCCCATTTTCTGAACAGCACAATTATTCTCGGTGACTCCAACACTGTCAATATCAAGTTTGGAAATGGAATCGGTAAGCTCGGTGCCTGGATGCCGGGTAAAAGGGTGAAAGTGGGGCACATTGATGCCATACCAGAACCTGAGAAAATTGGACCGTACAGAAACATTGTTATACACACTGGTATAAACAGCATAAACTGCAGTCCAAGATATAGGAAATCAAATAGGGCCCTGATAGATGGCTTGGAAACAAAGGGGGGGATGAAGCCCAAAAAAAACCAAAAAAAACCAAAAAAAACCTAGCCCAAGAATCAGAAAAGTAGGGTGGGCCTTGGTTTTTTTTGGTTTTTTTTGGTATTTTTTGGTATTTTTTGGTATTTTTTGGTTTTTTTTGGTATTTTTTGGGTTAGGTTTTTTTCAAAAAATTGGACTTTTTCATGCCAATATGGATTGTTGATGCTATTAATGTGTTGTTATTGATATTACTATAGTTTCAAACAATATTCGTTAGTTTTATCGATGTTTTTGGTGATTTGTGGTGTTTTATATGACATAATCAGTACATTAAGGCATTGTTTTGGTGAAATATCAGCAAAGCACTGCTCAAGAGTTGCCGAGGGTCAGCCAGCATGATCAGCAGGGGGTTAATAGTGGTCAGACTTGAATCACCAGGCCAGGAGGCCACTCAGTGCTGAAATAAGGACATGGGTGCCCTGCAAACTGCCAAGTGCTAGTGAACCAGGGGGTTTCTTAGGGCTCACTGGTTTGCTCATGGCTCAGACTAGTGTCATCTGAGATCAACAAGGTGTTTTGCACTGGAAAAGTCACCATTTCAAAGGATAGCCAAGGGTCGCCAGGGAGACAGTCACTTATGATTGTCCAATATCAAGGTAATGGTCAGAAGGAGCCAGGAGTTAGACAAGGTTAAGCAACGGGTCGCCATGCTACTATGGGATCAAAAGGCTTGTGAGGGAAGAAGTTGAGTGAGGACAATCAAGACATTAGATAATCACTCATTCAGTTGTTATTAAGGGACAGCCAAGGGTCAGCAGGAAGTCGCCAATGGTCATAAAGGGACCACTATTGCAGTCAGAAGAGGCAAAAAGGTCACTCAGGTTTTAACTTCTTGCTAGGAGTAAGTGAAATGTCAAATAGGTATAAGGAAAAGGTCAGTCAACTTTTCTCTGGGGTTGGTAAGGGTTTCGCCCTTGATTCACCTACCCTCCAAAGCAAAAAGAAATATTTCTTGTGTGCTGGCGGTATATAATAAACAACTTATGTCCATGCTGGAGTGGAGAGAACCTACATGTCTTTAATGGGCCATGCAGCTAGGACATCCACCGATTCAGCCAGGCAAGACTCTTGCCTGGCTGAATGTGGTGGATGTCCTAGCTGCATGGCTCATTAAACAAGGAACTGAAAACCGTAGGGCTCCATACAGGGCTAGCGCTGCACCTTCTGGTAATAATGTTGCGATGTATATGCCTCTAGTTGTAATATGCTCAAAATTAATGGCGAAAAGGTTCTGTAAAGTATCCCCAGGGTTAGGGTCACTCAGTCAGGTAACATTAGGATGATTGGCCTTGGTTCAGTAGGGGAGGAATGTTAGGTCCAAAAAAGGTCTTCCAGGACTCAATAAAGCAGGAGCAATAAAGCTGAGGATCAGCCTAAGTAAGTACGTAAAATACAATTGACAAGAAGCTCATATAAGTTCATAACTCTATAAAAAGGACCATGTTCAAACAGCTTTTGATAAACATTTAGGTCCTAGACCAGTAATATGACCCCGTAGGCTAAGCTCGATTGGACCTGACCTGGAAAAAGTACCCACCAGACTCCAGTGTAAGGAGTTAGGGACCAATTTCAGAATGATTAGATGACAGATGAGTGAAAATATTCAATTATATTCAGTAACTTACACAATTATAGGTCGTTTAGGCTACATACCAAGCTCCTGTGAATCTACAGTCATATGGTAGACATCATAAAACAATCGAATTTTAACCTAAAAATCGTTTGGAAAGGTGCTAGAAATAAATAAAATGTAACCCAAAAAAACCAAAAAAAACCTAAAAAAACCAAAAAAAACCTAGCCCAAGAATCGGAAAAGTAGGGTGGGGCTTGGTTTTTTTTGGGCTTCATCCCCCCCAACAAAAGTACGGAATATATGTGAAATGTATCCCAAAGCCAAGGTTTACATCAGCCTTCTTCTTCCAACACGATCAAGACCCCTGAATCACCGTGTACATGATTTCAACAATCTGATCATGGACATGACCTGCAATTTGAATAGGGTGTGTATTATCGAGCACTCAATGTTCGGTGACTTCTTGACAGATGAACATGGCAGATGGAGGAAGGAATCCGAGACATCGAACATCTTCACTCCCAAGACTGAAGACATTCTTCATCTCGGTAGAAATGGTATCAGTCTACTGGCGAAACAGTTTAAAACTAACGTGACTGGGAAGGCAGGTTCTGAGTCTGTTAACAGATTTAATGGAGGTCGTGGTGGCTATAGGAGGGCTGTAGGTGGAGGTGACCGAAGGAGATCAGGTGGTGCACAGGAGAGCCCTACTCATGATGGTTTCCAACCGTGATGAGGAGGAGTTCAATATTAGAGTTACCAGGGAGAGTTGCAAGGTATGTAAAAAGTGTATCCTGACTCATAACCGTATCAATACCTGTCAAAAATGCAATGTTGTTTACCATGCAGAATGCTCCAGAACAAATTTTAAGTTTAATCACCTGACAAGGCAATGGCAATGTCTTGAATGTATTACAAATTATGTACCAAGGTATAATCCGTTCAATGACCTTGAATCAGATAGGCATGAACAATTTGACTTGCAGCAACTGGATGACGTAACGACCATTTGTGAAATTCTTAATTCCTGCCAATCACATGACAGTACAGGCTTTAAACGTGCTAAGAATGATATCTCAAAAACAAAAAGCACATTTTCGATTCTCTTTAATAATATTGATGGGAATGCCTCTAATTTTGATAGTTTTCTAGCTGACATAAGTCAGTATGACATGAAGTTTTCTGCAATAGCATTAGCTGAAACTAACTGCGATGAAGCAAATAAGGGCCTATACAACATCCCCGGTTATGAGTCTGAGTACAACTCAAAAATTGCCAACAAATCTAAAGGTAGTGGCTTGGGAATTTATGTTGATAATGGATTTCAGTTTAACAGGATTGAAAAATTTTGCAACTGCACTGAAAATTTCGAATCCTTGTTCATAGAAGTAACTAGTACTGATACTCCACAAATTATTGGAACTGTTTATAGACCACCAAGTGGCAATGAACAAAAATTTTACAAGGAATTTGATGATCTTCTCAGGGAACTGCCCAGTGAAAATGTGCACATTTCAGGTGATTTTAACATTGACCTACTTTCTAGAGGGAGTGATGAGTTTGAACAACTTGTTTATGAAAAAAACTTAATACCAACTATTTCCATTGCAACTCACGAAAAGCCAGGCTGTAAAGCTTCCCTCATTGATAATGTATTGATAAATTCAACAGGTAAGTTGTTACTATCTGGTGTCCTCAAATCTAGAGTATCACACCATTTTCCAGTCTTCAATATTTTTGAATGTAGCTCACACAGTAATGCAAACCCTGAGAAGAGATGCCCTAAATATGATCTGTCTGAGACTAATATTGCGCAATTCATCTCAGACATAGAAACAAGACTATCAAGTCAAAGTCCAAACTATGATTATCATGAACATAATTTTAATGGTTTCGTATCATTCCTACAGGGGAAAATTAATGATATATTTCTAGTTGATGAAAATTTATATTCGAAATCTAAACGGAATAAGCTTTTTAATCCATGGATTACAAATGGAATCATAGCATCAGTAAAACGCAAGGTCTACTTCTATGAACAATGGAAAAAGTCATGCAACGATGAAAATAAATTGGGCGATGAAGAACTTTATCTGCGTTACAAAGGCTTTAGATTTGAGCTAAGGAAGTTAATCAAGGTAGCCAAGAGAAATTATTATTATAAGAAATTTGAAAATGTACAAGGTAACATGAAAAAAACGTGGCAACTGATAAATGATCTTCGAGGAAAATCAAAAACTAATATAAAGGCATCATTCATAATAAATGGTCAAGTAGTTCAAGATAGAAGAGAAATTGCAAAAGAGTTCAATATTTTCTTCTCTTCTATTGCTAGAAACCTTAATACAAAAGTATACTCTTCAACACTACCAAATAGTCCAAGTGAACCAGGCGATAGATTCTCCAAATTTTTAGACCCTAAGAAAAGATCATGTAACAGCTTTTTCATGTCCCCTTGTACAAAAGACGAGATCTCTGATATAGTTAGGGGGCTTGAAACTGGTAAAGCCAGTGACATCCCGATTGCACTCTTGAAAAAATCTCTTGCTACTCTATTGGACCCTTTGTATGGATTCTTTAATTACTTTATTACTCACGGAATTTTCCCAAACATCCTTAAGAGAGCATCTGTGACTCCAGTGTTTAAAAAAGGAGACTCAAGGTATCTTGATAATTATCGACCTGTTTCTACCCTACCACTCTTTGGGAAAATTCTGGAGAAACTTATCTATAACCGTTTGTATAGCTTTTTCTCAGCAAACAATACAATATACGAAAATCAGTATGGTTTCCGAAAAAACCATTCGACAAGCCATGCTGTAAATTTTTCTGTGAAACAAATTATAAACGAAATAGAGAAGAAAAGACATGTAATTGGTATATTTATAGACCTTAGCAAAGCATTTGATACAATTTCTCATGAAAAGCTAATTTACAAGTTGAATTTCTATGGAATAAGAGGTATCAGTCTTAAACTGATCAAAAGCTATCTTTCTGGAAGAGTACAATCTACAAAGTTTCAATCAGAAAATTCTGAGGAAAGCAATATTGAGTATGGCGTGCCACAAGGGTCCGTTTTAGGACCTTTGTTGTTTTGATATATGTGAATGACATTGTGACAGTGTCAAACACAGGAAAATTTGTATTGTATGCTGATGACACGAATATTTTTGTCTCTGCTGATTCTGAAGCTGAAGCGTATAAGAAAAGCACAACAAGTTCTGGATGCTATCTATGATTATATGTACGCCAATCAGCTCCATATTAATGTTGAAAAAAGCTGTTTCATGCATTTTAGGCATGCATACTCAACAAAGAAAGACTAGTCTGTGCTAGAACGGATCGTACATATGATAGATTATTCTCTTTGAAGCTATGCAACAAAAAACTGAAGCAGGTATCAAAAGTCAAGTTCCTTGGAGTTGTTATTGACGAAAAATTAAAATGGGATGATCATATTGATTACTTACACCAGAAACTGAAACTAAGTATTGTTATGATTAAAAGAGTCAAAAAATTTATTCCTTCAAAGGAATATCTTAAATTATATAATTCTCTCTTCTTACCTCATGTTACATACTGTATCTCGGTATGGGGTGGAGTATCTGATTATAAACTTGCAAAAATATTCTCTATACAGAAAAGATGTGTACGCCTCCTATTTGGAACTGAGTTGACTTTTGACCACCCTGAATACTATAGGACGTGTGCTAGAGCGAGAACTTTTACTGAACACACAGCTCCCAAGAATTTTGTGCTCGAACATACAAAACCATTATTCAACAAAAATGGGTTTTTGAATCTGAGGAATTTGTATAAGTACTCTACCCTAATTGAAACTTTCAACATACTTAAATACAAATGTCCTTTAGCACTCTATGAATTATTTAAACTCAGCAACCAGAACAATAAAATATCCTTATTACTCCCTAACGTAACACTTGAAATTGGATTGCAGAGCTTTGTGTTCAGTGCTTCCAAACTTTGGAACCAGTATACTAGATCCATGTTTGAAAAATGTATTGCAAATGTTAGTGGGATTGTGGTACCCGGTTCAACAAAAAACTCTGACCTATCTGCATCTGTATCAGCTATCAAATCTAGAATCAAAAACACGCTCCTCAGTGAACAAAAAAGTGGGTGTGAAATAACATGGTGAAATCGTATTTTGAATTGCAACTCTCTCGTAATACCAAAAATTTACTCTAATTCTGATATTTCTTCTGAAAGTCTTGTAGTTTCAGAAAGCCAGGTCTCCTCGGTGAAAGGAAGGTAGTTTAGGCCTTAGATGACAGGTAGGTGTCTCAGAGTTCAGGTATTTAGGTATTTAGGACAGATAGTGACTGAAAGGCTCTTTTACCAGGTTTTTATTGTTGTTCTACATTGTAGATCAAAGTATGAATTTTTAATTTATTATCTTTTATTTTTTTAATGCTATATACCTTCGATGTGATTTATTTAATAAAATTTTTCCATTTCACTTTAATTTATTAGATTGCCTAAGGCGCCCATTTGATAAACCAACAGACTATCAATAGGTTTTAGAATACTAATACGGTTGGATGTGCCCTTCAGACAGATTGATAAATGAATTATCTGAAGATAATATTTTCTATAGAAACTTTACTACTCAAAACATAAACACATAATTCTTCGCTAGGAATGTGGAAGTCGGTCTGAGTTGGTATGGTAACTGCTGTTTGCATTTGGAATGGTCATTTTCCAAGTTAAAAGACAGGGAATGTCCGTCGGCCCATATGCTGGCAGTGGGTATTGTGCTGACTTAACTGGCTTCCTGCATAGTGTACCCATTGCGGTATACCTACTTGGCGCCTGAAACTAATATCAAAAACAGTCTGTTGTAAAACGAGCTGATTCGGGCACACCAACTGCACATGTGACATTTCTGAACGTGAAAATGTAATCTTGTGAAGCAAATCTTTACACTGAAGGGTAGCCTATTATTAATATTTATAAATATATTTGATATGATTTGATTGTAAAGTGCCGAAAAATTTATTAAACGTTGTTTCTCTATTAAACGTTGTTTCTCTTAAACGTTGTTTCTCTAGTGGGTGTTTGGAAAGAAGGAGAAACATGCCTTCAATGAGCTGAAAAGGATGCTGACGTCTGGTCAGATCTTGACGTTCTACAACCCTGATTGGCCGTTGAAGATTGATTGCGACGCAAGTTCTGTTGGGTTGGGAGGAGTTCTGTCTCACATGTGTCCTGACGGTGAAGAAAGACCCATAGAGTTCATCAGTAGAACCCTAACAGAGACTGAAAGACGGTATTCGCAGTTAGACAGGGAAGCACTAGCTATCATCTGGGGTCTGAAGAGATTTCACAAGTACATCTTCGCTAGACCATTTCATCTGGTTACTGACAACGAACCACTTCATCACATCTTCAACCCTCACAAGGGAGTTCCTGAAATGGTCATCAGTCGTTTACAGCGGTGGGCGTTGATTCTCAGTTGTTACAATTACACCATAGCTTACAGACCGACCAGTAAGCATGCCAACGCAGATGTATGTTCCCGTTTTCCACTGCCACACAGTGTCAAGGAGGAGTCCTGTGAGTTGTTGGACTGTGGCAGTGTAAGCGAATGTGAGTGTCCAGTGTTCGCTACATACATCGGTGAGGATAAACCGCTGCTAAACAGTGTTTTGATAGCTAAACTGTCGAGAACAGACCCTGTCATATCAAAGGTCATGTACCTTGTTCAGGAAGGTGGATTGGAAAGATCATCAATCGCCAAGAAGGCGAAGTGTCAAAGACCGGCTACTGTCAGGAATGAGGCAGAGTCGGGTGAATCATCCAAAGGTAAGAGTGTAGTCGCCGAGAAGGCGAATTGTCAAAGACCGGCTACTGTTAAGAATAAGGCAGAGCTGGGTGAATCATCTGATAAAGACAAGCTTTCCCCATATCTCAGTAGAAGAGAAGAGTTAACTGTGGACTCTGGGTGTTTGATGTGGGGAAACCGTGTAATCATCCCTGAGAGGATGAGAAGCGACGTGCTGAGTCTGTTACATAGCACGCACATGGGGAGCAGTTCGATGAAGAACATGGCAAGGAGATACGTGTGGTGGCCAGGGCTAGATAGCGACATCGAGAGTGTGGCTAAACATTGCTCATCATGCCAACTCAGTCAGCCATATCCCAAAGGATCATTGCCACATCCGTGGGGTGTTCCAGAGCACCCATGGGACCGGATTCATCTTGATTTTGCTGGGCCGTTCGCAGGTTGTATGTGGTTGATAGTGGTCTGCGCATATTCTAAGTGGCTTGAAGTGGAGAATATGAAACAGAATACAACTGCGACAAACTTGATCAAGAAGTTACGAGAGATATTCGGACGCTTTGGGTTACCTCGAGTTTTAGTGAGTGACAATGGACCACAGTTGTCTCGTTCACACGAATTCAAGGCGTTTCTGGAAAGGAATGGAATCCGGTACATACCCATACCAGCATACCACCCATCATCCAACGGACAAGCAGAAGTCATGGTGGGTAAGTTCAAACAAGCTATGAAGAAGATGAGTGCCACAAGCAAAGACATCGATCACAGTGTATCAAGTTGGTTATTCCAGTACAGGAACACGCCTCATTCTACCACTGGATATGAGCCCTCAGTACTCATGTTCGGTAGGAGATCCAGGACAACATTGAGCCTGTTGAATCCTTTATCCAGCAACACGAAGCATCAGACCAAGGTCATGGATCAGTTCGTCAAAGCGGAGCAGAAAGGATCACGGACTTTCGAAGTCGGAGATCAGGTGTACTTCCGAGATGTACACAACCAGAAGTGGGTTAAAGGTGTTGTCAGAAGCACCGAGGGATCGAAGGTCTTGGGCATTGAGTCAGAGGATCAACTGATGCTAAGGAAGCATGTGGATCACGTAGTGTCTCGACCCACTACACCAGAGCAACCTGAGGTACCTGCTAAGGAGTCTAGGGAGGTTGTACTTGATGGTGGTGAACCGAGAAAACCCGTTGAGCACAAGCATAATGCATGCCTATCCCGTAATATTCCAAGTAACAGTGAGCCCGACCATAATGCACGCCTTAATGATAATGATAGTTTGGGACTTGTACCTAATAATCAAACACCAGCTGAAAGTTCAGCTTGTTATCAACCTAGCACACTAGTTAGTGAGCGTCCCAAACGTACAGTTAAGGAACCTGACCGGTTGAGCTACAAAAAGCTTGGGGGATAGTAGCATCCCACGTGTAATTTGTAATTTCAATGTAAGACGTAAATTAAATTGAGCAAGACTCAAGTTTTTATAATCACAAACTTTTCATTTTGATGAAATCATCGAAATTCGTATTTTAAATCACCGATTTATCTCGTATTTTACCGTATTATTCACAAAGAATTGAGTGTTATTTATTAATATGTATGTGGGGTTTTCTGTTAAAAGATATCTATTTATTCATGTGTGTTTTAAAGACAATT
The DNA here is from genome assembly GCA_011033025.1 of Beroe forskalii. Lineage (NCBI taxonomy): Eukaryota > Metazoa > Ctenophora > Nuda > Beroida > Beroidae > Beroe > Beroe forskalii. The sequence continues at coordinate 801,614 of WFMF01000008.1, read as the reverse complement.
TTTTAACGTTTGAATCGCAAGTTTTACCGTGAATTTGAACGAATTTTCTATTCGATTTTTCGAATTTTATTTAAGTGCTAAATCTACTAGCAATTTTGCGCGCGCGTATATGTAAAGTTTATTGTTATCATTTTGCGCTAGGTTTTTAAACTTTAAAAAGCCGCGCAGGGGGAATGTTAGATCTTTATACGATTGATATTATCCCGATGTTAACCCAATTACATTTGTAGTACCATGGCTTTCCCTTTAGTTTTATGATCATCCTTTATTCTGGCTTTTCACTTGGTCCCTCTTCCTTGAACCTATCCAAAGTACAACTCAACGATACAGCAGAGATGGATACCATCCAATCATATGCCGTGTAACATTCCGTTGGTTCTTTGATACAACAGGCCCGTATTGTTCTTATACACTTATTAAGATCAGCAGTACCTATTGTGTGGACTCCATACGTCCATTGTGCCTGTTGTACACGCAGATATTGTATACAAGAATACAGGATGCAGTATACATTGTGCCTGTTGTACACGCAGATATTGTATACGAGTACACAGGATGCAGTATACATTGTGCCTGTTGTACACGCAGATATTGTATACAAGTATACAGGATGCAATATACAATACACAGCATACACTGAACAATACAATAGGTACAATCCGTACACGGTATTATACAAGTATACAAGTATACAGGATGCAATATACATTGTGCCTGCTGTACACGCAGATATTGTATACAAGTATACAGGATGCAGTATACATTGTGCCTGTTGTACACGCAGATATTGTATACAAGTATACAGGATGCAGTATACATTGTGCCTGTTGTACACGCAGATATTGTATACAAGAATACAGGATGCAGTATACATTGTGCCTGCTGGCACACGCAGATATTGTATACAAGTATAGCACAGGATGCAGTATACAAGTACACATTGTGCCTGTTGTACACAGATATTGTATTGCAGTATACAAGTATACAGGATGCAGTATACATTGTGCCTGTTGTACACGCAGATATTGTATACAAGTATACAGGATGCAGTATACATTGTGCCTGTTGTACACGCAGATATTGTATACAAGTATACAGGATGCAATATACATTGTGCCTGTTGTACACGCAGATATTGTATACAAGTATACAGGATGCAGTATACATTGTGCCTGTTGTACACGCAGATATTGTATACAAGTATACAGGATGCAATATACATTGTGTATACAAGTACAGCCTGTTGTACACGCAGATATTGTATACAAGTATACAGGATGCAATACATTGTGCCTGTTGTACACGCAGATATTGTATACAAGTATACAGGATGCAGTATACATTGTGCCTGCTGTTGTACACGCAATATACATTGTGCCTGTTGTACACGATGTACAGATATATTGTATACAAGAATACAGTGCCTGTTGTACACGCAGATATTGTATACAAGTATACAGGATGCAGTATACATTGTGCCTGTTGTACACGCAGATAGATATTGTATACAAGTATACAGGATGCAGTATACATTATTGCCTGTTGTACACGCAGATATTGTATACAAGTATACAGGATGCAGTATACATTGTGCCTGTTGTACACGCAGATATTGTATACAGTATTACGGATGCAATACAGGATGCGCAGATATTGTATACAAGTATACAGGATGCAGTATACAATACACAGTATACACTGAACAATACAATAGGTACAATCCGTACACGGTATTTTCTGAATCTTCTCATCAATTGGTATTCGTAACATTACATTGCTATTCGTAACATTACATTGCTATTCGTAACATTACATTGGTATTCGTAACATTACATTGCTACACATAGCAAGTCACAGGACACATTGATACATACTGGGTAGTGCATCAAAATGTGCTTTGTAAAATGTAAGTGCACTGTAGAATGTAATACGTGAGTACATTAGGTCTGTCATTATCAGAAGATTATTTGAGATAAAACCGAGCAATTGTTGCAAAAATACAGGAGTAAAATGCAAGTTCAGTATGATTACATTATATGAGGAATGATATTAAGTGTTAATTGCAGGTTATAATCTGAGCCATTATTAATAAAAGTTACGATTATGCAGGATAATTACATATTTAGAAATCACTCCGTAATAATTCCGAGAAGGATTAATTATAATAATAACTAAAATTGCATTCATACTTTTATCAGGCATGATCCAAAAATTTTTGGGGAAGTGCAAATTTTAACTTACTCAGAGAGTCCCAAACCACGATCTCTGCTAACCCTCTTCAATTACTTTTGATAAAACAAAAAGTCGATTGGGGAGGGAAAAATCGAAGGATCGATTTCAATCGTGACATATGATAGGGGGACATTCCAAGTCTTGCATAGCGGGCGGTTTAGACCTGAGAGAGGTCCAGTGTCTTCATGCCAGTGAAACAGTGTCTCAGGCCAGTGAATCAGTGTCTCCAGGCCAGTGAATCAGTGTCTCCAGGCCAGTGAATCAGTGTCTCCAGGCCAGTGAATCAGTGTCTCCAGGCCAGTGAATCAGTGTCTCCAGGCCAGTGAATCGGTGTCACAGGCCAGTGAATCAGTGTCTCCTGGCCAGTGAATCGGTGTCTCCAGGCCAGTGAATCAGTATCTCCAGGCCAGTGAATCAGTGTCTCCAGGCCCAGTGAATCAGTGTCTCAGGCCAGTGAATCAGTGATATCAGGCCAGTGGTCAGTGCCTCAGGCCAGTGAATCAGTGTCTCCCTGGCCCGGTATGAATCAGTGTTGGCCAGGGAAACAGGTTCCGGCCGTGTAGTGGTTTGGCCGGAACAGGTCCCAGGCCAGTAATCAGGCTGGGAGTGAATCAGTGTTCCCGGCCCTGAATCGGTTCCAGGCCCGGGGTCAGTTCTCCCCGGGAATCATCCCCGGGCCCGTAATCAGTGTTCCCCGGGAGGGAAACAGTTTGGGGGGGACGGGAAAGACCGTTACTCAATAGGGGGGGGTAAAAAAGATGCCAGAAATTCAAACCCCAAAATTTTGGGACCCCCAAAAGTCTAATCTATCACCCCCCTTACCGGGCCGTATTCGGTGGGTATGAAACACAAGGGGCCCGGGGGTTTCACCCCTCACCGCCCGAAAAAGTCGCCCGCCCCAAAATTTTCTCCAAAAGGGATAACCGTATGGTAAACGGGACCTGAGTGATTAGGGGCGAGAGTCGAGGATTAAAATGGATATCTAACGTGTTTTTGAATTTTAAGTAATAATTATTAAAGCTTATGTCTGCGATGCCTCCACACTAGGACTTATCTAATGAGGAAAAGTTGAGAGTTCAGCCAATCAATATGCCTTTGATTCTCCTTCTTCTGGAGAAGAAAGAATTAACCAAAATTGCCTGCCGGCATTTCTTGTTTTCGGTGATCCCGTATGTAGGCACACTTAATTTCCCTCTCCTATGTGGCAATTTAACGCGCGAATGCGTGGACAATGATGGTCCGGATGCACGTGCAAACTCCAACTCGCGCGTAATAACGTAATTCTAAATCCTTTAATCGGTCAAACCATCTGAATTTGGATTTTAAATTCTATATGTTAACACTGCCACAGATTCTTAATAAATGTTCTGGTACATTAGCAAATATGTTACATCTGGCGAATTCTAGTGAATCCCATCGTTTCAATGGCACAGATATTACTAAATTTTCACGGGCGTGCAATTACAAATTACTAAATATAAATACGTAGCCTTATAATGTGTGAATTTTTGAGGAAATATTGAATAATAGTTAATTATTTAAAATTTTGCAAATCCTAGCAACGTCAATTATTTTTTATTTCATTAACATAATATGAAGGATCTATATTCTAACGAGCAATTTCAAACATAAACATATAGCCGCAATTTCTGTTACACTTTCTTTCTGTATGGGGTAGGGAAGACGGGTGTGGTCTATTTAAATTACAGGACTCGCCCAACCATCATTAATCTGAATTTAAAATTTATATGTAATTTTGTACCTACCTCTTGTAATTTTGACCTACCCATGTAACTTTTTAATTTTTTTAATTTGAAGGACATCATACAAATAGGTATATTAGAATAAATACTTAATCAAATTAAAATTTGCTCTGGGGAAAACATTAATATTTAATGAACCTAAAAAACTATTAACCCTTAACTCACTCATTGTCCGATACAGTCTGTGTCACCTTGCTGTTAAGGGACTGTAGTCGTTCAATCACATATGTTCCCAATTCTACCAAGTCATACCTGCCACAGGAGGTTCATCAATTAATATCTGTGTAATATATAAGGGGAAGGTTCACAACTGTGGATCTCACCATCTTACCATATTATGCGATCATCTCAACATTTCCAAGTAAAACTTAAATTCAACGGATACCTGTCCGAAACTGTCGTAAAAAGTTCCGTTGCTTTAAGCATGTTTTTCATCATGGGTAGAAGTTGTTTGAAGTTATCTTGCTTCTCCTTGAGTGCCCACAGACAAGTTTTAGTGTGATCTGATACATCCGCAATGAGTCGTTCATTACAAACATCCACTGCTGATCTGATACTTTGGTATGTGTGCTCAATCTCCTTCAGTCGCTGCAAGAAACAGCTTTAGTCAAACACAAAATAGAAGATCAGAAGCTACTTCAATAATCTCTGATCTCTTAATTTCTTAATTTCACGGTTCAAACCTTTCAGCTGCAATCAATACATCCTTACAATAGCCCAAGTATCTAAAATGATACAGTTTAAATTACAGTTAAAAATGTACAATATCAAAAATATAAGTCGGCTGTAATATCAATATTATTGAGTTATTGTATTGGGGGGGGGCAACCCCCATAAACCCCCAAAAATTTAACCCCCATTTGCCTTTTTCGATATCCACTTGGGGGTTTATGGGGGTTTAATTTTCCAGAAAAAGGTCGAAAATCTTCAATGAAAATTAGTACCATTTCAGAAAAGGCTTGAAAATCGCCAACAAAAAATGGTACCATTCCGTAAAATGCCAAAAATCGTGAACAAAATCAGTCATAAAACAGCAAAATTTAACTAAATTAAGCCCCCATAAACCCCCATAAACCCCCAAAAATTAAAACCCCATTTGTCATTTTTCGATATCAACCACGATGGGAGTTGCCCGAATTGCCTGCTATACCTTATCTGATTTCCCTTGGTCTCCTCAATGACGTGGTCCATTCACTGAGGAGCTGCGAGAGCGAGCTTAGAGTGGAGTTGCTATATTCTATGCTCTTGCTGAGGGCATTTGCACTGTGGTGTGAGCGGTTTCTATGTCCAGGCAGTGGGTTCTCTTACTCAAGCCTATCTCACGAAAACAGCGGTGGGGTGCGAGGACGTCACCTGGCCTCCTGGCAGGGGGGACGGGTTAGTTACAGCTAGTTTCCTTAAAATATGCGGGATATTTTTTAAAATACGTGATGTTAAGAAGAATAGGTTGTCCAACGGATTACAGTAGTTACTTGGTAAGAAAACAAAAGAACTGCTTATTTATCTTAAAATAGACTCGACAGCAAACAAACCGGTTTGGTGGTGGTTGACGTGGTTTGAGGAGTGGTGGATGCCGTTAGGAGGTTGCGAGGGGACTACCGAGGAATCAGTTGGGGGGAGAGTTGTAACTAGTTACTAGGGGGGGGGCAACACCCCGTTATACGCCAAAATCTTAACCCCATTCGCATTTTAATATCCACAGGGGGCTTATGGCTTTATGGCTTAAAATTAGGATTTCTGACTTAAGTTCGGATCCGGAATGAACCCCCTCCCATTCCACTTCAAGGTAATAGCAGTAACGCACCAGTTTCCGTAGCAGCTGCAGCAGCAAGAGCCGCGTTCCTCCTCTCAGCCTCGTCCCTTTTCCGCATCTCGTTCTGCTTCTTCCTGTCATGTTCCAGGGTCTGTTGTCTGGCTTCTTCCGCAGCTTGTTTAGCTCTCTTCTGCTCCTCCATTTTCTCTTCTTCCCGGTTTAGGGCAGCCAGCTTCTTACGAATCTGAAGTGCATGAAGTTTATGAAATGGACCTCTGGAACGGATCCAGAAGTTCGCTCTGTACCTTCTGGTAGTAATGTTGCGATGCATATTGTATACGCCTCTTGTTTTATTACGTAGACAGTAGACACGAGCCTGTCGGGTCTATTTTAGGAAACTTTCCGAGCGCGCATTCCGAGGGATGTATCAGGCTTAAAGCTGCTCTTTTAGGCCTTTTAGTAATTTTACTTCACTGAACCAAGAAGAGAATAAGTATAACAATCAGTTTACTGGGTCAATCTCACCTTTTCGCGCTTCTGATTGAGCTCTATGGTGTTGGGGGATCTGCTGTTGGATCTGTGTCTGGCTCGGGAGGGGGAGGCTCGTTTCTCTGCGTAGGCGGACGGAATGTCTATTTTCTTGTACCGGGCTGCGTCCCGGGAGCCAGCAGGACTCCGGCTCTGGGGGTAGGAAGGGGGCCGCGTCTCTGGGGAAGCAGGGGATTTTAGAGGAAAACTAGTACAATTTGGGTTTACTTTTTCATTTACCATTACACTTCATTGACCATTAAATTTCATTGACGATTACATTACAAACAAGATGCATATCAAATTACACATGTCCCACGGCATACAGTACAAGATGCACGTATTATACGTGCATGTGTATGGAAAACATGCACATGTATAAAATGCATATGTGCATGTTCATATCGAGGGCACTAACGGGAGTGCCTCCTGGAGTTGTCTCTCTCGCACCCCTCTCTAGGTTTCTTCCTAGGCGGACTGAAGCCTCCTTCTCTCAGCCTGGGAGGGGAGGAGTAGCCGTCTCTGAGGTGGTGGGCGGGAGGAGGGGATACTTCGCCAGACGACAGCCCGGATTCTTTGTGCTTCTTTTTCTTTTTCCGCTTCTCCTTTGCTCTGAGGAGAGGAGAGGATGGATTAATTAATAATTAATTACTTGCTATATGCAGAGAGGGTGTAAGTCAAGGATTTGTCTTGACAGGTAAACATTTGCATCATCCCTCAAGATGGGACATCTTATCTATATTCTCAAAGATACCTAAATACCTGTAACACACCAAAATATAGTATATCTAGATCTAATTATTTACCTTGACTCAGCCACGAACAGCTCTTCATCATTCAGATAAAGGAGTTCCTCTCTAGTCAGCTTAGCTTTCTTCTTTTTCTTCTTCTTTCCCTTCTTAGACAGCACGTTGTTGTTGTTATTGCTGGTGGAGTGAGGTGAACGGGAGTTGGGGTCGGGGGAGGATTCGTAGTAAGAGGCAGCGAGTAGCTTGGGCATGTCTCCAGAGCTATACCTGCACGATGGTAGGCTAGGTAGGGGAAGCTTTTGTTGGGGAATGTTGCCATTTTGGTATGGCTTGCAGTCACTATCATGGAGGTTTAGGTGGTTTCATTGTTCCATGTCGATCAAATGGACTGTTCAAATCTGCAAAACAGCAAGGGCAAGCAATTGTGTGCATTGTTCATTTGATCAGTTTATTTGATCCACGTGGAACAATGCAGGTTACCCATTATGCACAAGACTTAGAATTGGAATAATTTGTGTCTGTATGATTTGAACATTTCCTCCTCATGGAGGGGCATCTAGAACTCTATGGAGAAAATGTTTTGATTTGAACCAACATAGGTACTAATACTGTAAAATACAACTTGAAGACAACTTGTTATATCAGGTTAATGAAAGATTATTAATCCTTGGTTATGAACCTCATGGAGACACTTCATCCAATTACACTTCAATAATACTATTATCACACATGTTGTGTGCAGATCACTTGAAAAGGAGTCCTCAATAACTTTAGATACCAATACTTGTAAACACAACACTACGCAACAGTAATTAACTGGAATTGTTACTATCTTAAGTTATCAAGCACTCCATTTGAGTGATCTGCAAAGTGCACACATATGCATAATATTACCACACTATGAGAGTATGGGTTTTATTAAATAATTCTGATGTTGCATTTTATCACATTTGTTTTTCTTTGACTTGTGAGTTCTATTCAATTCAAGTATAGGAGTATTGTTAACAAACCTTGAACTGGAAGGAGCAGGTGGTTGATTGTTGTAGTAACCATAATGCTGCCCACTGGTGTCATAGTGTCTAGGAGGCACTGTATAGCTTGACCGGGAAGACATGATGCCACTACATTGCTTTAGATAAAGACTGTTAATTGATATAAATGACAAATTGATTGATGCTATGAGCAATCAAGTTCAACATGAAAAATTGATTGATCTAATAAAACATAATTTAATGAAACATGGTAATGGTGAAAGTTTGAACTGCAGTTTTGTGTATGTGTGTGTATGTGTGTGGCATAAGTGTGCTGTATGAAGACATACAAATATCATGTCTGACATCTGTATGCCACACAATCTTACGCCAGACACACCAAACTGCAGTTTGAACTACGTTTCAGACTGAATGGAACCTCCCAGCTTCAGTTCCTTGTTTTTCATGTCATTTGACATGCCATTTTGACATGCCATTTGACAATTGCAAGGAAATTCACTAATTAATTAATTAATGATTCTACTTAGTTATACACACAGTATAACCTGCTCCTTATTGTGAGTTCAATGAACAATTTATATCAAAACTATTATCCTCATGCTAAAGCATACCATGCTATTCAAAAATAAATTAACTAAAAAAATTAAATTAAAAAAAATTAAAAAAATAAATTAACTAAAAAAAAAGGAAATTCACTGAGTTCTTAAGATAAGGCTTCTAGCGGAACACCTAAGTGAGATCCAAATGAATTATTACCATTCATACTATGGAGTTTACCTAAGTGATATCCAAATGAATTATTACCATTCATTCTATGGAGTTTCAAATTGATCCAACTATATTTAATTCAACTATATTTAATTCAAAAAAGCAGTGAGTGTTGTTACAGTGGTGCCGCAGTGTATTCTAATGCACTTGGGTACTTATTTCCAGAGCATGATAGTGCAGAATTTATCATTTATTTGTGCAATTTTGCCCTTGTGCTGCAAGGACTCAAGCAATTAATTAATTAATTAATTACTTCTAAATATACATACAATCTGTCACTTTAAATAAATTAATAAAAAACCATACTTTAAAACTAAAAACTAGTAACACACGCCCTCTAATTGTAGGGATAAATGAGATGAGAAAAATGGGCCAAATCCTGATTTAAATAAACATTGCGTGAAAAATGTTCCCATTACTGCAAAAATATTTTTTTTTTAAATTATGCAGATGATTGCACATATCAAAAACAATATAAATTCTAAAAATACCAAATTATCACATACTTATGTTGAATTAAAATACCTAAACCAACAGACTAGTGATACTATGCCAAGCACCCCAATTTATACTATATCATAACTGATGGTTGAAACGAACTGATCATTAAAAACATTCCAATTTAGTGCAAATCCTTTAAATTGAACTGATAATACAATAAGTTAAATAATATATAAGTTAAACACATTTATACTGAAAGGAGTTGGTCCCCAAACTGTGACATGGCACATATGAACTCAACTTGATTTTTAAAGTTCCTTCTACTTAATTCTGAGGTACAGTATTTCAATGATAATTGGAGCTCATTATGGAGATTAATGATCTCTGCATTAGTTTCATCTTCATGGTTGAAAATCAGTGGGATATGAAAATTAGTCTCAAACTTTCCAATTGACAAGCAAAGTCCTGATTGGTGAGCAGATTGGAAACTTGAACATTCTAAGAGAAACAACGTTTAATAGAGAAACAACGTTTAATAAATTTTTCGGCACTTTACAATCAAATCATATCAAATATATTTATAAATATTAATGATAGGCTACCCTTCAGTGTAAAGATTTGTTTCACAAGATTACATTTTCACGTTCAGAAATGTCACATGTGGAGTTGGTGTGCCCGAATCAGCTAATTTCACAACAGACTGTTTTTGAATATCAATTTCAAGCGCCAAGTAGGTATACCGCAAGGGTACACTATGCAGGAAGCCAGCTAACACCCACTGCCAGCATATGGGCCGACGGACATTCCCTGTCTTTTAACTTGGAAAATGACCATTCCAAATGCAAACAGCAGCTACCATACCAACTCAGACCGACTTCCACATTCCTAGCGAAGAATTATGTGTTCATGTTTTGACTAGTAAAGTTTCTATAGATAATATTATCTTCAGATAATTCATTTATCAATCTGTCTGAAGGGCACATCCAACCATATTAGTATTCTAAAAACCTATTGATAGTCTGTTGGTTTATCAAATGGGCGCCTTAGGCAATCTAATAAATTAAAGTGAAATGGAAAAATTTCATTAAATAAATCACATCGAAGGTATATAGCATTTAAAAAAAGTAAAAGATAATAAATAAAAATTCATACCTCGATCTACAATGTAGAACAACAATAAAAACCTGGTAAAAAGAGCCTTTCAGTCACTATCTGTCCTAAATACCTAAATACCTGAGCTCTGAGATACCTACCTGTCATCTAAGGCCTAAACCACCTTCCTTTCACCGAGGAGACCTGGCTTTCTGATACTTCAAGACTTTCAATAAGAAATATCAGAATTAAAGTAAATTTTTGGTATCACAGAAAGAGTTGCAATTTGGAAGACGATTTCACCATGTTATTTCACACCCACTTTTTTGTTCACTAAGGAGCGTGTTTTTGATTCTAGATTTGATAGCTGATACAGATGCTGATAGGTCAGAGTTTTTTGTTGAACCGGGTACCACAATCCCACTAATATTTGCACTACATTTTTCAAACATGGATCTAGTATACTGGTTCCAAAGTTTGGAAGCACTGAACACAAAGCTCTGCAATCCAATTTCAAGTGTTGCGTTAGGTAGTAATAAGGATATTTTATTGTTCTGGCTGCTGAGTGTAAATAATTCATAGAGTGCTATAGGACATTTGTATTTAAGTATGTTGAAGGTTTCAATTAGGGTAGAGTACTTATACAAATTCCTCAGATTCAAAAACCCATTTTTGTTGAATAATGGTTTTGTATGTTCGAGCACAAAATTCTTGGGAGCTGTGTGTTCAGTAAAAGTTCTCGCTCTAGCACATGTCCTATAGTATAGACTGATACCCTTTCTACCGAGATGAAGTATGTCTTCAGTCTTTGGAGTGAAGATGTTCGAGGTCTCTGATTCCTTCCTCCATCTGCCATGTTCATCCGTCAGAAAGTCACCGAACAATGAATGCTCGATAATACACACCCTACTCATACTGCATGTCATGTCCATTATAAGATTGTTGAAATCATGTACACGGTGATTTAGGGGTCTTGACCGTGTTGGAAGAAGAAGGCTGATGTAAACCTTGGCTTTGGGATACATTTCACAAATGTTTCGTACTTTTGTTTCCAAGCCATCGACGAGGGCCCTATTTGATTTCCTGTATCTTTGACTGCAGTTAATGCTGTTTATACCGGTGTGTATAACGATGTTCCGGTAAGGTCCGATTTTCTCAGGTTCTGGTATGGCATCAATGTGCCCCACCTTCACCCTTTTACCCGGCATCCAGGCACCGAGCTTGCCAATTCCATCTCCAAACTTGATATTGACAGTGTTGGAGTCACCAAGAATGATGGTACTGTTCAGGAAATGGGGGTCAATGTGACGGAATGTGAAACTGTATCTTACACTTGATGTTTCACATGGGTCTATGCTATGGACCCAAAAATCCTGTGCAAACCTGCTGGACACAATAAGACTTCTGTCTTTCAGTATTTGTTGCTCAGACGATTGCCCATCATTACTGACAAAAGACATTGTGCGTTCTGCACCAATTGTGACGGTCACTATATCTGAGTCAGGGTTGATGACAGGTTCGTCATCCCTATGAGGAGGGATACAGTTGGCTCCAGTCATGTAGCGGCTTATTAAGCAGGAATTGATGGTGGATTCTGGATTAGGAAGGGCAGGTGTGATGGACTCAATGAGTTTCTTGACCGCTTCAGGGAAAGGCTCTGGTTGGTGCTCCCCTCCACTGTACCTGTATCGATATTGGCCATAGTAAATAACGTCTCGGGCACTTTCAGTTCCAACAGTCTTGAAGGAGCCTTCAACACTCTCCAAAAATTCAACAAGTTCTTGCTTCATTTCAGAGGTGACTGCTTCATCTTTGTACAGGGTGAAAGGCCTGCAGACCTCCCTATTCCTGTTTGAAAGGTGAGGCGAAACAGTGTTTGGCTGCATGGCTACGGGTGGTGGTGTTGCCCTGTCTACACTGTTTGCCGATGACCTGATCACAGATTGTTTCATAGTTGAGATCTGCTCAGAGAAAGCAGCAACATTTTCGCCAATCTTGCAAATCTCCTCGAATGGAAGCTTAGAGATATTTTGAATTGACTCGCTGAGTTCAGGAGAAATGGTCCTCTCCGGTTTGTTGACCAGTTCATTCATCTGCTCCCTCAGCTGACCAATTTCATCCTTCAGTGAACTAAGTCCCGGTGAACTTTCCTGGGTTAGCTTAGCGTTGATGAAGCCTTTAAGTCCCTCGAGTTCAGAAGAGTCATCAGCTCTCCCAATAGACATTTTACTGACATCATCTTTGATGCTCTTGATGTCAGAAGAGAGTTCTGCAATCTTTTCACTATGCTCCTTGAACTTTTCATCGTCAAGAATCAGATGTTTCACATGCTGATTGAAAAATTCAACCGATGTGACGCCATCATTCAGTTCTTCTGTGCAGCTTTTCACCCGTTCAATACTGGCCATGAAGCTCTTTAGGGACACAGCAGTGTCTGTACCAGCTTTTGAGTCTGGATTTTCAAATTCTGTTTGGAAGCACCAAGGACAGTTCCATTTGTTGGTTTCAAGCTTCCTAGCGACAGTTGGGGTGACACCAGTTAGATTACAGCACTCCGTGTGCCAGTCCTTGTCACATACTGAGCATTTAATGCCAGTACATTTGCGATCAAACATGCCGCAAGGGCATTGAGTCAGCATTGGTGTAGGCATTGGTGTAGGCTTTGTGATGAGAGCTGTCGTCTCTAGGTCATCAACCACCACAATTTCATCTGTTTCATTGAGATCCGTCTTTGGATCCTTAGCAGGCACAGAACTTCTCCGGCTAGTCTGAGGGGCAGTTGCAGGCGAAGTTTCCAGCAGACCTGGATAGTCGTGCAGCTGAGGATACCATGGGGGGTTTGAGGTCCCCCGATTTTCCACGATGTTTTCCTTTTGTCATGATGAAGAAGGGAGGTGCTCCGGGGGACAAGGGAACCAGAGCACCAATCCGTGCACGGGGAGCTAGCTGGGGCGGCCGCCACTCTCAGCGTCTCAAACAGGGGCGACGGGCTAGATGAGACGCAAAGTAACCCAGCAGACACCTGAAATAAACATTCTGGCAGTATATGGTGTTATAAAGTCATCATTATAAGATTGACAGCTAGGTTAAAAATTAATAAGATCAGCATAAGTACATAGTTTTCACTGTCACTTTCATTCCTTACTAGTTTATCACATATTTATTTCAATTATACCGACAACACACACAACTGTAAACATATGGGTGAGTTGGTGATAATTGGGTTGCAAAATTATATTATGCTGGGTTGTGGATTACACCCAGGGTCTAACAATCTAACATTTTTCTAATGTCTCATGATATAGCAGTTTACCTATGGCAGCATGCAGTAAAATCTCAGATCATAATATCAAATCATTAAAGTATTATTATCTTACATCTTTACATCAATTAATGATTACAACATAAGTTTTCACAAATTCATATGGTTTAAAATTCTACCTTAATAGCAGTGGATCGGAACTTGGGGAGAATCACACATTTTACTATTTTACTACGATCTACTAGGTATTAACATCAGTTTCATTGAAAGTAGCTACAAAAGGTATAGTACCTAGTGATTTAGAGGTTTTAAGCTGTGTGATTCAACCGTACCCTTTTGGCCACTATCAAAAGTCAAAGAACTTTGCGGAAAATACTATCAAATCCAAACCCTGCCCAAAACAAGGCTCAGGTATCAAGTATTTCAATATTATCAGTCCACAAAACAGGGAACTGATCATGACATGAACAAGTCGACTGGAGTTAGATCAGATAAACAATATCCTGCATGCTGCCATAGTATAGTCAATCAGTCAATCGATCAGTAGATTGATTAACTAATCAACTTATTAATTGCAGTCCAACCTCCACAGCACTACATACACAACCAAATTTTGAGGATGTCGAGCTATGGGGGTAGTCTGCATTAGGTTAGGTTAGGTATGGTTGAGTGATGTGCGTGGAAACCAACACACAACAGACATTAAAACTTATCTTATTTGTGATGGTGTCTGCCAGTCTTCTTAAAGTGCGTCCCACAAAGCCCAAGCCAGATCTGAAGAGAATGACAACCGCATGCAGACTTGCCCCCGAGACTTCTCAGCGCAATGATCCCCCGTCCCCCTTCACTATTCCCGTCAGGTCTTTACATATTCATCAATTCATAATTCGTATTCGACCTCCTCAAATTTGATTGTATAAAGTAGTGTTGTAAAGTTTAATATCTGATGTGCTGTAGAGTCTGGCAGTATTCCACATTCAAGACAAATAGGGATGACCACATTTTTGTCTGCTCTGAGAACCGAGAATGCAAAGTCCTGGAATCTTAAACAGTGTCCATGTAGGAAGTCTGTGATACGAGTGTCTTCAAGTCTGGAGCTGTCTCTTTGAGAATATTGTAGATTGATAGCTTTGATAGGAATCGACGATGTTTTGAGCATATCAAATTTTACTTCATTTTCAAGACAATAAGGGTCTGGCTTGTATATGGTGTGCATATTTTCACTGAGGTCTTTGTCCCACATATGGCATATGAATCTAAGAACATCATTTTTCTTGTATATAAGCAGTTCCTTTTTAGTGATGCCAGAGAGATTTTGGTGAGTCTTTTTGTTTTCAAGCACACTGTGCTTTACTCTGAAGATACATTTTTGTGTAGGTAATGTGTTCATGAAATGAGTGACCTCTAATTTCTTCAATTTGTAACAAGCAACCAGCTAGTCCATCTGCTTGGTACAAACTCTTTAGGACAAACTTGATAACAACCCTTTTGTGCATATCTTCCAAAGATGGGATTCCAGTGATAAGTCTGGCCAGTTCATTCATTAGATGGATAGTACAGCACCTGTGATTCTCAGTAGGACTTAGCCATAAACTTCTTGAACAAGTCTGTGTTATTGTTCATCCAAATTGGTGAAGCATATAACAATTTGGTCATGATGATAGTCTTGAAAAGCAAAATGAGTGCTGATGTGTTGAGTCCTCTTTTTCTAGAAGTATCATCAGCCAGTTTTTGCCAGTTATATGATACACTTTTCAATGCATATCTAGCATGATGTTCAAAAGAAAGGTTTTCAAGCATGTCAAAAGGTCAAAACATTTGAAGGCCCATTTGACTCAAATTCTTAATGAGTTGGGTTGGCCAACTAATACATTAGCCATGTGTGCACTTTTGTTGATTGGAAGGAAGATGTGTGAAAAGATCACAAATTTAACAAAAATTCAATGAAAATGAATTTTGTACTGTAGTTTGCACCTTGATCAACCTATCAATCAATCCATGTGAACGCATACACATTGAGAATTAAATTATTCCAACCAATACATCAGTTATGACACTCATGTGGTTGTTCTTGACAGAAAATTTTAACACAGTGAAACACAGTGTATTGGCCTACATTGAAGCAGGCTGTGGCCATGATCAAAATCCAATTCTCGATCTTATGCTCACCAAGTCAGTGTCCCATTTTCTGATATATCTGATATTATATATGAGATCTTCAGATGTGTCAAAAAGAGCCTTATAGTAGCATTGTAAAATCTTTTGTGAGAAGTTTACTGCAACCAGGCAGTAATTTAATCTGAAAGCTTTGCCAACAACTTTTATTTCTCAGAAATCACAACCAAGCTTCTTTCTGCTCTAGTCAAATTGTCGTACGATGTATGACCCGCTGACACCAGCCGCGAATCAGCGCCGCGCGCGCGGCGCTGATTCTCGAGAGGGTCTGTCAACGTCAGACAAGCGCGCGGCGCGCAACGCAAACAGGGATATATGATATACGTGTTCAGCAAGAGCAAACAGGGACACTTTGTCAGACGTTGTCTGACCCCTTCGCCTTCGGCGGGCGCGCGCGCGTCCGCCGAAATAATGGTCAGACAACGTCTGCTCTGGACACGTAACATTTGGTAACCAAATTCCGAGTGTTGCGCGCGCGGCGCTTCTCTACGGGAAGCGACTGCGAAGCGCTCAAGCGCGAGCGCGCTGCGCACATGCATGAACAGTAACATGGACATGCGTGTCACAGTTAGCGAAATCAATGGGGCCGGCAAGTGGGGAGGTCGTAGGATGTTACCCTACCCTCGCGCGCGGCGCAACGTTCCACATTTGGACGTCACTTTGCAACCTCGCAATACTACTAACTAGAAAAACTCAATCACAACTATAAAAACTTAGATGGATTTCACCCATCCCTAGCGCGCAACACTCGAAAATTTGGAGGGTCGTGTTGCAGACTCCCCGCGGAAAAAAATGGCGCGCGGCGGAGGGTAGGGTAAAATCCTACTATAAAAACTCAATCACAATTTGAGATGCAATGCTTATATTGCCAATGCCAGAGCCGGTAGCCTCATAGACATGGGTTTGTCTTTGCCTACAATCGTCAAGCAATCATAGCGCTAGGGCAGTGCCAGTGCAGTACGATGGAGCCCATACCTGGAGATAACTATTAACTCAATATTTGAAGGATCCTGGGCATGTGAGCTCTCAAAATTTGGTTTTTGCGGGGCTCCCATACTGATACTTGCCAGCCCCATTTATAATCAATTGTGAATGTGCAATTAAGACACTTATTTTCAAAAGTCCTAAAATAAATTACAGTATAACAATCACACTTCATACATCGAAGTATCTCAAACATTAGAAGCGACGGCGTTCTAGCTTACCCGAAACACTCCGTAGGTTGACCAATCAGATCACACGCCAATTGAAATCTTGCGTAATGATTGGTCAAACCGAAAAGCGCCATGGTACATGGGCAGACTGATGTGCCTTCGTAAGTAACAATTTGTTGCTGTGAAATGAGAGTCAGCAACTGAGCGCAATGAACTGTAGGCTACCTAAAAATCTTTAAAATTGTATACTTTTAAATTATAAACATTCCTATTTTAAGGGAGTAAACAATATAAAATCTCAGGCAAAAATAATAAGAACTCATACTAGCAAATTATTAGACTTTTCAAGGGACCAAAATATGTAACAAAAACTCCTATTTTTAAGCGACAAAAATTGGTTGATAACTGAAAGTTGACTGAAAATATCGCTACTTTTACGCTAATAAGTTCATGACATTCAAATTCAATTCGGCTAGCTGTAGGATCATGATGTTACCATTGAAAATTTAGGTATTAGAATTTCAATTTTAAGCTGGCATTTCCAACTCCCTTGATTGAAAGCGGCAGATAATAAATTATAAGATAGATTTAGCCGGATAGCAGACTTATCAAATGCTGAATAAGATAATAACTTGTAATGTTTTCTTACCAGTTACCATTAATTTTCTAATACAAAACCAATATCATATCGTTTTATAAGATTAAGATGAATTGAATCTCAAAATCTTTAAAGAAAACCATTTTTGGGATAATTTAGAGATTTGAGAAAAATTCGGCTACTACAAAACATCAACGACTGAACTTTGTAATTGGATTTGGATGGAATTAAATTTCGACTGCGAAACTTACAAATCAAAATCCTAGGTCCATGCAATTTTGATAACAAATTTGATGAATTTAACCAATAATATTATATTCAAATATAATTTTAATTTCAGGAGCAAGTATCATAAATGTTAAATGGGCGTCAAAGTTAAAAATAAAAGTTTTTTTCCTTAGATTTTATTCAAGATCTAATCATAAATGAACCCGAATGATCACTGTTTCCTCTTTTCAATCTATACGAACATTTATAAACTTATAATCCAACTCCAAAGGACCGGAGAAAGTGCATAATTTATGTACGTAAAAACCAGTTTATTTGTAATTACACTTCTCCGAGAAAATAATATTGGCACCTTGAAAATTAAATCATATTAGTGAAGAACACAAACCACGCCAAAGTACATAATTAACTAAATTTTAAACTAAATCAGCCTCCAATATATAATGGCTTTCAGTTGATTATATTATGTTATGATCGACAGCGTACATCAGTTAACCCATAGCATCCTGAAAACGCATGGCAGGGTAATGAAATATTCCAATAATTATTGACCAATGAGCGTTCGAGCTAACATTCAGGACGCGCACTGATTGGTCAATGAACCACAAGGCGATTTCGGGATCCTACGGCTAAACTAATATATAGTAAAAGTACTGATCTGCTGACGATAATAGCTGTAAGTTGTGAAGTACACAATAATAGGTTTAAAAGATGATTCAGTAAAACAGGCTCCTCTGTACGCTAATAATAATTTGTTAGGCGGTTGACTGGATGACAATGGCGCCCTTTAATCGCTGCTTCCTTGAAACCACTAAATTCAATTTTCAACCGCCTGAACATATAATATCAGCGCGCAATTACCAAAATGTACATGTAATTATGAGTGGTAAAACAACATGGGTGTGCACATGCATCGATCGATGAAGGGATCGATAAAGACGCGAATTTTACAGTGTAAGCAATCTACTTTTCTGTCGAAATTTACGCGTTTTTATCCATCGATCCATGAGCACATATATGGGAAACCAAATCCATTCGAGAGAATGAGCCCTGTTATAAAACATGATAAAAGCCCGTTCCGTAAATACATTATTACAAAGACAATTAGTGAAAACGAGAGAGTTTATGTGCCCTTTTAAACCAACATCTCTTCCCGAATAAGATTGCAGGATTTTAATCTCCGAGCACAACCCTTCATTGGACTTTGGACAGTAGCAGAATTGTTTGCATGAATCACGAAGCTATCCAATGAGTGAGAGTTGTGCGCTAAGGGATCGTTCACATATTACGTAATCAATTTTTCATCCATATCCCCCTACAATCAAGTTTACTGTAGTTTAGTTTGCAATGAAATGAAGATTAATCATTTGGAACCCCCCCCCCCCTTGGCTGATTACGAAATATATGAACCATCCCTGCGGACAGTAAAAATCCACCAACCAAAATAATCACCATGAAACATTATCACACTCACACTCAGAGAGAAAGAACGTCGATATACATAATTCATATATATCAAACGTAATAAAATTCTAATTTTAAATAAAAAGTATGATAATAATACACAATATCCTAGAGCTATCTGAGTTTATATTGCACGGTGAGAATGATATATAAGAGGAAGTGTCCATGAGATTTTTGCGAACAAAAAATTTATGTAGGTGGTGCAGCGCGTCATTCATATCATGATGATTCATCATTTTAAATCATGATAATGACGTCATAACTCTCAAGCACCTATTCATATATCTTGAGCATATTATACTCATCATCGAACTCTGATAATCTCTGGTTCTATCATCGAGAGAGAAGTATAAGCAAACCTCTGAAACAATAAGGCCCCCTCCCGTGGAAACGGCGATGTTACCATGGTAATACCATGCTTTCAAGATATAAGCTACTCTCTTCCATGTCGGGCGCGCACTCACTAACTCTGAATTCCTGAGTTCTTTGTACCTGTGCCAACTTTCACACTGGTTGCTGAAAAAGGGACGGTGGGGACTTAAAATAAAGAATTTATCATTGATTCCAATTCATACCGTGGTGTTCAACCTTTTCAAGCGTCGCTTCATACGCCACGCTTGAAAGAAGTTGAAACACCACCCACAATCCACATTGATACAGAATCGAAACATACGCAGGTGGCTTACGTCTAGATTAATTGCAGGAATCCCGTCTAGAAAGTAAGCTAATAATCGGCAGCCTATTAGCTTACCCACAGGTCCATTTGGCATTGACCAATTAGCGTACAAGTAAACCATCAACTCGCTCACTGACTGGTTAATGTGAAGGCGGCATCCCACAGGTAAGCTAATGCAGTAATACAGTGTAAACAATATCGCCCCACTCACCTCCCGATTGTTGGAGGCCTTGAGGTACGTCCTGCCGATGCCGGCCTGACCGAGCCTTTCCAGCTTCTTTGCCTCCAACTCTCCCTGTTCTGTGTCATCCACCTCCGAAGATTCGCCTCGCAGCCGATCCTGGAGGAAGGGATGTTTGTGACAAATGATTCTATTTCAAAGGATGAACTTACCAGGGGAACGGGCGATATTCCACTCAATGATGAGATCTTTTACTTTTATTTCGTAAATGTTTTAATAATCATCGCTATAGAAAACTAAATGTGATTGTATCAAGAAGTGTACACTGTACACACATTATTAAGGGGGGGGGGGGGGGGGTTCAAGCCAAATTTTGGGAAAACACGTTTCTGAGATAACGGTTGACCCAAAAAGGTATACCCCGTGGGCCAACTTTTGGCCAGGTTTGGTACCCCCAGACCCACTGGCGCTGCCGTGGCGCCATGCCCAAATATGGGCCGTATATTTTTCAAAAGCAATTTGGGCGGGATCTGAGATGTGCAATCGAAGTCGATATCTCAAAAATGGCTGAGTTATGGCCGAAAACGTATGCCCATATAGCTGGCACGCAAACTTGGGCAAATATCATATTTTGAATGAAACCAACTTAATTCGATAAATAACGTTGAATTATGTATTCTCTGGTTTGAGATGTGCAAATGACGATTTGAGGTCCAAAACCTCTAAAACCTGAGTAAAATGCCATTTTTTCAGTTCGCGATTTTTTCAGTGCACTTTAAAACGCTTATCTTCGGCTACGATTGATATTTTTGCGTGAGACTAAATTCCTCAGATACAAATGGAGCCGGATTTTTGAGTTAGGCCTCCAAAATTTTTTGGCGCCAAAAGCGCCAAATTTTTGCCAAAAATTTGGCGCTTTTGGCGCCAAAAATTTTTGGAGGCCTAACTCAAAATCCGGCCCATTTGTATCTGAGGAATTTAGTCTAGTTTCACGTAAAAAAAAGAATTATGCAAAATATCAATCGTAGCAGAAGTTATAAGCGTTTGAGTAAAGTGCACTTTGGAAAAAACGCGAACTGAGAAAATGGCGATTTTGTGGTTTTTAGACGTTTTTTGGACCTCAAATCGCCATTTTAGCAGCAATCAAGCCCAAACTTGCAGAGAATACATAATTCAACGCTATTTATCGAATTGCTGGTTTCATTCAAAAATATTGATATTTGCCCAAGTTATGGGCCAGAATTGGCTTGCGCGACGCGCGTATGCCCATATATGGGCATACGTTTTTCGGCCATAACTCAGCCATTTTTTGAGATATCGACTTCAAATTTTTTATGGTAACTCAGGGGACCATTATCTATCGATTGCACATCTCAGATCCCGCCCAAATTGCTTTTGAAAAAATATGCCCATTTTGTGCCCATATTTGGGCATGGCGCCACGGCGGCGCCAGTGGGTCTGGGGTACCAAACCTGGCCAAAAAAGTTGGCCCATTGGGGTATACCTTTGGGCCAACCGTTATCTCAGAAACGTGTTTTCCCAAAAATTTGGCTTGAACCCCCCCCCCTTAACATCCTTGGATTCAAGTAAAGAATATTTCCCTAATTATTCTCGGCTACTCACTGCACGGTAGTTGCGGCAGAGCTTGGGATGGAACCACAGGATCAGGATGATAATCACGATGAAAGCTATGGTAATGATTATCGCCAGCCAAGGAGCCGCAGAGATTTTATTGTCTTTCTTGGCGCACCTGGGAAATATGGTTGGTTATGAATAACAGGTACAGAGTTGTAACCATTTCCTGTATTCGTGGAAAGACAAGGATTATGAAAACGAAGAGCAAAATCCTCCACTTTGCTCGCGAAAAATAGGCGGCTGTCTTCAACAATTTGGCACTTTTGCAGCGCGCACAATTTATGACGTCATTGCGACCGCCTATTTGAATTCTGAACGTATAACATTACCTGGGAGGCGAGTATCCGTCGTCACAAGCGCACTTTATGTCGTACTTGTCGTTGGTGTGGTACGTCACGTTGTTCTGTGATCCCGGCAGGAGGACTTGGACACAGGTACCGTGCCCGTTGCAGGAGGACTCCGTGCAGAGGTCCGGCTTGCCGGGCAGGTAGTTGGGCACAGCTTCAACCTGGGGAATTATGGTGTGGGGAGGAAGAAACAAGAGGGTTATGTCCTCTAAACAGGAGGCGAACATCTACAAAATGATTGACATACCCCTGTCGAGTTCATTAAATTGAAATACTTCTCGAGGGTTTTTTCGTTTTTTATGGCTCGCAGCCCGGAGCCCGATATGCGGGTTCTACAGGAATTGACTAACAAAATGCGTTGGAATGGTACACGCGTGTGAGGGGCAACGCGTGGCAAGTGTTTGTGTATTACTGTTCTGCAACAATTGGCAAACCTCCTTGTCGGCCTTTTCCCGGCAGAGCTGATCGTCGTACGCACACTTGCACTGCCTCATGATGGGGGTGGGAATGCAGATCATTTGAGCCGGACACGTGTTGGGCTCACAGCACATGTTGGGCAGACACTCCCTCGGCGAATCTTCTAGAACTCTGGAAATAGTTTTCTTTGCAATCAAAAAGAGCAATAACAGAAAAAGGTCCGAGATAAGATGCCTTGTCGCCCCAACCGAAAATGCTCAGTATTGCTAAAAATGCTAACAGCAAAATTCTTACTTTTCTAGCTACTTTCGCCTATTAATCCATTTTGAATGATTATCAATACTCCCAATCTTGAGAGTTAAAACAATCCCAGTCTAAATTATCGATTAAGACGTTAACTAACCTAATACTGCCAATCTTCATGGAAACAATAACCCCCTTGATGTGGTGGAAGGTGTAGTTTTTAGCTATTCTCGGTTGGTTCTCGTGGTTAATTCCCCGGAACTCCGCTACGGTCACAGGTCGAACCTTCTGCACGTTCATATCGTGGATGAAGATGTTCCGGTTGAGAATGCTGATGCTTTGCGCCTGAGTTCAGGAAATCACTAATTAGAGGTAAATACTATTACTAATTAGATTGCTGATACTTTGCGCCTGATTGGAGGTAATTACTATTAAAGATAATTACTAATTAGATTGCTGATGCTTTGCGCCTGAGTGGAGGAAATTAGTAATTAGAGATTGTAAATTCTGATGCTTTACGCCTGTAAGGTTTATTATAGTAAGGGGTGGGCCTAGATGCGTAGATCCGTATGGTATGGGGGGTAAACAGATATCATCTTACCGTGAAACCATCAGGCAGCCTGTTGATCATGAACTTCTGTTCCCCTTCGTAGTCACAGGAAGTGATGTGATCGATGTCGTCACTGGAAGACCAGTACAACCTGAGGTGATATTCTGGGTAATCTAGTTCTCTGATTGGTCAAAGTACAACGCGTTCTAGGTAAACTTACCTGTCTAGTCATCTAGTGTCCTCGATGAGATATAAAGCGAGGGAGTTATGGGTAAACTAACCTCTTCTCGATGAGATCTATAGCGAGGGAGTTATGGGTAAACTAACCTCTCCTCGATAAGATAGCCAGGAAGTTATGGGTAAACTAACCTCTTTTCGATGAGATCTATAGCGAGGGAGTTGATGAGGAGGTCTTGCCGTAAGGTGGGTAACTTGTCTCCAGTTATACCGAACTCGTTGTTCCCATTCATCCACATCCGAGTTATCACGTACTGAGGTGGAGTTGCAACATTATAATCTCATGTATATTAATCTCAATGTCTCATGCATATTAATCTCAATCACATATGCATCATACCTCATGATATTAATCTCAGGCATATTCAGGCATATGTTTGATGATAGCACAGAATATAGTACATTAATCTTGTTCCACTTATGTCTTATATTTGACGATAAACTGCGAGATAAACGGATATGGCCTGGGGCAAGATTTAGGAAACTTAGGAGGAATTGAATTAGGAGGAAGTGTGGGAATAGTAACTGGTATGAGAGGAACTTTGAAACCACCCACTTTGACGGGCATGAGAACATGGGGTAGGAAACTTAGGGGGAACTGTAGGAATGGTCATTGGTATGAGAACTTGAGAAGATTGTGAAACCACTCACTTTGACGGGCATGGGGTAGGAAACTTAGGAGGAACTGTAGGAATATTAATAGGTATGGGAATTGAGAAGATTGTGAAACCACTCACTTTGACGGGCATGGGGTAGGAAACAAACAGCAGCATAGCCACAGGGTCCAGAACTATTTGATGGGGTCTCCCGTGTTCCTCGTACCTCTTCAGTACCGCCCTTTTCCGGTTCTGGAGTGACATTACCTCCAGAGTGCCACGTCCGCTGTTAGAATCCACCTGCAGGGAAGAAGGGATTATTTGGTATCGGCAGAATCCACCTGGATTAATTATTGGTATCGGCAGCGTATTACGGGGGCAGTTCGAACTGCAGTTTAGTTGAGCTTATTTGAGATTTATTTGAGCATGGTTGCGACTTAGTTGAGTTTAATTGATATTTATTTGAGATTGAGAATCCACCCAGAAGATGTTCTGAGCCACCCAATCCACCGCAATACTGTTCGGAATAATCATGTCCTCCGATACGATCTTCTCTGGGACTCCAGTCTCTATGTCCAGCATCCAGAGGGACCCGGAGTTACTGTGTACCTCAGACCAGTATACCTGGACAAGGGGAGGGTGAGAAAGTGGGGTAAGGGGTGGGTGAGTGGGTGGGGTAAGGGGTGGGTGAGTTGGTGGGGTAAGAGGAGGGTGAGTAGGTGGGGTAAAGGGAGGGTGAGTTGGTGGGGTAAGGGGTGGGTTAGTGGGTGGAGTAAGGGGTGGGTGAGTTGGTGGGGTAAAGGGTGGGTGAGTAGGTGGGGTAAAGGGAGGGTGAGTTGGTGGGGTAAGGGGAAGGTGAGTAGGTGAGGTAAAGGGTGGGTTGAAAAGGGAGTTGTCCCAGCAATCGAAATAGATAGTAAACAGTTTTTGACGGTAAAAACTGTCTAAGTTGGGCCTCATAATCCTCTAACGCCCTTTTTTTCGTGCTACTTTTGACTGATGAGCCCACGCCCGACACACGTGTAATACGCCACTTACCCGGTTGGTGGTTATGTCGACATCTATAGCCTTCAGATTATCAGGTTGATCAGTCAGGACCCTGTCTATGGGCGGCCCTGCGTTGCTAAGCGATATCATGTTGATGCGGGTTGCGTTAGCAACGATCAGACTGTTGTTGTGAGGCGTGTCACAATGTAGGGAATCCTGGAGCTTCACTCCCGTCGGACACGAGCACCTGAAAGAGGGAGAAGAGCTGAACATTGACCAATCAGCGCCAGAGTTTGCAGTCAACTCTCACCATGATTTCCCGATAAATTTGAAAAAATCGACTTTACATTTTTCGCTACTCCTACGCCATTTAAAAAAAAATTGTACGAAATTTTCAGAATCGCTTTGAAACTAAATTTCGCACTTATGTTATTGACCGAAATTTTGAGTTCGGACCCCAAATTTTTTTGGTCCCCAATTTTTTTTGGTCCTCCAAAGACTTTTTGTAAAACATAAGTCGATTGGGGAGGGAAAATAAAACAGCGCGTTCATAACAGATAGAAATATTGTAACAGGTTTCAAACACAAGGAAAGGTTTGATCTTTTTATTCAAAGAGAACCTATGGTAACACTCAACATTCCTGAAAAATTGCGTAACAGGATATAAATCTTTTAGAGGTCCAACCGTTCCATACGATGGACCCACTTTTAATTTTAGTCGTACCTAGAAAAGTATAAACGAATCATTCCACATTTTCCACATTTTAAGACCGGTAGGGAGCAGAGAAGTCAGAAAAATCACTAGCTCGCAGGAATTCGGAAGTGTATGATTAGGGTTAGGCATAAGGATTAAAGAAAAAGAAATAATATAAAGAAAAATAGAAATATTACTGAGAAGAGAGGATAAAAGAAGTACCTTTAGAAATAGAAGACAAGATATAAGAGAACAAAAACTAAAGCTACGTCACGTTACATAATTATAACAGATGCAAATATTGAAACAGATTCCAAACACAAGGAAAGTATTCTTCTTTTCATTAAATCTAAACCATTCAAATCTAAACCAATCGCTGTGCGATCGTTTCTGTAATCGCGTTACAAAATATTTCAGAGGTCCAACCGTTTCTACCGTTGGACCAATCTAAATCTTGGCTGTATAATCACATTCGTCGCAATAGCAATGTCATGTACGGAGCCCCTCAGTTTCGATTCCTTGTTTAACATGCCGTACAGCAAGGAGCTACACTGAGTTCACCATGGTTAGGCACTTAGACACTCATTAGTACTACGACGAAAGTTGGCTTTATACCCTTTGTATGTATACCTATTTCAATTGTAATTCCAGTATTTGCGTTCAGATCGCTCAATTTACGGAGGGCACGATAGAGACGCGCAATTTTGATGCATCTTGATCGAGTTCTCTGTCAATCGAGCGATCTAGTATACTTCCCACCAAGCCGGTACAATTAAAATGCATGATAAAACACACACACAGATTCCATCGAAAGCACACAATTTTGCGCGTCTTTATCGAGCCGTCTGCCAATCGAGCGATATACGCACATATGCGTATACTTCCCACCATATATTACCTGTATTTGTAAGAGCTGTCGAGAAGACAGAAGTCGGAGCAGCCTCCGTTGTTGATTTCACAGGGGTTCTGCATGAGAGCGGGTTGGGACTGGGAGGACCGCAGGAAACTGGCGTGACCTGGGGGAGTGTCCGCTTTTACTTTTTTTAATTTCCAGACTGGTTTGCGAGGCAGAACGGAATTAAGACGTAAATAATAGTAACTTATCAAATTACCGGTAGTTAGTTCAAATAACTTACTAATAACACTGATTAATCGTAAATGATAACACTAATTGAATTCCTGCTAACTAAGTTGAAATTACCGGTAGTCAGTAGTCGTGTCTAACAAAACTGACTAATTTAAAATGAACGTAAGTTAGTTTTAATTTCTAATCAAACAAACTAATTTGAAATTACCGGTAGTCAGTAGTCGTGTCTAAAACTACACTAAATAACTGAATTACCGGTAACTAACTAAATCACCGATAGTTAATCAGTTATTTAATTACCAGTAGTGAGTAGTCGTGTAGGCGTACTCCCATTCATTCGGTATAGGTATTGGTCGCTGTCAGTAAAGTACACTTCCTTGTTGATCATAGTCGTGCCGGACAACGTTTGCAGCTTCACCTCCAAAACCTGGCAAATGTGTGTGACGTCATTGTCAGGGGTTGAACAAGGGGAATTGATGACGTCATTATTAGGGTCGAACATTACAAATAGTTGACGAATTTTTACAAAAGTTATCCAACTTTCCCTCTTTTAAATCACAATTTTATTACCACATTTCAGTTTAAATTCCTTGCTTAACATGCTCTACAGCAAGGACTGAGTTCGTCAGGTTTGAGACGAATCTGTCCACAAATTAGACATCTTCCAGGAATTTTCACCTGCTCGACACGTTTGGTCGCCAAGTCGACACGTTTTATGAGTCCCAACGTCCCGGCTCCATTCCTGTCGACGTTTTCCGTCCAGTAGAGGTGATCGGTGTCGAAGTCGATGAACATTTGTGTGGCGTGGTTGAAGAGGACACGGTCATTAGAGGAGGAGACAATGGACTCAAATATAAGAGGATGTTTATGAAAAGATTCAGTTTCTTTGCTGATTCGGTCAAGAATCAAGCTTTGAGACAACCCGTGATGCTCTTGCAACTTCACTATCTACAAGAGAACAATGTACAATGTAGTATAGTGAGTACAATGTACAATGTACACTGTATAATGTACTCTTTGCATGTACAATGCATACTGTATCGTGTACACTGTACAGTGTACAGTGTTCACTGTACAGTGTACAATGTAGTTAACTGTACATTGTACCCTGTACCATGTACTCAATTGTACAATGTACACAACTCACCTCAATGACATTGGTCCCGTCCATATTGGTACTCATGATGTTGTGAGACTCCAGAATCCAGTAGATCTTAGCCTTGAGTGGATGCACCACGATGTTCATAGGTCGTCGTATCTTGGTCACTATGTGTTTCATCAGGTAAGGCTCCTCAAGGTTCACGACAAGGATCAGACCTGAAGATATTCAGAAAATAGCATAATTATTAATTCATCAAAAAATCAGGGAATCCCAGGAAAATGGGCTGTGATAGCGCGCTGCCATGTGCCGCAAAAATTGTCTAAGCGCGGCGTAATTCGTCCAAAAGGTCGAGACACCACCTTTGATCGATTGAAAACCCCGAGAGGCACCGCTAAGAGCTTCAAAAATTTTATATCACTAAATTTATTTGTAAAAAATGTTATAAAAGTGACTGAGCTTACCTGAATCGTCCCCATTGCCCATGTCGATGATGTAGAGCTTGTTTGTGACCCACTCTATGACCATGCCACTGCACTTGAGCGTATGTATGGGCAGGGAGACGGTGCCGGCTCCGGTTTCATCGAACAGACCCCGAACCTCGAACTTGTTGGGAGTTCCGTAGCAGTAGTATACCAGGTTGTTCCTGGAATCGGGGGTGATTTAGAAGCTCGATAATAGTACCTAGTGAGTCACAATCTAGTGAGTTACATTGCATACGAAGCAGTAGTAGGTACACCAGGTTGTTCCTGGAATCGGGGAGTGGTTAAGAAGCTCGATATTAAAGTTATATCGACATCTAGATTCATCTTGAAATATATGACAATATGCTTAACAGTGGCTGTTCGAACTGCAGTTTTGTGTGCGCGGCGTAAGTTTGCGCGGCGTACAGACATGTTATTTATATGCCTTTATAACGCTTCGCACACAAAACTGCAGTTCGAACTGTCACCGTATATCTCAAAAGAATTCAACCTCAAACACACCCAGACTCTTCTATACCTTGCATCAATGTCGAATGTTCGGACTTTGAAGGCCATGTTGGTTGGCTCCTTGATGGGGGTCAGGAACTCCGTGTCCAGGGACACTGTCTGGATGCCACTATCCGGGTTGTAGACCAAGTACTGCGTTATTTCTGATGGGAGCAGGGGGTCAAGGGACCATAGGAGGAGGCAGGGGTCAAGGGACCATTGAAGGAAAAGGGGAACGGACATTGAACGAAAAGGGGGGACGGACATTGAAGGGAAAAGGGGACGGACACATAAAATCAATATACGGCCAGAATTACCAGAGAATTAATATATCGTTGCGATTTCGATAATTCCAACCGTTCTTTTAAATTTCTCGTATATCTTACCCTCTGCACATTCCGTAGTTGATCCCTCCTTGAGAGCGTACCCAGTGGGACACACGCAGCGAAAGGATTTAGTCTCCGTTGCAGTAGCAGAGCGCGGTTTAGTCTCGTCCCTCCTAACCCCTCCTTGGAGGCACATGTGGGAACAGGGGTGGTCGATACACGGGTCCGAGACTGT